>JARQOC010000001.1:12696922-13135940 GCA_033576535.1 Allobates femoralis
ATGCAAAAGCAAATTTGGACAAGTCTGTTTCATTTTGGAAGAAGGTCCTGTGGACTGATGAAACAAAGATTGAGTTGTTTGGTCATACAACAAGGCGTTATGCATGGCGCCACAAAAACACAGCATTCCAAGAAAAACACTTGCTACCCACTGTCAAATTTGGGGGAGGGTCCATCATGCTTTGGGGCTGTGTGGCCAATGATGGCCCAAGGAATCTTGTTAAAGTTGAGGGTCGCATGGATTCCACTCAGTATCAGCAGATTCTTGAGAATAATGTTCAAGAATCAGTGTCAAAGTTGAAGTTACGCCGGGGATGGATCTTTCAGCAAGAAAATGATCCAAAACACCGCTCCAAATCTACTCAGGCATTCATGCAGAGGAACAATTACAATGTTCTGGAATGGCCAGCCCAGTCCCCAAACCTGAATATCATTGAACATCTGTGGGATGTTCTGAAGCGGGCTGTCCATGCTCGGCGACCATCAAACTTGACTGAGCTGGAATTGTTTTGTAAAGAGGAATGGTCAAAAATCCCTTCATCCAGGATCCAGGAACTCATTAACAGCTACAGGAAGCCACTAGAGGCAAAAGGTGGATCTACTAAATATTAATGTCACTTTTCTGTTGAGGTGCCCATACTTTTGCACCTGTCATATTTTGAAATAATGCATATTTCACATTTTTGGTTAGTACAATAAACCTAGTACAATATTACTGTGTCCATCAGTTATTACATATATCACACTGAAATAGCTGTTGCAAAAACCCAATTTTAAACAAAAAAAAAACGAGCAAGATTAAGAGGGGTGCCCAAACTTTATCATATGACTGTAGATATCTATCTATATATATATATATACATATGAAAGCTAAACAGCACCTCCTACAAATACTAGTCTGCACTGGTGCAGAGCTGCAATGCTAAATAATATACACTAAAAAGTTCACTGCAGCACACAGTCACAGTCAAAACAAAGTTCTGGATTTGTCTTTTACTTACCTTTGTAAAGTAAGGTTCTTGTTACACATATTAGCCAATACATGTTTGCCCATCAACCGTGGCTAGGTGACAGTAGATCTGATGAGAGACTTTGGACTTTGCTAAGTCCATAGAGAGAGTGGCATAGTAGGTTAGGCACCCATCATATCTATCAGTAGATTTAGTTTTCAGTACCATCTCTATGCTGACGACACCTAATTATACACCTCTTCTCCTGATATCACCTCCACATTACTAGAAAATACCAGTTATTTCCTGTCTGCTGTCTCTAACACCATGTCTTCTCTCTACCTTAAATGGAATCTGTCAAAAGCTGAATTTCTCATGTTTCCTTAATCTTCCGAAACCTAAAATTGCCATTTCTGTATGTGGTTCTACTATTATTCTCCAGCATCATGACGGCTGTCTGGAGGTCATATTTGACTCAGATCTCTCCTTCTCTCCCCACATCCGGTCACACACTTACTCGTGTCACCTACACAAAAACATCTCTAGAATTCGACCTTTTCCTACTGTAGACTCTGCAAAAACTCTTTCTGTTGCACTTATTCATTCTCGCCTGGATTACTGCAATTCTCTACTAAACTCTCTCCTTTCCAATCCATCCTAAATGCCAGGATCATATTCCTTTCCAACCGCTTCACCGATGCCTCTAACCTGTCTCAGTCATTGCACTGGTTGCCAATCCGCTATAGAGTACAATATAAAATTATCACTCTCACCCACAAAGCCCTCCACGGTTCTGCACTGCCCTACATGTCCTCCCTCATCTCTGTCTATTACCGTACACAAGCCCACCAAGTGACCTCAGACTGACATTAGCTACAATCTGAACCTCCCACTCCCATCTCCAAGACTTCTCACGAGCTGCAGTAATTCTCTGGAACGGATTACCAAAAACAATTCAATTAATTCTCAATACCCATAGTTTTAAGCGAGCCTTAAAAACACATCTCTTTAGATTGGCCTATCACCTCACCTCACTTGTCTAAGTATTCCTATCTTGTCTTATCCATATCTGGCCTCTTGGGTCATCTTTCTGCTCCCTCCATCTACAATATAGCCCTTTATATGTACTTGTGAATATTTTCATGTATCTATACATATACAGTACATACTGTATTTAGCAAGAAAACATAAACCTCAGGAGGGAAGCAAATGGGGAACGTGCGTCGAGGATCTTGGCAGGCAGCTCCAGGCGAGCTATATGGAGATCTGTGGTTGGAATATTCATCTTTTTTTGTGGACACACTTACAGGACTCACTTGAGTATATTAATATTACTATCCAGCCCTAATTGTCTGTTTCATAACTGTATACTCTACACAGTGAGCTATATATCTCTATTTCCGAGGGCGCCTTTTATATTGTTTTTTTAATATCTGGATGTAGATTGATAATCTGCTGCCATCTAGCAGACTGTTTACTAACTGTTATACAGTGGACTAGATTCATAAGTATTAAATTATCTTGAACGCCCGTTTATCTTTTTAAATCGAAAAATGTTAGTAACCTGTCAATCGTATTTAACAATAATGAATATTTGACTCTTGACCTGGTCTGTCCCGATATTATTCTATATCACATGAGGCATAAGGCAAGTTTTCAGCATTGTCCTGTCACGGCAGACATTTGGCACCACCACATGTCAACTGCTGTTGTCACAGATTGAAAGTGGAATTAAATAGCTTAACAGCCATGGTGTCACATATTGGAGTATATGTCAGAAGCTGCTGCTGTCTATGGTCTGTTGTGGCTCTTCAGGTGAAGGGGTGTGCCTATTTACGCAGTTGTCCTCACTTCTGGCTTTTAAATAGTTCCCTCTTCCACCAGCAGATGTCGCTGATAGAGTTTTAGTCTCTGTAAAGACCATGAGCTGTGAGGACATTAGTTCAGTGAGTGCTGAAGCCTTAGTTCCTGCTACCATGCAGTTTTCCTTACTTTCTGAGAGTTGCTGTGCTTCCCAGTCCGTGGGTGTAGATGAGAGAGTTTTAGCCTAGGGCTGAACAGGAGCAAGGACAAGGATGGTGGCTTGAACATCCTCACCTTTAGAGGTAATTCTGGGAACAGGGTGAACTTGAGGCCCCCAGTACAAGGTCTCAGTTGAGTTCCCTTGATTGCCGTTTGTCCATCATTACCATCCTGCTACCTTACTCCTATGATCCCGTGACACATGTGCGAGCCTCCTCTCTACTTGCAGCTGTTAGAAACAGATAATAGCTAAATAATTCAGCAATCATCAGCCTGTAAAGATGTGGGCGGTGTTTCTGTGCCTGCCTCAAAGTCAGGGAGCTGGCATATGATGTACCAGTAAATCATAGGTTAGTATGGGGTTAAGGAACTACATCATGGGGCAAATAAAGGAGATTTCTAAGGGCCTGGAAAAAGAGTTTTTGATGCTCATAAAGCTAAAAGATAAAAAAACCTAAAGAGTTTGGACTTTACCAATCCACATTTTGCATGATTGTGAACAAACACAAGAAATGTAAAACTAATATTTCCCTCCACATGATCAACAAAGACTTCTCCAATAGTAAGACATATAGAAGTGTCATATTTGGAGAACAAATACACTGTAGTGCAGCATAAAAAAAACTTACTTTTCCGTATCTGGGCAAGGATGGCTCATCATAATTGAGGAAACAATAAAATCAGAATTTTATAAGCAAATTCTAATAGAAAATATTAAGAAAATCTGCCCATGAGCTGAACCTTTAGAGAATGTGGGTTGCGCAGCAAGTAGGGATGAGCAAGTAGAATCGTTACTATTCGGTACTCGCCGAATAGTAATGAAATTCGGGCTACTCGCTACTCCGAGTTTCTTGTGATTACTCGGGAGTAGCGAGTAGTCCATTAACGTTCGCAGTGTATCTATATATACACAGGAAATGTGCACTAAAAGTGAATAAAAGTTGTTAAAAAATAAAAAATATCATACTCACCTATCTGATGGCTGCAATGGGACCGGCAAAGAAGACATCCAATCAACGACAAGGACCTGTGAGTCTGACAGCCAATCAGATGGCTTGTAGAGATCTGGCCAATCAGATGGCCAGACGTCACAAACCATGTGATCGCTACCAGCCACCTGATTGGCCAGATTGCCAGGTCATTGTTGCATGTTCAAGACCTGGCAACCTGGCCAATTAGGTGGCTTGTAGCGATCAGGTGGTTTGTGACATCTGGCCATCTGATTGGCTGTCAGACTCACAGGTCCTTGTCGTTGATCGGATGTCTTCTTTGCCGATTGCGGTGCAGCCATCGGATAGGTGAGTATGATATTTTTTTATTTTTTAACAACTTTTATTCACTTTTAGTGCACTTTTCCTGTGTATATATAGATACACTGCGAAAGTACTCACTTACCCATTCACTGCTATTGGACTCGCTATACTCGCAATGAGTACCGAGTACCGGGACCTACTCGTTGCGAGTATAGCGAGTCCGATTCTTGCAGTACTTGCTCATCCCTAGCCTAGCAACAAGACAACGACCCAAAAGAATGGTTACAGAAGAACAAAAGTTAAAGTTTTGGAATAGACAAGTCCAAGTCCTGACCTCAATCCTATAGAAATGTTGTGGAAGTACCTAAAGTGAGGAGTTCAAGGGAGAAAACCTTCAGCATAATTGAGGTGAAGCTGTTTTGTATGGAAGAATGCGCTAAAATTCCTTGAAGATGATGTGTAAAACGAATCAGCAACTACCATAAACATTTAGTTCCAAATAAAAGAGAATAGAAAATGGGTGTATTACCGCGCTACCGTGGACAATAAAATGATATAAAATGAAACAATATTGTCCACAGTAGTGCGGTACTACACCAATTTTTCATGCTGTTTTACCTGGATTTACTTCATTGTAGACTGCTTCTACTTGTAGTTGTTAATCAGGATATCTGAGGATATCATATGTGTATACAGTAGTTGTGATCCTTCACAACCTTTATAGATGAGTGGAACCATACTCCCCAATATTTGTATTTATCCATGGATAAACCATATTGTGCACTTTCTTCTTTTTCCAGTCTTTGCTATATAAACATTTAGATGCAATCACTGCTGCACAAGGCTATATCACCAGATACTAAGTGCAAAGGTTCACATACCTCTGCAGTGCAAAAGTAATCTGTCAGCAGTTATTGTTATGTATTCTGAGAGCACAATAATGTGAAAGCAGAGTCCCCGATTTCAGCAATGTGTCTCTTGTTGGGCTGTGTTTTTCCATTTTAATTCAATCAGCATTTTATCAGTAGGACATTATCATCACAGGGATAGGAGTCTCCTGCCTCCTAGTCCAGCCACACCCACATCCCTGATTACCAGCTCTGTATCACTATACAATGTACACATAAAGCTTCCGATAAGTGGTGTGGTTATACACAGCTCAACTGAACTCCACTAGATAATCAGCAGAGAAAACTGTGATTCTATTACAACTTCTGAACCCAGTATACTCAGTGACACATCGCTGTAATTAAGATCTTTGCCTCTACCTCTTAGTGCTGACAGATTTTCTTTAGAAACGTGATATTAGATTATTTTTTTATTTTTTAACCACTTCCTCAATTGTTTCCTTATCTATTTACAGGACTCGTGTGATAAGCCAATGTGGTTTTAGGTCACTATTATTCAGTAAAATAGACAAAAATTGAATTCTGGCTCTACAGGACTGGATTTTCCTTTTATTTTAATTTTTCAAAAAGAAATATATTGTATACAAAAGAAAAATTTACATGGTTGACATGACCCAGTTGATGCATTTCGACTGCAATAAGGCTGGCTTCACCCCACGGCGCAGACCGGTCCGGGGCTGTCAGGCATGAACCTGACAGCCCCGAACCGGATCAGCACACAGAACTGGAGGGCCAAATGTGCCCCCCGGTCCTGTGTGCAGCCGGATGGCTGTAATTGCAGCTGCAGCTGCTGATTTTTCAAGATTGCGGCTAGCATTGAGCTAGCCTCGGTCCTGAAACAACAGCGGCGTGCAGCTGCCGGTATCCGGTTCCTGGGAATCCTGCTAGGCTGGGGAGGGCCAACAACCATGGTTCTACTCATCATGAGAATAGCAGACTCCAGCTATCATCTTTACATTGGCTGCTGAACCAATTTGGGCAAGGACCCCACTGTTTTTTATTATTTTACTAGTAAAAAGGCCCGATGCAATTGCATCGGGAGCACGGTGAAATGAATTGTGTGTATAGAGGGGGGTTAGTGGGTAGCAGAGTATACAGGGGGCTCTGTGGGTAGCAGAGTATACAGGGGGCTCTGTGGGTAGCAGAGTATACAGGCGGGTCTGTGGGTAGCAGAGTATACAGGGGGCTCTGTGGGTAGCAGAGTATACAGGGGGCTCTGTGGGTAGCAGAGCATACAGGCGGGTCAGTGGGTAGCAGAGCCTACAGGCGGGTCAGTGGGTAGCAGAGCCTACAGGCGGGTCAGTGGGTAGCAGAGTATACAGGGGGCTCTGTGGGTAGCAAAGTATACAGGGGGCTCTGTGGGTAGCAGAGTATGCAGGCGGCTCTTTGGGTATCAGAGTATACAGGCGGCTCTGTGGGTAGCAGAGTATACAGGCGGCTCTGTGGTTAGCAGAGTATACAGGTGGCTCTGTGGGTAGCAGAGTATACAGGTGGCTCTGTGGGTAGCAGAGTATACAGGGGGCTCTGTGGGTAGCAGAGTATACAGGGGGCTCTGTAGGTAGCAGAGTATACAGGCGGGGCTGTGTGGGTAGCAGAGAATACAGGGGGCTCTGTGGGTAGCAGAGAATACAGGGGGCTCTGTGGGTAGCAGAGTATACAGGTGGCTGTGTGGATAGCAGAGTATACAGTCGGCTCTGTGGGTAGCAGAGTATACAGGGGGCTCTGTGGGTAGCAGAGTATACAGGGGGCTCTGTGGGTAGCAGAGTATACAGGTGGGTCTGTGGGTAGCAGAGTATACAGGCGGCTCTGTGGGTAGCAGAGTACACAGGTGGCTCTGGGGGTAGCAGAGTATACAGGCGGCTGTGCGGGGAGCAGAGTATACAGGCGGCTGTGCGGGGAGCAGAGTATACAGGCGGCTGTGCGGGGAGCAGAGTATACAGGCGGCTGTGTGGGGAGCAGAGTATACAGGGGGCTGTGCGGGGAGCAGAGAATACAGGCGGCTGTGCGGGGAGCAGAGTATACAGGCGGCTGTGCGGGGAGCAGGAGTATACAGGTGGCTGTGGGGGGAGCAGAGTATACAGGGGGCTGTGCGGGGAGCAGAGTATACAGGCGGCTGTGGGGGGAGCAGAGTATAGAGGGGGCTGTGCGAGGAGCAGAGTATACAGGCGGGTGTGCGGGGAGCAGAGTATACAGGCGGCTGTGCGGGGAGCAGAGTATACAGGCGGCTGTGCGGGGAACAGAGTACACACGGGGCAGTGCGGGAAGCAGAGTATACATGGGGCAGTGCGGGGAGCAGAGTATACAGGGGGCTGTGCAGGGAGCAGAGTATACTTGAGAGTTTCTGGAGCCCTTTAGGTGTGTGTGCTGCACCTACTTGTTAGCTCAGCCTCTTTAGTGTTTGTGCAGCCCTCTTCTCTGTGTGGATTGTTTGTGGTATCCTCTTCGCTCCCCCCTTCTGCCTGTCTGCCACCTCTTCTCTCCTTGCCAGCTGTGACAGCTCCATGTCCTAGCTAGGAAGTAGTGTAGCGTAGAGGAGGCGGAGCTAGGGTGATGCACGGTCATGTGACTGATCACATGACTTTGACATCACCAAAGGTCCTCTCTAAAGAGGTACGTTTTGGGGGGGGTGCGGGCTGCGAAGGGGGGCGCGGGGGTCTACTGTGGAGAGGAAGCGGGCACTGAGGGGGGGTGCGAGGGTGTACTGCGGAGGTATGTGGGGGTGTATTGCAGGGGCGTGCGGGTGCTGTAGGGGAGGTGTGGGGGGGGTGTGTGGGCACGGGAGCCTGCAGGCAGCCGGCAGGAGCTTTGGGTGTGCTAATATGGCGGCGGTTCCGGGTAATCACCAGTTTTGCGCAGGCGCCATCGTTTGATAGCGGCACAGTGGCCGTAATCGCAAAACTGGTGATTATGTATAGAGATTTATAAATAAATAATTAAAAAAACAGCATGGGGTGACCTCTGTTTTGGATTACATAAAGCTGCCAGCTGTGTGCTTCAGCTGTCTGCTTTAGCCTAGCTGGTTATTAAAAACAGTAGGGATATTATATTGGTTACTTTTTATTGGTTATTTATTTTTTGGCTAAATATAAGGCTAAACACCCTTTAGTGTCACATGAAATGCAATAAAGGGTGCAACCTTACAGTGTGTAGGCGGTGGAATATTATGTAGCTGTTTATCATCTACTAGATGGTGGTCCGATTCTAACGCATCGGTATTCTAGAATATGTGTGTACCGTAGTTTATTTATGAAGATGTAAGAATAATGCAATGTGAAGCTGGGTATAAATCCTGCGGCAATATCGCTGATTGGTCGCGGCCGCAGAGGTGTTGGTGTGCATCGATGTCGGTGTGTAGCGGTGGGCAGCGTTGGCAGGGGGTAGCAGTGTCGGTGTGCAGCGGTGTCGGTGTGCAGCGGTGTCGGTGCGCAGCAGTGTTGGTGCGCAGCAGTGTCAGTGTGCAGCGGTGTCAGTGTGCAGCAGTGTTGGTGCGCAGCAGTGTTGGTGCGTAGCGGTGTCAGTGGGCAGCAGTGTCAGTGTGCAGCTGTGCAGCAGTGTTGGTGCGTAGCGGTGTCGGTGTACAACAATGCCAGTGTGCAGCAGTGTAGTTGTGCAGCAGTGTCGGTGTGCAGCAGTGTCAGTGTGCAGCAGTGTCCGTGTGCAGCAGTGTCCGTGTGCAGCGGTGTCGGTGCGCAGCAGTGTTGGTGTATAGCAGTGTTGGTGTACAGTCATGGCCAAAAATTTTGAGAATGATACAAATATTAATTTTAACAAAGTCTACTGCTTCAGTTTTTCTAATGGCAATTTGCATATACTCCAGAATGTCATAAAGAGTGATCAGCTTAACAGCAATTACTTGCAATGTCAATATTTGCCCTGAAAACAAACTTTAACCCCCAAAACACATTTCAACATCATTTCAGTCCTGCCTTAAAAGGAGCAGCTAACATCGCTTTAGTGATTGTTCCATTAACACAGGTGTGGGTGTTGATGAGGACAGGGCTGGTGATTAATCAGTCATGATTAAGTAAGAATGACACCACTGGACACTTTAAAAGGAGGCTGGTGCTTGGTATCATTGTTTCTCTTCAGTTAACCATGGTTATCTTTAAAGAAACACGTGCAGCCATCATTGCACTGCACAAAAATGGCCTAACAGGGAAGAGTATCGCAGCTACAAAGATTGCACCTCAGTCAACAATCTATCGCATCATCAAGAACTTCAAGGAGAGAGCTTCCATTGTTGTCAAAAAGGCTCCAGGGCGCCCAAGAAAGACCAGCAAGCGCCAGGACCGTATCTTAAAACTGTTTCAGCTGCGGGATCGGACTACCAGCAGTGCCGAGCTTGCTCAGGAATGGCAGCAGGCTGGTGTGAGTGCTTCTGCACGCACTGTGAGGAGGAGACTCTTTGAGCAAGGCCTGGTTTCAAGGAGGGCAGCAAAGAAGCCACTTCTCTCCAGAAAAAACATCAGGGACCGACTGATATTCTGCAAAAGGTACAGGGAGTGGACTGCTGAGGACTGGGGGAAAGTCATTTTCTCTGATGAATCCCCTTTTCGATTGTTTGGGACATCTGGAAAACAGCTTATTCGGAGAAGAAGAGGTGAGCGCTACCACCAGTCTTGTCTCATGCCAACTGGAAAGCATCCTGAAACCATTCATGTGTGGGGTTGCTTCTCAGCCAAGGGAATCGGCTCACTCACAGTCTTGCTTAAAAACACACATGAATAAAGAATGGTACCAGAATGTCCTCCAAGAGCAACTTCTCCCAACCGTCCAAGAGCAGTTTGGCGCCCAACAATGCCTTTTCCAGCATGATGGAGCACCTTGCCATAAAGCAAAGGTGATAACTAAATGGCTCAGGGAACAAAACATAGAGATTTTGGGTCCATGGCCTGGAAACTCCCCAGATCTTAATCCCATTGAGAACTTGTGGTCAATCATCAAGAGACGTATGGACAAACAAAAACCAACAAATTCTGGCAAACTGCAAGCATTGATTATGCAAGAATGGAAGAATGGAAGAATGGACGGCTATCAGTCAGGATTTGGTCCAGAAGGTGATTGAGAGCAGCCAGGGAGAATTGCAGAGGTCCTGAAGAAGAAGGGTCAACACTGCAAATATTCACTTGCTGCATTAACTCATTCTAACTGTCAATATAACCTTTTGGTATCATAATATGATTGCAATTATATTTCTATATGTGATATAAACATCAGACAAACACAAAAAAACACCAGAGGGCAGCAGATCATGTGAAAATATAATTTTGGTGTCATTCTCAAAACTTTTGGCCATGACTGTACAGCACTGTAAGTGTTCAGCGGTGTTGATGTACACCAGTGTCGGTGTGCAGCGGTGTCAGTGTGCAGTGCTGTGGGAGTTCAGTGGTGTCAGTGTGCATCAGTGTCGGTGTACAGCAGTGTTGGTGTTCAGTGGTGTTGGTGTACAGCAGTGTTGGTGTACAGTGGTGTTGAGCAGGGGTGAGTGGGTGCTGAGTGGGGGAGAGTGGGTGTTGAGCGGGGTGAGTGAGTGCTGAAAGGGGCGAGTGAATGCTGAGCAGGGGGTGAGTGGGTGCTGAGCAGGTGAGTAGGTGCTGAGCAGTGGTGACTGGGTGCTGAGAGGGGTGACTGGGAGCTGAGTGGGGGTGACTGGGTGCTGAGCGGGGGTGAGTGCTGAGTGGGGGTGACTGGGTGCTGAGTGGAGGTGACTGGGTACTGAGCGGGTGAGTGTGAGCTGAGCAGGGGTGAGTGGGTGCTGAGCGGGGGTGAGTGGATGCTGAGTGGGTACTTAGCGGGTGACTGGGTGCTGAGCAAGGGTGACTGGGTGCTGAGCGAGGGTGAGTGAGTGGTGAGCGAGGTTGAGTGGGTGCTGAGCGATGGTGAGTGGGTGCTGAGTGGGGGTGAGTGGGTGCTGAGTCGGAGTGAGTGGGTGCTGAGTGGGGTTGAGTGGGTGCTGAGCGGGGGTGAGTGGGTGCTGAGCGGGGGTGACTGGGTGCTGAGACGGGTGGGTGGATGCTGAGACTGGTGAGTGGATGTTGAGACGGGTGACTGATGCTGAGCGGAGGTGACTGGGTGCTTAGCGGGTGAGATTGGGGTTCAGTGGGGACAGTGTGGGTTCAGTGGGGGTAGTGTGGGTTCAGTGCACAGTGTGGGGTGAGAGGGGGCAGTGTGGGTTCAGTGGGGGTAGTGTGGGTATCTATATATACACTCCAAAAATGCACTAAAAGTGAATAAAAGTTATTAAAAAATAAAAAGATATCATACTCACCTATCCGACGCCTGCAACGGGACCGGCAAAGAAGACATCCGATCAACGACAAGGACCTATGAGTCTGACAGCCAATCAGATGGCTAGATGTCACAAACCACCTGATCGCTACCAGCCCCCTGATTGGCCAGATTGCCAGGTCTTGAACGTGCATCAATGACCTGACAATCTGGCCAATTGCTGGTAGCGATCACATGGTTTGTAACGTCTGGTCATCTGATTGGCAAGATCGCTACCAGCCATCTGATTGGCTGTCAGACTCATAGGTACTTGTCATTGATCAGATGTCTTCTTTGCCGGTCCCGGTGCAGGTGTCGGATAGGTGAGTATGATATTTTTTTTATTTTTTAATAACTTTTATTCACTTTTAGTGCACTTTCGCAGTGTATATATAGATACACTGCAAAACTTAAAGGACTACTCGCTACTTTCGAGTAATCACAAGAAACTCTGGAAGTAGCGAGTAGCCCAAATATCGTTACTATTCGGCGAATACCGAATAGTAACGATTCTACTTGCTCATCCCTAATTAACACTCATTGTAATCAAATTTTGGGAAGTACCTGTGGGTTCAAAATGCTCTCTATACCCCTAGATATAATACTTGAGGGGTATAATTTCATGAATGGGGTCATTTGTTGGGGGCCCTGTTGGAATATATTTATTGCAACAACTCCATTCTTGTCGATGAGTGTTTAGTTGGTAAGTTTGTATGCTATTCATAACGTTAGAACAAAAAAGAACCACAGAAACACACACAGGGAAGAGCATGTGAATGTGTTCAGATCCCTGTGTCTATGTGAAAGGAAACTGCCTGCAGACACTGTACAGAGAGACACACACAGAAATGATTTATTGCTGATCTCCTAGGCTTATTATTTTGTTCCTGATTGTTGCTGAATTAACCAGCTGTTATTGTTACACGCTTGGAGTAGGGATGGGCGAATCTACTCGCTAGGACTCGTTACTCGGCGAGTAGTAAGGGACTCGCAGGACTCGGTACTCTGCGAGTTTCCCAGTGATTACTCGCACGAGTCCAATGCAAATCAATATCAATCCTAGTTTTGTCAGAAACGCTGACAACACTAGGATTGCCATTGTTTGCATTAGACTCGGCTACTGAGCCAGTGATAGCAGGGAAACTCGCAGATAACTGCTGTTACATTGCGAGCCGAGTCCAGCTGTCTTCTCTGTGCAGCTCCAGGGTCCTAGAACCTGCCTGCTCACAGACATGATGTAGCAGTGCTGAGATTGTTCTCAGTCTGCTCATTCCCTGTGCATAGACATCTATATTTATGCACAGGGGATGTAGCAGAGAGGACATCGTGTTTTGGACTACGTCGGACAGAAGAGGATTTTTTTAATTAAAGATGAAGTCCCTAATGGCTTTTTTTTTAATTTCAAATAAAATTTTTTCTCTGTGTTGTGTTTTTTTAACCCTTTATTGGAGATTCTTAGTGGCCTGGTCAAACGTGGCCTGACATTAAGAATCTCGGGCTTAATACCAGCTTGTATAACAAAGCTGGTATTAACCCCTTTATTACCCAGCGTGCCACTGCCACCAGGGCCGCTGGAAGAGCGGGGTTCAGCGCCAGAGGATGGCGCTTCAATGAACGCGCCATCTTCTGGGGCGGCTGCGGGCTGCAATTTGCAGCGGGGGTGCCCAGAAAGCTTGGGCATCCCTGCGCTGTGGATTCCAGCCCCCAGCTGCTTAGCTGTACCTGGCTAGACATAGAAATTGCGCGGAGCCCCACGCATTTTTTTTATTATTTAATGAATTTCAGAGTCAGAGTCTCAGAGTCAGAGTCTCAGAGTCAGAGTCTCAGAGTCGGAGTCTCAGAGTCGGAGTCGCCTCAGAGTCGGAGTCGCCTCGGAGTCAGAGTCGCCTCGGAGTCGGAGTCGCCTCGGAGTCGGAGTCGCCTCGGAGTCGGAGTCGTCTCGGAGTCGGAGTCGCCTCAGAGTCGGAGTCGCCTCGGAGTCGGAGTCGCCTCGGAGTCGCCTCGGAGTCGGAGTCGTCTCGGAGTCGAGTCGGAGTCGGAGTTGTCTCGGAGTCGGAGTCGTCTCGGAGTCGGAGTCGAGTCGGAGTCGTCTCGGAGTCGGAGTCGTCTCGGAGTCGGAGTCGTCTCGGAGTCGTCTCGGAGTCGGAGTCGTCTCGGAGTCGAGTCGGAGTCGTCTCGGAGTCGGAGTCGTCTCGGAGTCGGAGTCGTCTCGGAGTCGGAGTCGTGTCGGAGTCGTCTCGGAGTCGGAGTCGGAGTCGAGTCGGAGTCGGAGTCGTCTCGGAGTCGTCTCGGAGTCGGAGTCGTCTCGGAGTCGGAGTCGTCTCGGAGTCGAGTCGGAGTCGGAGTCGTCTCGGAGTCGGAGTCGTCTCGGAGTCGGAGTCGTCTCGGAGTCGGAGTCGGAGTCGAGTCGGAGTCGTCTTGGAGTCGAGTCGGAGTCGTCTCGGAGTCGGAGTCGTCTCGGAGTCGGAGTCAAAAAAATGCGTGGGGCTCCGCGCAATTTCTATGTCTAGCCAGGTACAGCTAAGCAGCTGGGGGCTGGAATCCGCAGCGCAGGGATGCTCAAGCTTTCTGGGCACCCCCGCTGCAAATTGCAGCCCGCAGCCGCCCCAGAAGATGGCGCGTTCATTGAAGCGCCATCCTCTGGCGCTGAACCCCGCTCTTCCAGCGGCCCTGGTGGCGGTGGCACGCTGGGTAATAGAGGTTAGGGCCAGCTTTGTATTATCAGCTGGCCCTAAGCCCGAAATTTATGGCGGTCACGCCAATATTAGACATGACCGCCATGAATTTCTATTAAATTGTTTTAAAAAAAACACAACACAGAGAAATTTTTTTATTAGAAATAAAAAAAAAAGCCATTAGGGACTCGATCTTTAATTAAAAAAATCCTCTTCCGTCCGATGCAGTCCAAAACGCGATGTCCTCTCTGCTCATCCCTGTGCATAGATATAGATGTCTATGCACAGGGAATGAGCAGACTGAGAACAATCTCAGCTCTGCTACATCATCTCTGTGCACAGACATTCATGTCTGTACACAGGGAATGAGCAGACTGAGAACAATCTCAGCACTGCTACATCAGGCAGCAGGCAGGCTCTAGGACCCTGGAGCCAGCACACAAAGAAGACAGGACTCTTCTCTTATCTGTGCGAGTTTCCCAGCCAGCGATTACTTACAAAGTAAACTAGTCCAATGCAAATAAATGACAAAACTAGGATTGCTTCAGGCTGAAGCTTCCGAGACACATCTGCGATTTGTAAATCTCACACTACTCGCTATTACTCGCTTCCCCATTCATTAACATTGGACTCGCTAGACTCGCAACGAGTAGCGAGTCCTGGGCTCGGACTCGCTAGAGTCAAGCGATTCCGAGTAAGGCTGTGGTCACAGTTGCCATGAGTTTTTTTAAGTGATTTAACAAAACTCATGCTTTTTTTCATGTCAGCATGAGTTTTGTAAGGTGTGTGATGGCTCCCTGCGTTTTTGGGTGCGTTTTTGAATCTGCACCTAAAAATAGTGCTTGTAGTATTTTTTTGAGCGTTTTGAAAAACGCATGCGTTTTTGTAGAAAACGCATGCGTTTTTATAACATGGGTTCCTATGGAAAACGCATGCAAAAACGCATGTACAGTTAGTACCTTTTAGTGCCATTCAAAAACGCATGCGTTTCCCATAGGAGCCCATGTTAACAAAAACGCATGTGTTTTTGGATATGCTCCAAAAACGCATGGGACAGTCACACATGCTTTTTGGCTATTAGGGCATGCGTTTTTTAACATGGGGGCCTATGGGTGCGTTTTTTACATGCGTTTTTGAAAACGCAGGTCTCCAAAAATGCATGTGAAAAATGGTACTGTGCCCCAGCCTAATTTAGGATTCGCCCATCACTAGCTTGGAGAGTAGTGTGAATAATCCGCTGCCAACAGGCCCTACAAATGAAACGTGGGGCCCACAAATGTATTTTGTGTGTCGAAATTCAATTAATGCCCCTTCCAATCTGAGACCTCCAATTTGTCCAAATAGAGGTTTCGGACCACATGTGGGTATTAGCCCACTCAGACATAAATTGAGTAACACATTTTATGGTCCAATTTTTCATGTTGTTCCTTGTAAAAAGGAATAATTTGAGGCTAAAGCAACAATTTTAGGTAAAATGTAAATTTGGTCATTTTTTTAATACCACTTTGCAATCATTCTTGTGAAGCACCTGAAGGGTTAATAAAGTTCTTGAATGTGTTTTTGAGCAGCCCGAGGGGGTACAATTTTTAGAATGGTATCACTTTGGGGTATTTTCTGTCGAATACTGTAAGCCTCTCAAAGTCGCTTCAAATGTGATGCGGTTCAGAATTTATTTTGTAAATTTTGTTGGTAAATGAGAAATTGCTGATGAATTTTTAAACCGTCTAAATTCTTAACAAAAAAAAAAAACATGTTTCAAAAATGGCTGATGTAAAGTAGACACGTGGGAAATATCATTTATTACCAATTTAATGTGAAACGACTCTGGATTTTTATGACCTTAAACCAAGGTTTGAAAAATATAAAAATTTTAAAATTTTCACCAACTTTCAGATATGTTTTACAAATGGACATAAAAAATATTGTACAAAATGTAACACTATCATAAAATACAATATGCCCCCCAAAAAAGAGTCTTGAAATCACTGGGATCCCTTTGAAAATTTCAGAGCTATAGCCTTATAAATTGATATTGGTCAGAATTGTAATATTTAACCTGGTCATTAAAGGGGTTAAAAGGGATTTAGGGGGGAAAAAAAATGTGCCCAACCACTAACCGGCAAGTAGCTGCCACCTACCTGCCTGCCTGTTTTGCTGTGACCCATTTACCGATTTTGCCCCTTCCTCTGATGTCACAACTACAGAGGGGCAGCTTCTCTATTGTGTTGATGGGCGCCATAGCCGATGTCGTTCTAGTTGACAGCCGGCTCCCCGAATTAGGTAGCGAGTGGGTGGCTGTCAATCATCATGAGGTTGGCTGTTAGTCCTTTCCACAGAGCAAAGTGGAAAAAAAGCCGGCACTCTGTTTTTATGGTCAGGTTGTCCCCGGCAGGAGCGATCCGTGCCCGTTCTGTGGCGGGCAGGGGCGTAACTACAACAGGTGCAGAGGTTGCGATTGCACCCGGGCCCCAGAGCCTAGGTGGCCCCAAAAGTCCCTTTGGTCTATAGAAAAAGACTATTGCTGTTAAAGATTTGTAATAACGGGGGCCCCGTTGGAGCTTTCGCATCGGGCCCATGAGCTTCAACTTACGCCACTGGTGGCGGAGGTGAACGTCTGAGAACAGCAACTACCTGCCTGTTAGGGCTTGTGCACATTTTTTTTTTATCTCGGATATACCCTTTAAGGTCAAACTTTGCTCCATCACTAAGGCCTTTAACATGAACCAGAAAATGTTTCTTACCATTGTTTTTTGATGTTTTATGAGTCACAGCAGAATGGGGTCTGTCAGAAAACACATCACCATGTGTGATGAGGGCCTCCTTAATAGCTTCATAACCACAGAGGACAACTGCTTTAGTCATTCCTATCTGGACACTGAAGACGGGGCCGTACGTCTTAGTAAGCTGTGAACACAAGATGACTTTATAAATTCACTTAACTATGACATGATATCTCTACTCCTAACATGTCCATTCAACGAAATATCTGTTTTCACCATTACCTTTTCTGTGGTTGCAAAGGTTGCACCAATGATATGTCCACTCCTGCATGTTTTGGTTATGACATAGACTGAAGAGCAAAAAGGTAACGATGTTTTGAACTTATCCCTTTCAGGCTCCATATCTCATTATCCACCACATCTTTGAGCATGAGACTACAGTCACTTTATAGATTATAGATAATTATCTTGACTATCACATGTATGAAGTCTTGAATGGTGACCCAAAAAAAGGTGAAGAAGTCTTGCCTTTAATATCATCATAAGAAGCTTCAGCTCGAGTTTCCAAAAAAAGTACAAAAAGTGGAGAACAGATGATTGGAAATGAGGGACTTGGAACGATGAGATAAAAGTCAAAGATGAACGTCAATGGACTAGAATCTCATAGGTGCAAATGGGTGTAAATGGATTTAAATGGGTGTAGATGAATCAAGTGAAAAATGGACCAAAGGCGGTGGCGTAATGATCGCAGTCGCAGCAGTCGCGGCTGAGACCGGGCCGGACCTGTAGGGTGGCCCTTGCCTCCCTGTAGGGGGGCCCACGCCTCCAGCCGCCTCCTGTGACCACTATCGCAGCTCTGTGTGGTGGAAGAGAGGAGGCGATGAGAGGGAAGCTTCCTGCTTCCTGCTGCTGATCCCGCCCCTCCTATCCTCCCATCTGCTGCCGGGTCCCTGCCCTGCACACTCCACCGGGGATCCCGCGGCCAGCAGTATTAATTATCCCCTGCTCCTTATACACGGCCGGTCGGAGAGCAGTACCCCCCACGCTCGCGCAGGCCAGTAGCACCCACCCCGCTCCTTACCAGTGACAGCCAGCAGCAACTCTTCACCCGCGGCGTAGGGGTACAATGCACTCCTGGCAGGAGGACCCCGGTCTGAATATCGCACCGGGCCCACCAGGCTACATTTACGCCACTGACCAAAGGATTAAGAAATTGAAAGAACTATCAAGTACTTGACCAGGATCAATGGTGGTGTCACTGCTGAGCTATATGTGAATGTCCCACAAGATGAGTTACTATGTACACACGAGCACTATACGTATGAAAAGGACCACATAGTGTTCCAGCAGGACAACAACCAGATTGAGGAAGAAAAGGCTCAATGATAATGAAGTAGAGGAGCTGAATTGTCCCCACAGTCCCCAGACCTCAACCCAATCAAACTCTTGTGAGTAAAGGTGAAGAATAAGCTGTATACTAAGACGACCAGTGTGCACCAACATTGGAAATGTGGAGAAGAGACCTGGGATCAGATTTTGGTAGAGATGTGCTTGAATCTGATCGAGAGCTGCCAAGAAGGATTCAGGCAGTGCTGAAAGCCAAAGATGGATTTACAAAATACTAACAAAATAAGAAAAAATTAAAATTAAGTTTTTTTAAGGGCAAAACAGTAACAATGCATTGACATGACAATAGTCTGCATAACTAATCATATGACAAATAGTTACAAGTTACATTTATGTATAAGATAGCCAAGACGATTGTCTATAAAATGAAGGTAGTCTCATGCTCAAAGCTGTAGTAGATGGTGAGATATGGAGCCCGAAAGTCAGAAGTTCAAAATATTGTTACCCTTTTGCTCAACAGCGTACCTATCTCTTGCACCAGTTTCCTTATCTTGTTCCCTATACCTATAAATGTAACACATTCTAAATCATTGTGACTGGATAAAGTTAGGGGACATTTATGATGGGCCATGCTTCAAAGCTGTGGTATCTAAAAGCTGCATATTTATTCTCAAGACTTGCTTATGCAAAAATGGGCAATTTTTGTAAAAAAAAAATAATGTTTTTATTATGTTTACAGAGATTTTATTTTCTGGAACATTTCATCTTGCAGCCTTTTGACTTGATAGTGTCTAGTCTAGTTTGGCGTGGAGCCACCTTAGGCCGGCTTCACACCATGGTTTTAGGGATCTGGGGCTGTCCGGTGTGAATTGGACAGCCCCGGATCCAATTTTGTCTCCATAGTATTCTTATGGGGCCGGATGGCAGTGATTTGCCATCCGGTTCTCTGCTGTCAGGGAGGATCCGGCAGAATTATTTTCTTTTTTCCTGGACACAAAATTGCAGCTTGCAGGGTTTTTGTGTCTGGGGCAAAAATCTGACAAAATCGGATCCTACCGGATCCAGTGCTATTCGGCTCCCCAATACCATGGGAGTCTATGGGTGCCGGAATGCACCGGATGCGACAGAAAATCGCATCTGGCTGCCGGACGCTAGGCGCTGAAGTTCAGTGGCGGCCGGTACTGAACTTTAGCACCTGGAGAGCTTCCGCCTGAAATTTCAGAACCGCAGCTAGCTCCACGCTTGCTGCAATTTTAAAATTTCAGGACCTGGACAGCGGCATTAGCGCGCACTGATGATTCCAGCAGAAACAGGACCTCCGGTTCTGTTCTGTCCGGAGCTGTCAGACTGTGTCCGGTGCATCCAGCAAAACACTGAACACAGCCTGACAGCAAGAAACCATGGTGTGAAGCCAGCCTTAAGGTACCTTCACACGCGGCAATATTGCTAGGCAATTTCACAGGCAATTTGCTGGTTGCAGTGATATCATTGACACATTGTTCCGTTTGTACACAGCAACAAGATAGAACAATGTGTCCGTGATTTCACTGCAACCAGCAAATTGCCAGTGAAATTGCCTAGCAATATTTCCGCGTGTGAAGGTACCCTTATGGTACCTTCACACGCCGCAATCTCGCCTGGGAATCCTAAAGGCGATATGTCGCCCCCGAGCAATCGCCTTGAAATGGTCTCACAGTTGCGGAGTGTGATTAGGAAATTTTGCGGCGATAAATCACCTCTCGTCTGTCGCCTGATTCCTGAGCACTGCTCTGAAATCAGCCTCAATCATGAAGGCGATATTACCATGTTGTGGCGTGTGATAGGGCGATAGTGATGGAATCAGCGTCGCCTATGATTTCCTGTAGGCGTTCAACAGCGTGCTGGAGTCCGTGCCCCGTCTGCGATGATTGGTGGTGGCTACTGTGTTCCCATTGGCTGTCAGTTGACACCGCGCCATATTTCAGCGTGTATTGGTGCCAAACTCCGATAGACAACTGCGTCATGTATTATCCAACCTTCAAGAGCAGGCTGGCCAATCATAATGCAGTTGTCTTGTCCAATGAGCGGCTATGGGGCGCGGTGTTGAGCACCTTGGCATGCAAATCTCCTCGCGGTGCTGAACATGTACTCCGAAATTGCCTTTGGTTTTGCGGCATGTGAAGCGGCGAGGGAATTGGACCGGATTGCTTCCGCTGTGGGTGAGGCGATTTCCGGTGCCACACATCGCCTTTCTTTCAGGGCAAGATTGCGGCGTGTAATGCCGCCATCGGCAATCTGAAGCAACCATGAAAAACGTGCACGAGCACGTTAGATCGCCTCATATCGCCAGCCGATATTGCGGCGTGTGAAGGTACCTTTAGAGATATTGAAGGAAGCTTCATGGACTGTGCATGTCTATTAAGCTTGGGAGATGTAATAGCTTCATCAAAAGTTTTAATAGACCTGACCTTTATGATTTTTGCCCATTATTTCTCTCCATTACCTCCATGAACGTTTTATACGGTTTCGCCATGTCCATCATGAGGACATTCCCAATGATCGGTAAAGGTTTTGGTCCGGGTGGAAAATTTTTGTAATTTTCTTGTTTTTGGTTCTTGAATAAACCGGCCAGAAATAGGATGACAACGATGGAGAGGAGAACAGTGACCAGGTCCATGGTGAATGTCAGATCTACAAGAGGCACATAACGGGCACTTACATCATTAGAAATCAGTAACATTGCAAAGTGCTTTTATAAAAAATAAAGTAATATGCACCTCAGCTGCTGCAAAGCCTCATAATGCAAACTTCAGCTGCTGCAGAACCTCATAATACACACCAGAGCTGCTGCCGAATCTCATAATACACATTACAGTTGCTGCAGAACATCGTAATATACATTCAACCTACTTAAGAACCTCATAATATGTATCTCAGCTGCTGCAAAACCTCATAACACACACCTCAGGTGCTGCAGAATCTCATAGTACAAGCAACAGCTGCTGCAGAAACTCATAAACCCCAACTGCTGAAGAATTGCATAATACACACCACAGCTGCTGCATAATCACATTATACACAACCTAGCTGCTGCAGAACCTTATAATAAGTACCTAAGCTACAACAGAACCTCATAACGCACATGAGGCTGCTGAAGAACTTCATAATATATAACGGTAATTCAATTTCTGTAGAACCTCATAATACACACCACAGCTGCTGCAGAACCTCATAATGCACACCTCGGCTGCTGAAGAGCCTAAAAATACACACCTAAGTTGCTGCACAACCAGGTAATACACACCTCAGCTGCTGAAGAACCTCATAATACATACCTTGGCTGCTGAAGAACCACAGAAAACACACCTTAACTGCTTCTGCTTCAGAACCTCATTTAACACACCTCAGGTGCTACAGAACCACGTATCATGCACCTCAGCTGCTGCAGAATCTCTTTCTCTCTCTGTCTCTCGCTTTAAATACTCTGAAAATATTTAGACCACAGGTAAATTGTTAACCCCTAGAGAACCTGCTCCACCTATTATAGACACCAGATAACACACAACCGGTGACCTACTGAGGTAGTCCACTCCCCTATTCTATAGATTAACCCCTTCAAGGACTCAGCAACGTATTGTAGTTTTCATTACATTTCAGCCATTATAGCATGTATATACAGTGCTCGGCAAAATGAGTACACCCCCTTTAAAGAGGAAGATTTAATCAATATCTCAGCAAACACAAGAACTGTTTCCAAAATATTCACAAATTTGAGTTTCAAAGAACATATAATATGAAAGTGCGGTTAACAATATAACTTTCATTAAAAAATCATCAGTTTAACTCAAATCAATTGATGCATAAATGAGTACACCCCACATAAAAAAGCTACCACCATCTAGTATATCGCATGAATTCCATGATTCGTAAGGACAGTACCAGGTCTTCTAGGGCAGAGTGAACAAGCTGGTGACAAGAGCGTAATAACTACAACAGGTGCAGGGGTTCCTATCACACCCGGGCCCTGGAGCCTAGGGGGCCCCAAAAGTCCCTTTCTCCCATAAAAAAAGTGTTAGCAGCGCATTAATCAGGTGTGGTGTCCACAGCGAGCAACAGAGAATGTTCATTTATTCAGAATTAACAACATCCAGCTTACAACATGAGAATAGGATCAATCTGGTTTCTGGAGAGGGAGAGAGAAATCTGCTTTGACCTTCAGCTTCACCTCCACACTAGAATGTGCATGCAGGGTGCAGGGGGAGGGACATCCTGTCTCTGACTGAGGACCTTTTTTTTTAACTTTGTTGACATCTGAACAATATGCATGCAGACATAAAATCACATCATATTAAACAAACAATAGTTGTTGCAATACATACAGACATACAATATGCATTAGGCCAACACCCCCACTCAACAACTACTTATTCTGTTAGTCCCATAGCGGTTCTCAATCCTTGGAACCTAGGTCGTGGCAATGGCTTGGTCAAAATGTCAGCTATCATCTTATCAGTCTCACAATAAACAAACTGAATTATGCCACGATCTATCAAATCACGTAGATGATGACATCTGACGTCGATGTGCTTAGTTCTAGCACAGATCTTCTCACTGCATGCAAGTTTAATGCACCCTTGGTTGTCCTCATACATCACCGTTGGCTGAGTTAACGGTTTACCAAGATCATTCATCAGTTGTCTTAGCCAAATGATCTCCTGATTTGCATAGGCTGCGGACACATACTCAGCTTCTGTGGATGACAAAGCAACAGATACTTGTTTTCTGCTAGACCAGGAGATTGAGCGCTCTCCAAGTTTAAATATGTATCCGCTTGTGGATTTACGATCATGCAAATCAACAGCCCAATCTGCGTCAGCATAGCTGGTGAGTTTTAGATTTCCTGCTCTAGATAATTTTAAATGTACTCCTTGTGTCTCTTTTAAATATCGGAGAACTCTTTTAACGGCGTTCCAGTCCTTTTGGCGCGGTTTCTCCACATATCTGCACAATATTCCAACTGCTGTTGTAATATCTGGTCGAGTCATAGTCGATATGTATAGAAGTGCCCCCACTACCTGTCGATATTTCTCATTGTTAGGCAACAGGTCATCTTCTTCCAGTTTCAGGTAGGACGATTCCATTGGCGTTGATACACCTTTGGCTTCTGACATGAGCAGGTAGTTTTTGTATTTCATCCCATGACTGTGGCTCTGACTCAGGTAGTGTCTTGACAATGTAGGATAGACGTTTAGCTGGTATTCCTTTGTTTGATCTTGACAATCGTCTGATTTCAGGTTCACTTAGGCTTTTTGTTGTTCCTTCAGTGGTTGAAGAATCTAGCCAGACTTCTACATTCTCCCTTTCGTTGTCTTGTGATTGTGACTGAGATTGTTTTGCTTCATCTGGACTATTGACATAATGTCACAAACCTTGGGTGACACAAAGTTTTCATCAATCACTACATCTTTGCTTATTGTGACCTTGTTTGTCTCTGGGTGTAGAATTCTATAACCTTTCTGGGTTTCACTGTAACCAGAATGCCTTCCTTAGCGTGAGATTCCCACTTAGTTTGTTTTTCTTTGGGAATGTGTGCAAATGGTTTGCTTCCGAAAATCCTTATGTGCTGTAGTTTTGGCTTTGCATTATTCCATTGCTCAAATGGAGTTTTCTCTGTCGCTTTACCTGGTAGTCTGTTCTGAAGATAGCAAGCCGTCATAAAAGCTTCGCCCCAATATTCTGTAGGCAGATTTGCATCAAATAACATACTCCTTCCGCTTTCACAGAGTGTTCGGTTCCTTCTTTCTGCTACACCATTTTGCTCAGGGGTGTATGGTACAGTAGTCTGAAATATGATTCCATTTCTCTTTAAAATGCTCTGTGTCTCATTACTTGTATATTCAGGGTCACATTAACGTTAAGGATGCATTCAGGGGGTTTCGTTTAAAACATAGAACTTGGCAGTATCAACGCAGTGTTCCCGTAAGGGAACAATGTGTTAACACTGCCAATTCATTCCTATGGCTGACGGACCCCTCTGCGCATTCATACGCTGGCATGTAAGTGGCGGAGTTTGAAACCTTGTGCTATTTCCAAGTGCATCACATGATGCGGGTCCCCTAGTCATGTGATACGCTTGGAAATAGCACGAGGTTTCAAACTCCGCCACTTACATGCCGGTGTTTGAATGCGCTCAGGGGTCTGTCAGCCATAGGAATGAATTGGCAGCCTTAAAGCATTCTTCTCTTCCAGTAACACTGTGTTAATGCTGCCAAATTCTATGTTTTAAATGGAACCCCCTGAATGCATCCCTAACGTTAATGTGACCGTAGCCTATGAGTTGAGGCTTGTCTTCCTCCTTCTTCGGTTGTGTCTGCCTTTTGCTTTGGTCTTCTTGCAGGCATCATAGATAATTATGCCTCATGCGGTCACTATTGATCCATGTTAGGTCAAGTCAGTTGCGGCACTCCTCAGAAAAACCAGAGCAAAAGAGATAACAGATCGGAGAAGAATAAATGAATATGGCCAGGTTCACACATACAAATCCGTTTTTTAAGCCCTTAGAAAAACGGATCAATTTTGCTAAGGGTTCCAATAGTGTCCCCTGAGGTCCTGGATGTTTTTGGCAAATTTTGGGACTTAGTCATTTTTTTCATGAAAAACGCATGCCATGAGTTAAATGCATGCATTTCCTATAGGGCTCCATGTTAAAAAAACACATGCGTTTTTTGAAAGCACCCCAAAAACGCAACTAGCAGTGTTTTTGGGCTGCTGCATAAAAACGCATGTGTTTTTAAAAAAAAAACGCACACACATGCATTAACGCATATGTGTTTTTGGACTTAAAAAAAAATGTCCTAAATGTTCCCAAAAACGGATTTAAGGCAAAAACGGATTTGTATGTGTGACCCTGGCCTATAAGTATTTGCTGGGTTTTTTAAAACCTTTCTAATGCTTAGAGTTCATCAAAATGAGGGCCACCCGAATATTGCATCTTTTTGTGAAAATCAGTTGCAAATTTGATTCACTTTGCATAGATTTGCTAACCTGATGCCTATAGGATGTCATAAAGACCCTATGTGCGTACTATGGGGAGTTCCAATAACTTTGTGCTTATAGTGTATAAAATAACACAATGCTGTGCAGTCATTCCTAGAACAAGGTGACACCACTATTTGCTTTCCATATAAACATAGTCTGAAGGCTTCACCTTTCCTCTACCCAGAGCTGTTGTGACCTCGTAGATATCTCGTGTCACCTTTCCTCCAGCAGATAATCCTGGCTCACCTTTTACCTGACTATTGTATTACTCTGCACCTGGTAACACAGATCTCGCCCCTCCTGCAGACACTACCACGTCACTGGTGAACTGTTACTCACCAAGCACCTTGCCTGCTTTATGACATGTCTTACACCTGGAGCATGCGGTGTGTTATTAAAAACACAATTTATTGTAAAAATCCCAAGAAGAAAATTGCTATGAATGCTGATTATAAGATATTTTACCTTCCAGTGTTTTATGCTTACTATTAGAGTTATTTGTGGTCATAAAAGCCCTCCGTGAGTTTCGATGTACATGGACGTTTCTGCCTTTGAGGTGTGCTCACACGCAGAGCCCAAATCATCCCCCGAACATAATGGCTCATTGAATCAGCCATCATGTGCTTTTACTTGCTCCGATTTACCCACCGTGAAGAATAATGTATTTGCAAAAACAACACAATGACAATCTATTTCTATCCTTATTACTCCCATATAAACCCTCCACGATCTTCTGCGACATCCTCCCACAGTGAGACCGGAAACTGACTGGTTTCTGGCTGACACTGTGAGCAGGTTCACAAGGTTTTCGGACGAAGTACCTATATGTCCGCGCTGCTGTCAGGAAGATATACCAACGACACTGGACGTCTAGGTACTGGTGATATAGATTAATTCCAATGCGTTTCGGAGCTACGTACCGAGCTCCTTCCTCAGGGTTGTTCCCTGAGAAAGGAGCTCGGTACGTGGCTCCGAAATGCGTTGAAAATAAATCTATATCACCAATACCTAGACGTCCAGTGTCGTTGGTATATCTTCCTGACAGCAGCGCGGACATATTGGTACTTCGTCCGAAAGCCTTGTGATTAAAGCATCGCATCTTGTGGAAGTACGGTCCCTGCAGCAGCTGTGTTTTTTGAGCGATTACGCTGGTTGTGTGCTACACAACCGCACCAGGTGAGCAACACTAATTTTATCATTTCACACCTGTCTATAAAGGATAAGACCATATTTGCGCATTCTCAACCCTTTAGATATAACTGTGAACAGGTTGACATCACAGTCTGGGTCACCTGAGTTCAGCGACACTTCTGAACTCAGGTGACCTTTCCAGCATCACCCTGCTAAGTTTTGTGTCCTGCTGGAAAGGTCACCTGAGTTCACAGCTGTAGGCGAACTCAGGTGACCCAGACTGTGACATCACCCCGCTCAGAGCAGTAGCCAGAAATCAGTCAGTTTTCGGTCCGGCCATGGGAGAAAGTCATAGAGGATCATTGAGGGTTTTCAGGGGAGTAATAAAGATGGGAACACAGATTGTCATTGTGTTCTTTTTCCAAATAAATGATTTTTTTCATGGTTTGGTGTATTATTTACTATTTACTTAGAGGTTCCTAATGGCCGGGTATAACATTGGCCGGACATTAGTGTCCTTGGACTTAATGCCAGCTGACAATACATAGCTCGTATTAACCCCTTTAGTAGCCAGTTTGGCATCACAACAGGGCAGCTGGAAGAATCGTGTACAGCTCCACAAAATGATGCTTCAATTAAAGTGCCATTTTCTGGGGCAGCTGCAGGTTGCATACGGGGCCCAGAACGCTTGGGCTTCCCCACGCTGAGGATTCCAGCCCCCGGCTCTTAGTTATATCTTGCTGACAAGCAAAAATATGGCATTGCTCATGCCAATTTTTTCAATGATTTATTTATTTTTACAGTTATCTGACGTCAGTTTGGTTGCAAGATGCTGGAAGAGAGGGTGGGCAGGGCTAAATCTAACTTTAACCAACTTTAACCAATCAAGATGGGGGAAGTAGTGAGGTTCATGAGCGGACCCGGAAGCATGGTCCATTTTATTGCCGCAGTTCATGTATGTTTTATGGGGCTCTTCACATGTGCAGAAAATACAAGGTTGGGAATGCACAGTTACTTGGGCCATGACGCATACTTGTTATGGTCACAATCCCGTCAGCATCACAATATAATTAGAGCTGAGCAATAAAATGCTCTTTACTTGAGTCAAGCAGGTCGGAGGCACTGAGGACTAAAATTGAGTATAAGGGAAATCAATTAGGCTTATCTGCCAGCCGTAAACAGAGCATCTCTGGTGATGGGTGTACATATTTTTTTTCCTTTACTCACATCATCTGGGCATGTTATCTTTACTCCCAAATGAAAGCCATCCAGGCACTGCAAGCAGCTGTCGTTGGGGTGCCGGCTGCCATCATTTACTGACGTGAGCCAACTCTTTGTGTCGGTTCACCCACGGCCAACAAATCCTAACACCCGTGATAATTGGATGAGTACTGAGTGTATCCAAGCACCCCGAGGCTCGATGGAGCATCGATCGCTGATGAGCACCCTCGCTCCTCCCTTAATATAAGCCATTTGGGTTTTATTGTGTTTTGATCTTGCAGCAACATCTAGTGGTTAGAATCAGTGTGCAGCCCCAGCATAGGAAAGATGCAGACTCATGGGTGATATAAGTGGCTAACAAATCACTTACTAAAAATCCCCACTTCTATTTATCTTTTTAAGAATTCAGATCTAAGTTAAAAGATGAAACAGAGAGGGAACGATTTTACAGAAATAGGTTCGCATACTGCCCCTCTAATTTTTAAATACTAGAAAAGCCCATGGAAAATAGACATGTGCACTAATCTAAATATTGTTATTATTATTATTATTTATTTATATAGCACCATTATATTCCATGGCGCTTTATATGCTAAAAGGGCAGACTAGGACAAGTAACATAGTAACAATACAAGTAACAATAAATGTTGACAATTCGGTTGTACAGATACAAGAGGGGAGAAATCCTGTCCGCGAAGGCTCACAGTCTATGAGGGGCGGGTGGCGATACAGTGATAGGGGGAAATTCCAGTCGTGAGGCGGTGTGGTGGACCGGGTCTTATTGCAGGTGGTAGGCTTGGCGGAAGAGGTGGGTCTTCAGGCTTCTTTTGAAGGTTCCCAGGGTAGGAGAATGTCTGATGTGTTGGGGCAGAGAATTCCAGAGTATAGGTGAAGCACGGGAGAAATCCTGTATGCGGTTGTGCGAAGAGGAGATGAGGGGGGAGTAGAGGAGAAGCTCTTGGTAGGATCGCAGGTTGCGTGAGGGTAGGTATCGGGAGACCATATCAGAGATGTATGGAGGGGACAGGTTGTGAATGGCTTTGTATGTCATGGTTAATGTTTTAAACCGGGATCTCTGGGAAGTAGGGAGCCAGTGAAGGGCTTGGCAGAGGGGGGAAACAGGGGAGTAGCGGGGAGACAGATGGATTAGGCGGGCAGCAGAGTTCAAGATAGATTGGAGAGGTGCAAGGGAGGTATTGGGGAGGCCGGTGAGCAGGAGGTTGCAGTAATCTAGGCGGGAGATGATGAGAGCGTGAATAAGGGTTTTAGCAGTGTCGTGGTCAAGGAAAGTGCGAATCCTATAGATGTTTTTGAGCTGGAGTTGGCAGGAGGTGGCGAGGGCCTGGATGTGGGGCTTGAAGGAGAGGGAAGAGTCAAGGATAACCCAGAGGCACTTGGCATGGGGGACTGGAGAGAGAGAGCAGTCGATGACGACGATGGATAGGTCAGGTAGTGAGGGGGAGCATCTTGGGGGGAAGACTATGAACTCAGTTTTGTCCATGTTCAGCTTAAGGAAGTGAGCAGAGAAGAAGGATGAGATGGCGGACAGGCAGTGTGGAATTTTGGATAGAAGGGAGGCGATGTCAGGACCAGACAGGTAGATTTGAGTGTCGTCGGCGTAGAGGTGATATTGGAGGCCATGGGACTCAATGAGTTGCCCTAGGCCGAGAGTATAGATTGAGAACAGTAATGGTCCAAGAACCGAGCCCTGGGGGACCCCGACAGATAGGGGGTAGGGCGAGGAGGATGTGTGGGAGTGGGTGACGCTGAAGGTGCGGTCCGTTAAGTATGAGGAGATCCAAGAGAGGGCAAGGTTTGTGATGCCAAGAGATTCCAGGATCTGTAGTAGAAGGGAGTGGTCAACAGTGTCGAAGGCGGCGGACAGGTCGAGGAGGAGGAGAACAGAGTAGTGGCGCTTACTTTTGGCAGTCAGTAGGTCAGTTTGTAACTTGGTCAGGCTGTTTCAGTGGAGTGGAGGGGTGGAAGCCAGATGCAGGCGATCAAAGAGGGAGCAGGAGGAGAGGTGAGAGAGCAGCTCAGAGTGGACAGGCTGTTCAAGTAGTTTAGAGGTGAAAGGGAGGAGAGATATAGGGCGGTAGTTGGAGCAGTTGTGGATCGAGGAGTGTTTTTTATAATGGGTGTGATCAAGGCGTGTTTGAAGGCTGAGGGGAAGGTGCCAGTGGTAAGTGATAGGTTGAAAAGAAGGTTAGGGCTAAGATGATAATGGAGGTGAAGTTGGGAATGAGGTGGGATGGGAGCGGGTCGTGATGGCTGGTGGTGAGGTGTGATTTTGACAGGAGGGAGGAGAGTGGTCTTCAGTTATGGGGGGGAAGCAGTTGATGGAAGGAGAGGGCAGTATAGGTGAGAGGGAGGCTGTGGGACAGTGGATCAAAGCTGTCTCTGATTCCGTCAATCTTTTCTTTGAAGAAGGAGGCAAAGTCTTCTGCAGAGATAAGGGGAGATGGAGGGAGAGCAGGCGGGTGGAGTAAGGAATTGAAGGTTTTGAAAAGTTGCTTGGGATTGTTGGACAGGGAGGTTATTAGGGATAAGAAGAAGGTTTGTTTGGCGGTGGCAAGTGCAGTCTTGAAGGCAATGAGGGACTGTTTGAACAGCGCAAAATGCTCAGTGGAACGTGATTTTTTCCATCGCCTCTTTGCGACCCTGGATGCCCGTCTCAGGTCTTTAGTGAGGGTGGTGTGCCAGGGTTGCCTATTAGTGCGTGGAGCGTGATATGTGAGGGGGGCTGCTAGGTCGAGGGCCTTGGTTAATGTGGTGTTGTACAGGGTGGTGGCAGTGTCTGTGTCACGTATAGATGTTATGTTGGCGAGAGGGAAGAGGGATTAGTAATTTGTCTACTCCATACTATTTGGTACTTGTACAGATAATACTGTATTCGGGCTACTTGGTCCTCGACGAGTATTTGTGTGCTCGCCTCGCAATATTTGTGTGTCCTGCCCAGCATGTTTGGTGTCCGATTTTCAGTCATTGAACATAATGGGTTTGCTTGCCAATCACAGAATGCCATTGCCATGTTGGTTGTGTCATTACTGTGATTGGCTGGCCACCCAGCTTCATAGGGTCTAAATAACCCCTACTTACCGTCATATTGCATCCAGAAATAGCATAGTGGGAGCGTAGGGACAGAGCAAGCAGCATTTAGGGAGAGTGTTTCTGCCATCTAAACAGAACACAACAGCTCTTTTAAGAGTTCTATCGAGTCTATACTAGGTCAGAATAGTGTAAGGAGAGTTTGTGGAGGAGGGACAAACTAAAAATTAGTGTTCCAGTATCTCCATAGATATAGAACAATACAACAGCTCTTTTAAGAGCTCCATTGAGTCTAAACTAATTCATAATAGTGTATGGAGGGAGAGTTTTGGGAGCAGGGACATATTTAACAGAAGTGCTCCAGTGTCTCTACTGTATATTAAAACAGTCATTTTAGAGCTACATTTCCAGCACACATTGTGTACTAACTAATAGAGTAGTTGCCTTTTCTGGTGTCCTTTAAAAAGCACTGGCCATTCTTCCCACGGTCATTTTTGGGGTCAGACTTTGCTTATCTTGTGCCACAAAAATCTCAACTATTATTTAATAGGGTCCTAGTGTGCTCTTAAAATCCAGTCAAATACAGTATTTGCCTTTTCTGGTGTCCATTAAAAAAAAAACACTGGTCCTTCTTCCCCTGGTCATGTTTGGGGTCAGACTTTGTTAGACCTGTGCCATAAAAATCTCAATTACTATTTAATAAGGTCCTAGTGTGCTCCTAATCTATTAAAAACAGTATTTGCCTTTTCCAGTGTCCATTAAAAAGCACTGGTCCTTCTTCGCCCAGTCATTTTTAGGGTCAGACTTTGCTTGGCCTCTGCTATAATAGGTAAATTTAATAAAGAAAAACAGGCCTTGCTCTGCTAAGAACTGAAAAACAACTGAAAAAGACCTTCTCCAGACAACATACAAACTAAAGGATCGGTCAGCAGACCAAAAACAGGCCCTTTTTAGGGAAGTATTTTCTTTAATAAGAGTCAAAAGAACGGAGCAGCATTATGAACACTGCACTGGATGAAGGTTGCCATTCCACATGGTACTCCGCTGCCAGACGGTTTCAGGGGGTCATGGGGGTACTCCTCCAAGGGCATTTTCCAAAACCACTTCCTCTCAGCACACCTAATCATGGCCTCTGATGGAGAAGAGGATGGAAGAATTAGGGTATGACCAACCGCTCTAGGAGAGACTGGAGGAACTTGGGCAATACCGACAGGCCCTTCTGGATCGATGGCCCCTTTGGGTTTGTGTTCAGATGGCTTGATAACCAAAAGAGGCCTAGCCTGCATCTGACCCAGCATTCTCACCAGGCCGGCCTCCTGCTTGAAAGTTTTGAAAATCGTTGTAGTGGCAACCCTACTTACGCCAACTGTGAATCCCCTCTCTTGAATGAATGCCACAACCATGCCTTGTGTACTTTGGGCTTAGGCCCATGCAACCACTCTGGGGTGATAGCGTTCACAAGCTCAATTTCTTCAAGAAAGGAAGCAGGCAAGGGAGGTTCATGTGTGATAGTTGCTTGAAAGGGCTATGGGTTTCCACATGGCATTCTCCCAGTTTATGGCCTCTGGCATGAGTTCTACACAAGGCTGTTAAACAGGTATTTCTGACTCTAGAGAAAAGGCAAAAATTGTCCAGCTCCCAGAGTTGAAAATACATTTACATTTAAAATAAATGTAAATTTATTGAATATTCTTCATGTTCCCAATTTACAGCAATGAAAGACCTCAATCTACATGCATTCAATAGGGCAGGAAGAGTCCCAGGCAAAATGCGTCACCTGGGACGCTTCTTGCCCTATTGAATGCATGTAGATTGAGGTCTTGTATTGCTATAAATTGGGAACATGATGAATATTCAATAAATTTACATTTATTTTAAATGTAAATTTATTTTCAACTCCGGGAGCTGGACAATTTTTGCCTTCTCTCTACTCCACTGTGCCTTCAGGACGTAGGTACATGCAAACTGTGACACCTGTGGTGAGCGAATCTCTCTTGTTTGTTGATTATTTTTGCCTCTACCATTTTATCCTCTTACGTTTTCTCATCCTTCTCATTGTCCTCCTGGATTTGCCGATCCACCAGTTACAGCAACAGCTGCAGGTATAATAATACCAGACATGCTGCAAGATCCCCTGAATGTGTCATCTGCTTCTCCCATCTGGCATGAGGAAACGGCTCATCTCCTGACTGTGACCTCCTCAGGATCTCCTCTTGTATGTGAGACCAGCACTGGATCCTGACCCTGCTGCATATGAGGCCCAATGTGGGTAGTGCGATAGAGCTCCAAGTCACCTAGGTGTCAATATCTTGCACGGGCTGCTCTGGTTCTGGTGCTGAAGCACCCTATGCCCCTGGAGTGGTGAGGAAGATTGCATCCTCCAGAGATGCATGTTTTGCAGTGGATCCAGCACATAGCCAAACTGTATAATACAGGCCCATGGTAACAGAGTGTAGCTGCATTCTACTTCACTGCCAAAATAGCGTCGCGCTCCGCAGTGATGCCTCTTTGCTTTGCCTAGGGCAGAGGTTCCCAACTCCAGTCCTCAAGGCTCACCAACAGTGCAGGTTTTCTGGATTTCCTTAGTATTGCACAGGTGATAATTGAATCACCTGCACTGGGGATGATTCCAATTTCTAAGGAAATCCTGAAAACCTGCACTGTTGGTGTGCCTTGAGGACTGGAGTTGGGAACCTCTGGCCTAGGGGTCCGCCACTTCCAGTGCTAGGACACTATCAATTACAGGTTATTATTGTTTGCACAATCTTGTTGCCTAGCTCCTCATTAACCACTCCAAGGAGTGGACTGCAGGAGGAACCTTACAAATCCCATTCCCCATGCCACGGGAATACCTGGGCTTGCGGTTAGGTGGAGTGATTATTAAAGCCTGACATATTTAGAGGTGAAATAAGAAAAAGAAAGTATTTTTATTCAGTCTACCACCAATTCATCTGGAATGTTGAATAAGGCTAGTGGGCAGCAATTAGGGATGGGCGAGTCTACTCGCTAGGACTCGGGACTCGGCGATTCTGAAGGTACTCGCAGGACTCGTTACTCGGCGAATCTCCCAGCTTGGACTCGCACAGTGACGAGTCCAATGGAATTCAATGGCAATAAGCTTGACTCGTCACAGATACCCGCTGTCAGCAGCGAGTCTGAGCGAGTCTACGATTCCGAGTCCTACGAGTCTACGAATCCGAGTCCTGTATACTGTATTCGGGATTCGGACTGTGGAATACAGAATCTGTTATGTTCCGAGTCAGCACAGCGTGCGTGTTAGGTCAGAAAACTTGTGAAGATAGCCAATCATAGTCAGTAATGGCATAGCAAAGTTGGTTGTGTCAGGACTATGATTGGCTGCTGTCCAGCGTCATGCCTATGTCATCTATGACAGGCAAGGCAGTATATAAGGCTTGTCCCCGCCATTTTGGGCACATTCCTGAGACGATCTGACCTAGTATAGGGAGAGAGAGATATATGCTGGAGCAGATCAGGGATTGTCAGTGTAGGGAAGATTCCTTTTATTAACCCAAAAAGCTCTTCTGAGAGCTAGGAGGAGGACGGAGTAGTGCTGTGTAGGCAGGCAGGCAGGCAGGGAGGGAAGGAAGGAGAAGCCTTAGAGTGCACACAGGACGGACCTCATAGCTTAGCTTACTCACTCAGCTTTGCTAACAGCTGCAGTCAGAGGCTTAGCTGAGGTGCTGTTTCATTTTTGTTTTTGCACCAGATCGATTTTTGTTCCTAATAAGCCATAGAGCGTTATTTTTTCTGTGGCAGACCAGTGCGTTGCTGCTAGCACGTACTCCACCTTAGGGAGTGTAGTGTGCGGCTTCACTGCCAAGTGTGAGTGCGCACACTTACCCCGCCAGCAAGTGACGCATTCAGCTAACCTAACCACATCTCGGTGGCTGTGCGCACTTCAAACCAATTTTTTTAGGGAGTGTAGTGTGCGGTTTCACTGCCAAGTGTGAGAGCGCACACTTACCCCGCCAGCAAGTGACGCATTCAGCTAACCTAACCACATCTCGGTGGCTGTGCGCACTTCAAACCAATTTTTTTAGGGAGTGTAGTGTGCGGTTTCACTGCCAAGTGTGAGAGCGCACACTTACCCCGCCAGCAAGTGACGCATTCAGCTAACCTAACCACATCTCGGTGGCTGTGCGCACTTGAAACTAATTTTTTTAGGGAGTGTAGTGTGCGGCTTCACTGCCAAGTGTGAGAGCGCACACTTACCCCGCCAGCAAGTGACGCATTCAGCTAACCTAACCACATCTCGGTGGCTGTGCGCACTTCAAACCAATTTTTTTAGGGAGTGTAGTGTGCGGTTTCACTGCCAAGTGTGAGAGCGCACACTTACCCCGCCAGCAAGTGACGCATTCAGCTAACCTAACCACATCTCGGTGGCTGTGCGCACTTCAAACCAATTTTTTTAGGGAGTGTAGTGTGCGGTTTCACTGCCAAGTGTGAGAGCGCACACTTACCCCGCCAGCAAGTGACGCATTCAGCTAACCTAACCACATCTCGGTGGCTGTGCGCACTTGAAACTAATTTTTTTAGGGAGTGTAGTGTGCGGCTTCACTGCCAAGTGTGACAGCGCACACTTACCCCGCCAGCAAGTGACGCATTCAGCTAACCTAACCACATCTCGGTGGCTGTGCGCACTTGAAACTAATTTTTTTAGGGAGTGTAGTGTGTGGCTTCACTGCCAAGTGTGACAGCGCACACTTACCCCGCCAGCAAGTGACGCATTCAGCTAACCTAACCACATCTCGGTGGCTGTGCGCACTTGAAACTAATTTTTTTAGGGAGTGTAGTGTGCGGCTTCACTGCCAAGTGTGACAGCGCACACTTACCCCGCCAGCAAGTGACGCATTCAGCTAACCTAACCACATCTCGGTGGCTGTGCGCACTTGAAACTAATTTTTTTAGGGAGTGTAGTGTGCGGTTTCACTGCCAAGTGTGAGAGCGCACACTTACCCCGCCAGCAAGTGACGCATTCAGCTAACCTAACCACATCTCGGTGGCTGTGCGCACTTCAAACCAATTTTTTTAGGGAGTGTAGTGTGCGGTTTCACTGCCAAGTGTGAGAGCGCACACTTACCCCGCCAGCAAGTGACGCATTCAGCTAACCTAACCACATCTCGGTGGCTGTGCGCACTTCAAACTAATTTTTTTAGGGAGTGTAGTGTGCGGCTTCACTGCCAAGTGTGACAGCGCACACTTACCCCGCCAGCAAGTGACGCATTCAGCTAACCTAACCACATCTCGGTGGCTGTGCGCACTTGAAACTAATTTTTTTAGGGTGTGTAGTGTGCGGCTTCACTGCCAAGTGTGAGCGCGCACACTTACCCCGCCAGCAAGTGACGCATTCAGCTAACCTAACCACATCTCGGTGGCTGTGCGCACTTGAAACTAATTTTTTTAGGGAGTGTAGTGTGCGGCTTCACTGCCAAGTGTGCGCGCGCACACTTACCCCGCCAGCAAGTGACGCATACAGCAACACCTAACTCCAACTTGGTGACTGTGCATTCATCTACAATGTCTCAAAAAAAAACAATTACCAAAAAGGATGTTGCAAAGGGACAGGGACGAGCTCGTGGCCGCAGCAGTCTTGCCCAAGAAGGCACTGGTACAAGTACACAGCCTAGGATTGATAGAACGTCCTTTTTTCTACCTAGAAATCCCAGTACTCAAAGAAAACGTGTGTTGAGGCCGGATGAGCATGACAAGATAACATCTTGGATGGCTCAGACGCCCTCGACCACTAGTTCTTGCAGTACGCAATCATCCGTGGCAAGACATTCTAGTGTCGCTACAGACAATGCAGCGCCATCCAATCCTCAAAGTCGTCATATTGCCTCAACCCATCGGCAGCCAGAGGAAAATTTGAATATGGACCTTGGTCACTCGGATGACTTATTCGGTTCTTATCAAGGGGTTTCTTTGTCACTGCCTGACGAGATACTTGAAGTAGACGAAATGTCTACTCATGGCCAAAGTTTGGAAGTAGCGCGTCCTGAGGAAAGACACTTTCACGAAATGCAAACAGTATCTCAGGAGGTGGATGATGATGAGGATGATGAGACACACATCTCATCTGGCCAGCCTGCTCAGTCAGTTTATCCAGAATCCTTTGAACTGGAAGGGGTGGATGATGACACCACAGATCCTACCTGGATTGCTGAATTGCATAGCCAAGAGAGCAGCCAGGAGGACGAAAGTAGCTATGTACCACTGGCAAAATCACAAAGGCGTACTGTCTCCAGAACACAAACTGTGAGAACAGTTGCCCAAATAGCGTCAACTGTGGCACAAACTGTGCCAACTGTTGCACAAACTGCAAACACAGTTGCCCAAAATGTGTCCACAGTTGGTGTTGAACAGAGTCATCCTCCTCTTCCTCCAATTAAAAATAAAGGACGAACAGCCAGTGTGTGGAAATTTTTTAAGGATAGCCCAACATTACCAAATATGGTTATCTGTAAGATGTGCCAGGCAAGGCTTAGCAGAGGCACGGTAAAAGGAAACCAGAGCACCAGCAGTATGCGCAAGCATATGTCTCTTAAGCACCCAATTCAGTGGGCACCCTATCAGGGTTCAAAATCAGTGCCTTCTGATCCAAACACTTCCAGGCCACCTCAGATACATCCTTCACCAGCAAGTGTTCAGGCTTCAGCTCCTGCTCAAGCGTACTCCTCCCAAGGTGCTTTACAAGACAGACATGACAGTAGTCAATCCTCTTGTCAGTCTGGTCCAAACGTGCAGTTGTCTGTGCCACAGCTGTATGAAAGACAGCGGAAGTTCCAACCGACACACCCATATTCCCAAAAAGTGACAGCGAAAATAGCCAAGTTGTTAGCTGTGGAAATGCTGCCGTTTAGGCTTGTGGGTACAGAGTCTTTTCGGGAGTTGATGGCTGAGGCAGCACCACGATACTCTGTACCCAGCCGGTACTTTTTCTCACGTAGTGCCGTTCCCGCCTTACACCAGCACGTGGTTAACAACTTAAAACGTGCTTTAACAAATGCTGTCACCGCCAAAGTCCACCTAACTACGGACACGTGGACAAGTAGTTGTGGACAGGGCAGATACATTTCACTAACGGCTCACTGGATCAACCTGGTGGAGAGTGTCCCAACTTCTAAAACTGTACCATCTGACATACTTCCAACTCCACGAATAGCGGGCCCAACATCATTCCGGGTGTCTGCCTCCTCATATATGTCCAGTGCCCAATCTGCTTCTGCCACTTCCTTGTCCACTGCTGAGCCTCAAGCACCATCACGTCCGAGTTGGGAGCTTTGCAGTACTGCTTCTGCAAGGCGACAACAGGCTCTTCTGAAGCTTATCTGCCTAGGTGACACACGTCACACTGCAACAGAGTTGTGGAAAGGTCTCAAGCAACAGACCGATGAGTGGCTGGCCCCACTGGAACTACAACCAGGTCTAGTTGTGAGCGATAATGGTGCAAACCTTGTGGCGGCAATAAAGCACGGTAAACTTGTACATGTGCCTTGCATGGCTCATGTCCTGAACCTGGTAGTTCAGAAATTCCTCAAAATATACCCAGAGTTATCTGAGCTACTGGATAAGGTGAGGCGAATTTGCGCCCACTTTAGACATTCGTCCACAGCAGCTGCAAGTCTTTCTGCCCTTCAAATCCAATTTAACTTGCCGAAACACAGGCTAATTTGCGACATGCCTACGCGATGGAACTCCACCTTCCATATGCTGGCAAGGTTTAATGAGCAGCAGAAGGCAATAGCGGAATTTCAGCTGCAACATGCCCGTCAACCTGGAAGTCATACCACACACATCGGTACTTTCGAGTGGGTCTGGATCGCTGACCTTTGCGAGTTGCTGGATAACTTCGAATACTGTACCAAACTCGTCAGTGGGGATCAGTCGATTATAAGTCTCACCATCCCCATGCTCTGCCTGCTCCAAGAATCCCTATTGAATCTCAAAACAGATGCTTTGAGAGCACAGCGGATGGCTATGGAGCCAGAATTGAACATCGCTGATCCTAGCCACCCTAGCCAATATCAGCAGGCTACATTGGTTCAGGAAGATGTTGATGAGGGTGATGATGAAGAAGATTTATTTTTCTCTGGTACTGATGTGAACCCTGATGGGACTCCCAACCCTACGTTTATGTCGGTACAGCATGGGTGGGCTGAAGAGGAGGAGGCGGACACCGATTTAGAGGCCACGACGCGTAGTGATCTTCATTCTGTTGTAACCGAGGAGATGAGTCTTTGCAGCTTAGCACACATGGCTGAAGTAATGTGTCAATGTGTCTCCAAAGATCCACGCGTCATACACATCTATGACAGCGACCTCTACTGGTTGTCAACGTTTTTGGACCCACGGTACAAAGACAAATTTCAGTCGCTGCTGTCGCACTCATCCAGGGGCTTAACGATGGATCATGTAAAGAGGGTTCTTCTTGATATTTTGCTGGCAATATCACCGTCTGAATCCGCTATACATCGAAGAACCAGCTCTTTCCAACAGCAGCCTTTGGTTGGGACACAAACGCCATCAATGACAAGAAGAGGTGGGGGTAAGATGTCCGCCAACTGGGCGATGTTCAACAGACCTTCCAATCAAGAACGTAATTTGACTACGGTGACCTTGAGTAGGAGACAACAATTGTCCAACATGGTGCAGCAGTATCTCAGTGACAGTACCAGCTTCCTAACCGACCCTTCTGTACCCTTTAATTACTGGGTTTCCAAGCTGCACACTTGGACTGAGCTGTCATTGTATGCCTTGGAGGTGCTGGCATGCCCAGCTGCTAGTGTGACATCAGAGCGTGTTTTCAGTGCCGCTGGGGGTATAGTCACTGATAGAAGGTCCCGCCTCACCACAGAAAATGCCGACAGGCTCACTCTAATTAAATTCAACAAGGATTGGATATCATCACAGTTCCTAAGCCCTCCTGACGACAGTACACAATCCTAGATAAACCTAATCATAATTAATATGATTGGGATATTGCGCTGTTAACAATATGCCCATTTTTGACAGGAATTAATGACAAGTCCCGTAGCTCTGTTGATTTGATTCGGCACCCAGTCCAAGCAATAATATGCTATGGGCCAAGCGCCCTGCTTTATGTAAAAAAATACTTTATTAAGCCCTTTGGGCTAATTTTTTGAGGCACCAAGCCTAGGACTGCATAGTTGGCCTTGCTTCTTCTATGGTCCTAGTCCAAGCAATAATATGCAATGGGCCAAGCGCCCTGCTTTATTTATAAATAGACTTTATTAAGCCCTTTGGGCTAATTTTTTGAGCCACCCAGGCTAACAAGCTTATCATGCTTTGGGAGACACCCTGGCTAACAAGCTTTTTATGGCCCTTAGGCCTACATTTATACCAAAAATGGGATACAGCCCCTTGGGCTAATTTTTTGAGCCACCCAGGCTAACAAGCTTATCATGCTTTGGGAGACACCCTGGCTAACAAGCTTTTTATGGCCCTTAGGCCTACATTTATACCAAAAATGGGATACAGCCCCTTGGGCTAATTTTTGGAGCCACCCAGGCTAACAAGCTTATCATGCTTTGGGAGACACCCTGGCTAACAAGCTTTTTATGGCCCTTAGGCCTACATTTATACCAAAAATGGGATACAGCCCCTTGGGCTAATTTTTTGAGCCACCCAGGCTAACAAGCTTATCATGCTTTGGGAGACACCCTGGCTAACAAGCTTTTTATGGCCCTTAGGCCTACATTTATACCAAAAATGGGATACAGCCCCTTGGGCTAATTTTTTGAGCCACCCAGGCTAACAAGGTTATCATGCTTTGGGAGACACCCTGGCTAACAAGCTTTTTATGGCCCTTAGGCCTACATTTATACCAAAAATGGGATACAGCCCCTTGGGCTAATTTTTGGAGCCACCCAGGCTAACAAGCTTATCATGCTTTGGGAGACACCCTGGCTAACAAGCTTTTTATGGCCCTTAGGCCTACATTTATACCAAAAATGGGATACAGCCCCTTGGGCTAATTTTTTGAGCCACCCAGGCTAACAAGCTTATCATGCTTTGGGAGACACCCTGGCTAACAAGCTTTTTATGGCCCTTAGGCCTACATTTATACCAAAAATGGGATACAGCCCCTTGGGCTAATTTTTTGAGCCACCCAGGCTAACAAGCTTATCATGCTTTGGGAGACACCCTGGCTAACAAGCTTTTTATGGCCCTTAGGCCTACATTTATACCAAAAATGGGATACAGCCCCTTGGGCTAATTTTTGGAGCCACCCAGGCTAACAAGCTTATCATGCTTTGGGAGACACCCTGGCTAACAAGCTTTTTATGGCCCTTAGGCCTACATTTATACCAAAAATGGGATACAGCCCCTTGGGCTAATTTTTTGAGCCACCCAGGCTAACAAGCTTATCATGCTTTGGGAGACACCCTGGCTAACAAGCTTTTTATGGCCCTTAGGCCTACATTTATACCAAAAATGGGATACAGCCCCTTGGGCTAATTTTTGGAGCCACCCAGGCTAACAAGCTTATCATGCTTTGGGAGACACCCTGGCTAACAAGCTTTTTATGGCCCTTAGGCCTACATTATACCAAAAATGGGATACAGCCCCTTGGGCTAATTTTTTGAGCCACCCAGGCTAACAAGCTTATCATGCTTTGGGAGACACCCTGGCTAACAAGCTTTTTATGGCCCTTAGGCCTACATTTATACCAAAAATGGGAAACAGCCACTTGGGCTAATTTTTCCAGGCACCAATCCTATGCCTGCATCGTGGGCGGTGCTTGGACTATCATCCTGCTGGAGCCTGTTGAAGGGTCCCACTGTACGCTCCATACAAAACGCGTAGACGCGATGTGTAGCATGTAGACGTCCCAGCCTCTCACATGTGTGTTCATAATCTTGTTGCCATACCAAGGCATAAAGTAACCCCCCAAACACAGGCACTGTTTGTCAGCAACAGTTGTATGTGGAGTCATGATTTGACACTTAGTAACCAAGGTGACTTCATGCGCCATGCGGGCCGTAAAGTACTTGCTAATGATGCTCTCTCCCCTGTCCCCCACGCCAACTGTCTCGGGGTAATCCTTGACTCCTCCCTCTCCTTCAAGCCCCACCTGTAGTCCCTAACCAAGTCCCTGTGACTCCAACTCAAAAATATTTAACCAATTCGGTCGTTCCTCAATCCTGACACTGCTGAAACACTCATAAATGCCCTCATCATCTCCCGCCTTGACTACTGCAACCTCCTTCGCATAGGTCTCCCTGCCAACTCTCTTGCACCTCTCCAATCTATACTAAACTCTGCTGCCCGACTAATCCATCTGTCCTCACGCTACTCACCTGTCTACACCCTCTGCCAAGCCCTTCACTGGGTCCCCGCCCCACAGAGAGCTCACTTTAAAACACTGATCATGACATTCAAAGCCTTACACAACCTATCCCCACCATACATCTCCGACATGATCTCCCGATACCATCCCTCACGCTACCTGCGTTCATCCAAAGAACTTCTCCGACACTCCCCCCTCATCTCCTCTTCCCACAACCGCATACAGGATTTCTCCCGGGCATCAACCATGCTCTGTAACTCGCTGCCCCACCTCATCACTCACTCGCCTACCCTGGGAACCTTCAAGAAACACCTAAAGACTCACCTCTTCCGACAGGCCTACAACCTGCCATGACACCCCGCTACACGCCCCACGACCGACACCTTCCCCACCCTATTGTATCCCCACCCACCCCTCGTTGAATGTGAGCCCACGCGTACAGGGTCCTCTCCTGTTGTACCTCTATGACCTTATTGTCTATGTTTATTGTACTTCTCCTTGTGTACCTTATCCTCATGTAAAGCGCCATGGAACCTATCGGTGCTATATAAATAAATAATAATTATAATGATGATGACTTTAAGCCCACCCACAAAACAACCTACACATCCATTCCCTGAAAAAAGACAGACACAAAGCAGTTTTTGTAAACTGGGTATTATTCCGCCATAATGGTAAAAATGTCAGAATTTTTTTTTTTTTTTTTTTTTTTTTTGGTACAACTTTGTAAACAGTAGGAAAATATAAGAAATAATAACATAAAGAAATTGTGCAATGCACATGAACACAAAATAAAAAACAAAAAAATAAGGGGTCTACAGCTGCTGGTAGGTTGCCGCATCCTCCGGCCTTGCCAGTAAAGTGACACCATCACCCTGGTCCTGCAAGAGGTCAAGGGCCCCATGAATCGCCTCCGGCAACCCTTGAGGGTGGATCCTCTGGGCAGGTGTGGGGAAAAATGGTAGGTCCCTGTTAGGTGGCCATTGTGGAAAGGTAGGTACAGGCCTCTGGGGTGGCACATGGCTGTCCCGGGGTGTGGGCCTGTCTTGTAGGTTGGAGTGTCTGAATTGCCACCCCTCCAAATAATTGAAAACCTCACCTGGGTGGTTTGGTGGGCGACTGGCGTCAAGCACAATCTGTAATGCTGACCTTGCCCGCAGTAGCCTGTGAAATGGAATTTCATCCAGGAATGGTATCAGACTGTGGGCAAAGTCAGCATTACTTTGTGCACGCCGTCTATTAGGTGACCCCGGGATCAGACCATGGCTGCTGTGAGGTGGGCATCCAGGTTCCTCCTCTTGCGGCCGGACATGCCCCAAAGCTGGGGTTGGTGCTGGTGGCGGCGGTGGTGGTGTTGGTGCTGGTGGCGGCGGTGGTGGTGTTGGTGCTGGTGGCGGCGGTGGTGGTGTTGCTGGTGCTGGTGGCGGCGGTGGTGGTGGTGCTGGTGCTGGTGGCGGCGGTGGTGGTGGTGTTGGTGCTGGTGGCGGCGGCGGTGGTGGTGGCGCCGGCCGTGGTGGTGGTGGTGGGTTTTCTCCACGCCGCCTTCTGTTTGGCGGTGGAGGGTTCACAGCACGCCGCCCTCTGTAGTAAGCTTCTCTGTGGGTAAAGTAAAAAAAAATTTGGTGAATGCATTGCATTTGGAAACAAAAACATAGGTCAAACATTAAGTTGCACGCTTTTTAGACTCTGTGTATCTGTGTATTATTAATCAGATATTTGTTATTATTATGAAAGAATAACCAACTGTACATAACATAAAGGAATACGTGACTTTCTTTGCTAATTCCATACTAATACATAATTTTTCACCCCCTGATTACCACCCCCCCCCCCCCCCCCATCCCATCTAATCTAGACGATCAATAACACCAATGGTTCACATGAAAAAAAAAAGTCCCCCTGACTTCACTTTTAACTTGACATACTTAATTCACAAAACTTTTAGCTTATATCATCTATATAAAGCAGGGAAGGGGTTGAAAGGTATACAATATATATATATATAATCTATTTATATAATCGGGAGTTTGAAATTCCGGCACTGTAGCCTAATCCCAAACTCCTTAGCGTCACTGCGAGCGGAGACGCGTATGCGCCTTCGCGAGCCGCAGACGCTTAACTCACACAGCCGCTATAGCGTTTTCTCGAGCGGCCTCGCGCCCTCCGCTCACAGCAAGACCTGCGCCCCTCACAGCGCCCAATCCGCCCCGGCATGCTGGCATTTGTACTTCCCCCGTCTGTGCACCCACAGGTCTTAGCAGATCACTGATGCTGACAGCGGGGGGGGACAACACAGACAATCAAATCAGGAGGAGGTCAGTGTCAGGAGGAGATGACAGACGCCCGCCGGGGCCTGTGACACTGCAGAGGTCACAGCGGGGCTGTGTGTGCGGACAACGGGGAGGCCGGGGGCTACGGACGTACCGGACACGTCCTCTGCTCCTGGAGATGTGCCGCGGTTCCGCGCTCGCAGCGTATCTGACGCTGGAGCCGCGCTCACCACGCCCACACCACGCCCTCTGCCAAACAACCCACACCTCTCACTAACCTCCTGCAGCTAACCACACCCCATGTTTACTTTTGCCATGATGTCATTTAGCTGCGGCCGCTATCTTTAATAAGGTCAGAAATGATGGCAGTAATCGGATCTCTGCTCCCTCTAGCACGCCCCAACACTGTAGCACCATCTATTAACCCTATTCTCATCACCTATATACTCTGCTACCCACTGAGCCGCCTGTATACTCTGCACCCACAGACCGCTGTATACTCTGTACCCACTGAGCCGCCTGTATACTCTGCTACCCACAGACCGCCTGTATACTCTGCTACCCACAGAGCCGTCTTATATGCACCTCAGAGCGTATACTCTGCTACCCACAGACCGCCTGTATACTCTGCTACCACAGAGCCGCCTGTATACTCTGCTACCACAGACCCGCCTGTATACTCTGCTACCACAGAGCGCTTATACTCTGCTACCCAGACCCGCCTGTATACTCTGCTACCCACAGAGCCGCCTGTATACTCTGCTACCCACAGACCCGCCTGTATACTCTGCTACCCACAGAGCCACGCCTGTATACTCTGCTACCCACAGACCGCCTGTATACTCTGCTACCCACAGACCCGCCTGTATACTCTGCTACCCACAGAGCCCGTCTTATACTCTGCTACCACAGAGCCGCCTGTTATACTCTGCTACCACAGACCCGCCTGTATACTCTGCTACCACAGAGCCGCCTGTATACTCTGCTACCACAGACCCGCCTGTATACTCTGCTACCCACAGAGCCACGTGTATACTCTGCTACCCACAGACCGCCTGTATACTCTGCTACCCACAGACCCGCCTGTATACTCTGCTACCCACAGAGCCGTCTTTATACTCTGCTACCTCAGACCCGCCTGTATACTCTGCTACCCACAGACCCGCCTGTATACTCTGCTACCCACTCAGACCCGCCTGTATACTCTGCTACCCACAGACCCGCCTGTATACTCTGCTACCCACAGAGCCGTCTTATACTCTGCTACCTCAGACCCGCCTGTATACTCTGCTACCCACAGACCGCCTGTATACTCTGCTACCTCAGACCCGCCTGTATACTCTGCTACCTCAGACCCGCCTGTATACTCTGCTACCCACAGACCCGCCTGTATACTCTGCTACCCACAGAGCCGTCTTTATACTCTGCTACCTCAGACCCGCCTGTATACTCTGCTACCCACAGACCGCCTGTATACTCTGCTACCTCAGACCCGCCTGTATACTCTGCTACCACAGACCCGCCTGTATACTCTGCTACCCACAGACCCGCCTGTATACTCTGCTACCCACAGAGCCGCTGTATACTCTGCTACCCACAGACCCGCCTGTATACTCTGCTACCCAGACCGCCTGTATACTCTGCTACCACAGACCCGCCTGTATACTCTGCTACCCACAGAGCCGTCTTTATACTCTGCTACCCACAGACCCGCCTGTATACTCTGCTACCACAGACCCGCCTGTATACTCTGCTACCCACAGACCCGCCTGTATACTCTGCTACCCACAGACCCGCCTGTATACTCTTAGCTACCCACAGACCCGCCTGTATACTCTGCTACCCACAGACCCGCCTGTATACTCTGCTACCCACAGACCCGCCTGTATACTCTGCTACCCACAGACCCGCCTGTATACTCTGCTACCCACAGACCCGCCTGTATACTCTGCTACCCACAGAGCCGTCTTTATACTCTGCTACCTCAGACCCGCCTGTATACTCTGCTACCCACAGACCCGCCTGTATACTCTGCTACCTCAGACCCGCCTGTATACTCTGCTACCTCAGACCCGCCTGTATACTCTGCTACCCACAGACCCGCCTGTATACTCTGCTACCCACAGAGCCGTCTTTATACTCTGCTACCTCAGACCCGCCTGTATACTCTGCTACCCACAGACCCGCCTGTATACTCTGCTACCTCAGACCCGCCTGTATACTCTGCTACCCACAGAGCCAAAATGGAAACTAATGTATATATTTATAAATAATACTAAATGTACACAACAGTGCTGCAGACACATACCTTGGCATAGCGGCCACCGGGTGAAGGAAGGACAGCCGGTCATAAAAGTGGTAGTGGTTGAGCAATGGAGCGGCTCCCGGTTGTCTCTCTGAGTACTGCCGGTACTGCTTCTTATGCTGGTCCCGGCAGCTCCTCCACCGTTTTTTAAGATGGTCAACTGTGAAATGATTTGAAACCGGGTTTAGAGATGTGTAATATTTGAAACAACAAAAGTATGTGTACAAATCAACAATAACATTTTATTCATTTTGTGTGTGTAATGTGTATACAAGGCACAGTGACACGACAGTGTGGAACATCATCAACAGCATTACGGACATTGAGCTCACGTGGCCACAATCACAAATGAGGCAGGACACATGTCAACGCATAGAGAATGTAATAGTGCGGGCACCAGACTCTGGTCATTAGTGGTATTTATATACACCCAACCCCTTGGCCGAAAGAGCCAGGAGGATCAGACATTAAACTCATTGTACTGTTGTGACCCCATCCAAATATAGGCAACTATGCGGTGGAGCATGATAACACATTCAGGGTCCTGTATACCCTGCTATGGGGGCCCTGTATTCCCACTGCTGGGGGCCCTGTAAACCCACTGGGCCACTGTCTACCCACTGCTGGGGGCCCTGTATACCCACTGCTGGGGGGGCCTGTACACACACTGAGGGCCCTGTATACAGGGACTGACTGGCACCCTACAGTTTGGGTCGCAACCCTACCTCACTGGCCCGACACAGGTGAGGACGGGGGGTGGGGGGGGGTGATGACTGGCGGCCGCCTCACAGTCACCGCAGCTCCCGCATTATCCTATGGCTCGCTCCCAGCCGCAGCCTCGCGCTCCTCACAGCCGCTCGCTAACAGTCGCAGCCGCACGCCACTCACAGACGCTCACTCCCGGACGCAGCCGCGTGCTGATGACGTCATCGCGCGGCCAGGAGCTTCCGTTTCCGCCTGCTGCTTCAGGGACATGCGGATTATTCATGCTCCTGCAGCCGCATGACCCGTGGCACCTGGGCCAGTCCGCCCCTGCCTGTATACCACAATATGGGGGCATGTATACCCAGCTGGGGGCCTGTATACTCTGCAGGGGGAGGTGTATACTCTGCTGGGGGCTGTCTACCAGTGATAGCCGCTGTATACCAGGATGGCGGTGAATATGTTTTCATAGTTTTTCGGGGCAAAAATAGGGGGGTCGGCTTATACACGGGTCGGCTTATACACGAGTATATATACAGTAAATGCAATATATAACGTGTGAACTCATTTAACTTACTTAGATTGCTCTGTTCCTCATGGTCACTCCGATGGAACGCAGGGAACATCTCTTGGGCGATCTCTCTCCAGGCTGTATTAATTAGGGTCGTATCCCCATACTCAGGATCTGTAGGGAGCCATAGAAATGGACGAGCCTCCACAAGTGCAATAAGACGCAGTGTGTTCACCATGCCACGTCCTGCTGCCATGATTGCACTGATGAATGGATCGCTCTGTGTGTGCGCCTGTCAGCGCGACTCGCTTCCTGTTTCCTTAAACCATGGTGTGTGCTGGAGAATCCCTTCCCTCGCATCATCGGCTACAAGCCTCAAAATAAGAGAAAAACCAGCGAGTTTGGACTCGCACACTTTCAGAGACACATCAGCGAGTTGTAAATGTCATTATTCGCTATTACTCGGGTCCCTATTCATTAACATTGGACTCGCTGGACTCGCAACGAGTCCCGAGTCCTTGACTCGGACTCGTTGGGGTCTTGCGATTCCGAGTCTTTTCGGACTCGCCCATCTCTAGCAGCAATGTACGGAAAGGTCCAATATTAATGATGTATATAACACACTTGTGCACATGACAAAAATCTGTATTCTAAATATATGGAATGTAAAAGTGCTTGCACATTTTCAAGAAGCAATATCCATAGTACGGGGTTTCATGATAGGTGAACAGACCCATAAGACCATGTATGTGAAGCATATATGAATTGCTATCACATGAGTGTAGAAGAAATGGCATCACATGCTGCTGACCCTCTGCAATAATAAATGTTTGCTCTCACAAAAAAAAATTATTAAAAAATAAAAAGTAACAAAATAAAAAAAATCCCTCCTAAATTATTAAACTTTTTAAAATGGATGTTTAAAGTACATTGTAAGGTTTCTGAACTTCCCAGCTGCTACCACATCTGACTGTTTCCAAAATTCACACCCTGCAAGGTGTCAAAACACCTGCAAACTCCAGGAAGCCTTACAAAAATGATTTTAAAGCTCAAAAGATTTTTTACAGTTTGAAAGAAAATGACACCCGATGGCTGGGAACACTCTTGATAATATGGTCAGGTGTATGTGCCTCTGTATTATGCAGAAGAGTGTGAATTGTATTGCCTGCTACCCTTTGTATCTACGCTTATGTATGAGTAGAAAGAATTCTGTTTTTATCAACTTGCTTGGCTTCCTCAGCTTTGGTAAAAATGGGTCTGGGGTCGTACAGAGCGCAACCGGCCTAATTATGAAGGTTCCACCATAGCCGTAGTATCAACACACACACAGAATTCCCAATTTTTTGAAGCGCACCGAGGTGTTATAGGAGTAGAATTTACCCATGACTACAACCTGGTGCCATGCTATATATAGGCACATGAACATTCCTGTGCTAAGGTTTCCTTTTCTTTTCCAGTATCAGCCATGAACTTGGAGTCAATCGTTTTTGTAAACTTTTATTATAAAAGAAAATATACTGGATTTACAGATTATTTATCAAAAATGTCAGTTGTTCACATTCGCTTACAAATATTTCCACATATTAAATTTATATTATTCACTAATTATATTTTGCTATAGAGTGCATTCACACAATGTATTTCTTGTGCACCTACTTCAGAGCTTTGTGTTCCAAAATTTGCAGCCCATGTATTCAACGTGACTAATTCCAGGCTTTGTAGAGTGCAGATTCGAAAGAGAAATTGGAGGAGAACCCAAATATCGACCAATGATGAAACATAGTCTTACTTTATATCTTTGTATGGAAGATTTCAGTACCAGAAAACATTGCTGTTAGACCGGCTTCACACCACGGTGAAATCCGATCCGTGGCTGTCCGGGGTGAACCTGACAGCCCTGGATCAGATTTAGGCCCCAAAGTATCCTATGGAGCCGGATGGAGTCGGATGGCAGCTATCTGCCATCTGATTTCCAACTGTCCGGGAGGATCCGGGTATATTCTGATTTTTCTCCTGGACACAAAAATGCTGCTTGAAAAATCTACCCAAATTAGATCCTCACAGATTCTCCCAGATCCTCCTGGATACGGGGCAATCCGGCGCTCCCTAACATGGGAGTCTATGGGGCCGGATTGCCCCGATCCAGGAGGATCCGGGAGCCGTACACATGCGGCTGAAGTTCAGCGTGAGCTATGCTGAACTTCAGCACCAGGGAGCTGTCCCCAGTGAAGTGGTTCAGCACCACTTTGCAGGGGACAGCTGAGTTCTGCTGCATCTGGCTGCACACCGGTCCTGAGGGCATACTGTATTTGCCCTCCGGTTCTGTTCGCAAATCCGGATCCGGATCAGATTGTATAGAAGGACATAGATTCCGCGCCTCCCGAGCGTGAAGGTCAAAGACTTTGATATTGAAGACCTACACCATAAACCCCATCTATACACATTTAATGGTGCTGAAGCAATGCAGTGCCATGCACCGTGTAGTGTTCGTTCTTGGGTGCTTCAGCTCAGATGACATAATTGTAATGAGAGCTGAGATGCAGAACAGCCATTACGTGGTAAATGGGGCTGTGATGTTCTGGTTCCATGCACTGTGGACATCTTGCCACTGTAGACACTGCAAACAGCCAATTATGAGGGGGCCACCTGCCGGACCACCATAGATCTGATACTTTTCATCTTTCTTAAGTATTAGTCAACAATAAATCTATCGGAATGGAAAACCTATTTAAAAAATTAGGATAAAAAACAAATGAGTCTATGTCAGCAGTGATTGACAGCATAGTCTATCTACGAGATATGGCACAGATCTCAAAAGGTTTGGGGGCGTTCGTAGACCCCAGTGCCGGGGTGAGGTCCAGTTTGGCTCCTGGTGTTGGCTTTAAAGTGAAATTTTGTAATAATGTTGTAAAGAACAAGAACAGCTCCATCTTAGACAAGGTTTCTCCAGCACAGCTTCGTCTACCTGCAAGGAAGAACAGGAAACAGTTACAGGAGATTACAGATTTGAGATCACAAATGGATGGAAGTAAGAGTTGATAAAGTACATTACATTACGATACAGTACATTTTTAGATTAATTTAGTGCCATTATAATTGTACTGGTCTGGAGTACAGTATATGACCAGGCGATTTTTTTTTTTTACAGAACAATGAAACAAAACCCAAAAACAATAGTGCAATTATGAGGAGTTTTTTTTGCAAAAATTTCATACAATTGGATTTTTTCCTTGTTTTTGGTTACATCGAATGGTTAAAAGTGAATCACAGAGAGTGATAATTTCGAGCTATTTAAACTAAATTGAATCACAGGAAAAGAAACTACTCGTGAAATCTATAAATTTGTTACAAAATTTAAATACATATCACTAAACGACACAGGGACATAAAAACGTCAACAGTCGAGACTATACTCAAGGCAGAGACCTTATGCTGTTACCTCTGAAAAGTGTCCCTACCTCGGAGTCAGTGTCGATGCCCTACAAATTTAGTATGCAAATTATTGGTGCCTCCATATGTGCGGAGGCTGTGTTCCTACTCTGTGGCGATGGGTAGGCCGTGGGTCATAGAGTCCCCGTACCATGCCGGGATGTCTCGTGATTAGGGTCGTGAAGTCTCCCCAGTCAACTCTACAGAGCCGGCTCTCTGGTCATCCTGGTCATCCTGGCATAGCCCTCCAGTGACCCAGGTGTAATTTGGGCTCACCAGGCTCCTTCTGACTCCCACAGTTACTTTTAGGGTGTATCAGCCTCGCCTCCTTTTCTAGGGTGAGCTCCCTCCTGGGTATACTGCCTCTTCTCCTGGGAAACACTCTGTGTTTCTCCCTCCAGGGATTGTGTACCTCCAACTTGGTGTTGCAGTATTTTACTACTGTTCCTCCACCCACTTGTCCGGGTCAGTCTTTCTCTCCACCCACACTTCTCTAAACTCCCGCCACCTCTTGCCCTACATAGAATGATTGGCTCAGGATCGGAGTGGATCGAATGTGTTATGAGTCGACCGTTGTACCTCATCTGGCTTCAGTCCACCCTGTGGCCGCCCTCATCACAGGGGCGCCACACATGCCTATTATGCACTCTAATCTATCACATCATGTGAGCAGCGTGGATCCAGGATGCGCGGTCCGGTTCTTTTTGTCTTTGCCTTGGGTCAGTGTTTAGGGAGAATAGCAGGGATAGCCACCGCACAAGTGGAGGCGCTAATAATTTGCATAGAATTTGATTAAATTGTAGGGGGCCCACCTCCAATGTGAGGTTGGGACAGTTCTCAGAGGTAGCAGCATAGGGTCTCAGCCCTGACAATAGTCTCGACTGTTAAATTTGTTGCTTTTGTTTTCAGCACTTTTTTGCATCCCGGTGCCATTTAGTGACTTGTTTTTACATTTTGTAATAAATGTATAGATTTTATGAATACGATTATAATGATACTAAACTTGTCCAAAAATGTATCCAAGCATTTATCGAGTTGTTTCTTTTCTGAGACTCTAGAATGAATAGCAGTGGCGTAACTGGAAGCTCAAGGACCCTGAGCAAAACCTTCAACGTGGCCGCCAATTATTGCTAATTTTTAATAGCATTAGTCTTTTTCCATAGGCTAAAGGGACTTTTGGGGCCCCCTAGACTCCAGGACCTGGGTGTGATTGCAACCGCAGCACCTGTTGTAGTTATGCCTTTTATGCAAAGTGTAATTTAAAACTACAACTTGTCTCACATTGCGAAAGCCCTGAAACAACTACGGTATATGAATAAAAAATGAAAAAGTAAAAAAAAAGTTATAGAGGAAGCAAAAGCGAAACCACAAAAACAGAAAATGGCTAAGACAGGAAGAAGTTTAAGAATATAATTATCGTAAAAGTAAATTGCCTGTTGGATCATACATGTAGGTGGTCAAGGCTTTCTTGGCACACACAAACCAATTCACTTGTTTACCAATAGTGCTACATTGCATTGTTCACCTATTTATGACATTGGGCATACTGGGTACATTACGAAAAAATAGTGCCTTAAAAATCCAGGAGATGCAATATGCCATTGCAATTTTGTGATAAGAAAAATAGGAGGGTCACTCCAAAGGGTAATACCCAGTGGTCTAGTGGGGTGGGGGCAGATTAACACTAACCTTTCCTGGTTGTACTGCCCGTACAACCAGGATCTCCAGCCTGAGGTGTATTACCACTCACCAAGCGGGGCCCCGCGTTTCCAGGATGGCGGGTCATGTGACAGTGATGTCACCTAAGGTACTGCGGTGTAAGGTCCTTTAATGTTGTGCTCCTGGTGGTCTTCTCCTACAGTTAATGTATCAAGAGGAGTCCACACCAGTATTCAAAATGCAAAATAAGTTTTATTAATCAATCACATTGTGGCCCCTCTGGATATTTCAGGTGTATACTTTTTCCCTGTTATCTGCGTTGTCTCTTTCTTCGCTTTCTTGCCATCTATACTGGTCCATGGTTATTTGTTGTCATTTTTTGGTCACCAAATTGTAAATACATATTTGTCCACAATTTGATTGCTTAATAAAACTTCTTTTGCATTTTGAATACTGGTGTGGACTCTTCTTGATACATTAACTGGGGCAGTATTACACTTCTTCTTCTTTGCTATTTTTTACCTATTCGTGTTGTCAAACCTGAAAATACATTTTGTGACACACCTGTGGTGTCAATATTCTCACTGCACTCCTAAATGAATTCATTGAGGGGTGAAGTTTGTAAAATGGAATCACTTGTTTGGGCTTTCTGCTGTTCTAACACCTCAGGGGCTCTGCCAAAGCGTCATGGTGGCAGCAAACCATTTCAACTAAATCTGAAATCCAATTCCTTCCTTTCTGAGCTTTGAACTGTACCTCAAAAGTACTTTTTTTTATGACATATGAGGTATCAATGTACTTGGCCTAGGACAAATAATAAAGTCCCATGGCTTCCAGTATCACCTGTACATGGACGACACTCAGATCTACCTGTCTGCCCCAGACGTCACCTCTCTGCTGTCCAGAATCCCGGAGTGTCTATCAGCCATATCCTCCTTCTCCTCTCGCTTCCTAAAACTCAACGTAGACAAAACCGAACTCCTCATCTTTCTTCCATCCCAACTTCCATCTTCACCACCTGATCTATCTATTATTGTAAATGGCATCATGCTCTCTCCCACACCTGAAATTCGCTGCCTCGGGGTAACTCTCAACTCTGCCGTCCTTCAAACCACACAACCAAACTTTCGCCACCTCCTGCCTCCTCCAGCTCAAGAATATTTCCAGAATACATCCTTTCCTCAGCCCTCAATCTACTAAAATTCTTGCACATCTTCTCCCATCTCGACTACTGCAACATCCGTCTCTGTGGCCTCCCTGCAAACACTCTTGCACCTCTCCAGTCTGTCCTTAACTCTGCTGCCCAACTAATCCACCTCTCTCCACACTACTCCCCTATATCTCCCCTCTGCAAATCCCTCCACTGGCTTCCAATTCCCCATCGAATCCAGTTCAAGCTACTAACACTGACCTACAAACCCATCCATAACCTGTCTCCTCCCTATATCTCTGAACTAATCTCCCACTATCTTCACTCACGTAATCTTCAATCTTCCCAAGACCTCCTCCTCTCCTACACGCTTATCTGTTCCTCACACAACCGCCTCCAAGATTTTTCCCAAATATCCCCCATCCTCTAGAATTCTGCACCCCAACACCTCCGATGATCCACTACTCTTGGATCCTTCAGATGGAACCTGAAAACCCATCTCTTCAGGAAAGCTTACAACCTGCAATGACTGAGCTGCCGCCTCACCCCCACCGGAGCTGCTGCACCCCTGACCTATTGTCTCCTTCCCATTACCCGGTAGAATATAAGCCCGCAAGGGCAGGGTCTTTTCCCCTCTTTACCAATCTGTCATTGTTAATTTGTTTACTGTAAACTATATCTATAATTTTGTATGTAACCCCTTCTCATGTACAGTACCATGGAATTAATGATGCTATATAAATAATAATAATAATAATACTCAGGAGAAATTGTACAACAAATTGTATGGCACACTTTCTCCTGTTACTCTTGAGAAAAATTTGGGGTTAAAAAACATTTTTGTGGAAAAACTGATTTTTTTTTTCTTTTCATAGTTCAACATTGTAAAATTCTGTGAAGAACCTGGGGTCCAAGGTGCTCATCACACATCTAGATAGGTTCCTTGAGGGTCTAGTTTCCAAAATGCTACCACTTGTGGGGTGTGAGGATTTGCTCTGGTAGTCAACAGTAGGGACACAGAGGCAACGCACGGGCTTAAAGTCAAAATGTGAGTGTTTTATTCACACTTTAAGACAGCCGGTGGCAGAAAGAAGGAAGAAAAACAGAAATGTGCTCCAACTTGGAGAACCACAGGTTTCAGACTCATCCTTGCATTGGACGGGCTGAACTAAGCAGCCACCTTGTCACCATTAGCGACGTGGTTAGTTGCAGTCCACAGAAGACCGCCAGGCGCCATACTCAGGGTTGCTGACCTGAAAACCTGGAGATCCAGGCCACGTTTTACCATGCTGGAAGAAATATGCCTTCCATCCAGCACAACAGATTTCACTGCACCGCATGGTGTTTCCACTGTTTAGGCACATTAGGGGTTCTCGAAACACGACAGGGTGTCCGCTAATGATGCAAGCTAATTTTGAGTTTGAATGATGCTCCTTCTTTTCGAAGCTCTGCCATACGCCCAAACAGTGGTTTTCCACCAAATATGGGGTATCATTGTACTCCTTTCACATTGTTTTAATTCATGAGAAACACTTGAAGGGTTAATAAACTTCATAATTTTATTTATACACTGGAACTCGCAAGGTGAGTTGCTGCTGAAAGCCTGGAGGGTGCCATGTATATAAAGTAAGAATACTATATATTTAGAGATATGTATTAGGGTTAGCGCTACTCCAAATGGCAGATATAGAAGAGAGGGACTCATATGATTGGTTACAATTTATAAAAAATATTTATTGGATGCAAATCGCTAGAGTTTAGTCTATTTGTGGATAAGTATAAAATTCAATGGCTAAAAACATTTAAATTCTAGAATATTTTTTGTTAAAATAAAGATTAAAAGATAAATAAATATAAAATTAAAATACAACTTTGTGTACACTAATGTGCAAGTTAATATGGATATGGATCCTTCTATAGGGTGCAGGTATTCCATTCTTGTGTCCCTCATTGGTTATTATCTTTGGAGTTGATAGGTGGTGTTTCATTAACCTCTAAGAATATATAACATATAGTATGGGTTTCTAAATGTGTAGTTATTATTTGGGGTATTAGTGTATTTATGCAATTGAAAAAACAATGATGGTCTTACCCTGGAACATGTGTACTGCACTAGGGTGTTTCAGGGTGTAGTCTAATCTTCTTTCAATTAGAAGGTCCTATAGGCGCACCTGGATGTTGTATTTGAGGTCTGCATGAATATATAAATTGTTCTATACATTAGAACCTCCAATTGGGATTTAATTCAAAGTATCAAGATTCACCGGTCACAGAAGAATTCTTTGTTTATTCATATAAGTGTGCTTACATACCGGTGCAGTATAGGTGCGGGGGAGGATGGGGAGTCCTCAACAATCGACCGTTTTGCGCCTCCTCTCGGTGCTTTAACAGGTTGAAGACCTCCCATCCTCCCCCGCACACCCGCACCTCTACTGCACCAGTATGTAAGCACACTTATGTGAATAAACAAAGAACTCTTCTGTGACTGGTGAGTGCTGCCGCTTTCTTTATTTTTATGACTATGTGATTCATATGACCGGAAGTGCACCACAAGGCTCCTGAGGGCATCGGCACGGAAAGCCGACGGGCGGTGTGTCAGCAAGTCTCCAGAACCATTGCAGCCTCTGAAGGGGCGAAGGATTATAGCGGTGCCCGGCTCTGATATAAAGTAAGTGGACATCAAAGTATCAAGATTACTTACTGATGGATGATCTGATGGATTCCTCGTTGTGCCGTAGAGGGGCTGTGATTTTTTTTTTTGCACAATTTGTGTTGTGGAAGCTCTAAATAGACTATGTATTTAGTACAAGGTGCTTCTAGGAATACTTAATTATTACACGTATGGGTGATGTGCTGCGTATGTCTCACCTGATAATTTTTCCAAAAATAAATCAGGGTGATATTGTTTGCTTAAGGTGCTGAATGGAATTCTTTAACTAGATCCATGTTTAAGGTGGTATAAGGATATGGCATCTAAATAAAACATTAAACCTTTAACTAATCCCGTGTATCATTCATTATATACATGTAAGGACTGTGTCTTACCCTATTTCTGGTATGTTCTGCACTTCCTGGTCGCATCACAGACAGCTGACGTTGCGTCGTTATTATGTATCAGAAGGGGCAGATTGGAGGTGGAACTAAGCGTCAGTGTAGGGAATGCTCAGGGGAAACTGGAGGCTGTTAGCATACTAGCACCTATGTATTTTGAGGGTCTAGGGGTGGCCTTCTTCTTCAGGGTGTGTCCCTCTCTTCTATATCAGCCATTTTGAGTAGAGCTGAGGTTAATAAACTTTTTGAATGTGGTTTTGAGCAGTCTGAGGGGTGGTGGTTATAGAATGGAGTCATTTGTGGGTGTTTTCTGTCATATAGACCCCTCAAGGTCACTTCAAATTTATGATTCCTAAAATAAATTTTTTGTGAATTTTCGGGGTAAAATTAGAAATTGTTGATAAGTTTTAAACCCTTCTAACTGTGATCCAAGACTCCGATGAGAAATGGATAAGTCTTCAAGATTTACTTGCTAACATTCAGTTCGTAAGAAAATCATGGACAAGTGGACAGCCACATAGATACAAAGTACATGTAAATAATATAAGGTACTTAGGTAAATGGGTTATTCAGTCTAAAATGATAATTCTGCAGTAATTCAATGTGACTTCAGACTTATCAGACCTCCCCCCATCCCCAATCCACACTGTGCGCTGCAAGGATTTGCAGGTTCTAAGCTGGGAACGGAATGCAATTATGCGGTATACATATTCCCAGCCAGAACTCGACTAGTGGGTGCAGCCATGCTCAATACAAGTGTTTGGAGCAAGGCTGTGTCCACTAGACAAACACGCCTACTGGTCGGACACGCCCACTCCATACACTTGTATTGAGCGAGGCTGTGCCCAATATTTGTGTTGTTGACTAGAACATGCATACCACACAATTGCGGTCCATTCCCAGCTTAGAAACCGTTGAGTTCTGGGAGGTGTTGGGAGGATTAATAAGTCTGCAGTCACATCAAGTGACTGCAGAATCATTTGAGGCTGGACTACCCCTTTAAGAAACAGACATATGTTGCAAATGTTACCTATTGAGAAGGGGACAAAGGCCTCAGTCTTCTTGAAATTTCCATTAGGGTCTAAAAAGTGTTCTGGATAAAACTCCTCTGGCTTCTCAAAGTAAGCTTTTTCTCGAAGTATAGAGTGGAGCAATGGGAATATTATTGTGCCCTGTGGGGAAAAGATTCATTAGAAGAAGTTAAAGAGAACCAGACTTTTAAAGCATGAAACATGCGTGCATGCGCGAGCTGACAAGGTGTCTGCACCGATGCCAGATGTGGAGGTTAACTCAAAAGGGGACGAAGTGCCGCTCGCCTGCGCTGCTGCTGAAGAATACCAGACAGTCTGAATATCTGGGATAAAATATTTACGTTATTTCTGACGCGTTTCGGAGCTGCTACCGGGCTCCTTCCTCAGGAACAATCCTGCCGCTGTCTAGCCAAGCTGTCGTGGTTGTGTAACCCACAACCAAGTATATCAGGTGAGCATTTTTCATTAAGATTTCCTGTCATCACCTGTTCGAGGGATAAGACTCTATTGCACATTATCTCATTCACAGATGTGGAGGTTGACATAGTTGGGCGAAATCATGTACAGGGGCATGCAAATCTTTGAATTGCGCATGCACACTTATGTTTTAGCCTGTGCAAAGCAAATTGCCAATGCGCCAGCCAGTAATGTGTATGTGGAGACACGACATTTTCCCCGCCTATGTGGAGGACGCAAGAGGATTCAACCACATCAGAGTAAGAGAAAAGCGACCAGTGGAAGAGAGGAGGGATAGATGCCGCAGCAGGGACACCAATTGAACAAGACCGTCCGGATTTACATACAGCGCGGTAGAGTATAAAAAGGTTTTGAAGGTTATACAAGTGGAGTCAGGGAATAATATATAACTATGGAATGGAGCATGGGTGCTGCTGAAGGCGTAAGTCTTAGTTCACACATGAAAAATCTGGTGACCGGTTTCCTTTAACATAACATCAGCTCACCAGTATAGGAGTTACAAAACGCAGATTACCATAGGCCAGTTCCTGGTTAAACGTAGGCTGCAGAACTTTAAGGGAGTTCAAAATCTGAGATTCTAAAAAAAAAGTTTAAACTTCACATATATTGAAAAAAGTTTAAATCCAGGATGTATATAAAAGCATGCTAATATACAAGGGAAAGACCCATCTATTAGTGGGCCATTAGTATATTAGCATGTCTTTATATGCAGCTTAGTTTTAAACTCTTAAATAAACTTGAAATTTTTATTTTACAATTTTGAGTACCGATAAACTTTAATTTTTTACTGCATACCTACAGCAGCGTCTCAATGAATTAGAATGAATTATCAATGTATTATCATCAAAAAGTTAATTTATTTCAGTAATCCAATACATAAAGTGACACACATATTATATACACTGTGTTCCAAATTATTATGCAAATTGGTTTTAAGTGTCATAGGGTTTTATTTTTATTTTTTTTCAATGAAATTGATGGCATTGTGTCTCAGGGTTCTTTGGATCATTGAAATCAATCTCAGATACCTTTGATAATTAGTTTGGCAGGTGAGTCCAATAAAAGGAAAACTGGGTCTTCCACAATATTACGCAGGCCACAGTTTTCAAGTAACATGGGAATGAAAAAGGATGTCTCCGCTGCCGAAAAGCAACAAATAGTGCAATGGCTTGGACAAGGGATGAAAACATTTGATATTGCACGAAAACTTAAGTGTGATCATCGTACTGTGAAGAGATTTGTGTCTGATTCTGAGCACAGATGTGTTCGTGCAGATAAAGGCAGAATGAGGAAGGTTTCTGCTGGGTAAGTTCATCAGATTTAGGGAGCTGCTGCTAAAAAGGCCTTACAAACCAACAAACAGATATTTGAAGCTGCTGGAGCCTCTGGAGTCCCTCGAACCTCAAGGTGTAGGATCCTTCAACGGCTTGCTGTGGTGCATAAACCTACTATTCGGCCACCCCTAAACAGTGCTCACAAGCAGAAACAGTTGCAGTGGGTCCAGATATACATGAAGACTAATTTTCAAACTGTCTTGTTTACTGATGAGTGCCGAGCAACCCTGGATGGTCCAGATGAATAGAGTAGTGGATGGTTGATGGATGCCACCATGTCCCAACAAGGCTGCGACTTCAGCAAGGAGGTGGAGGAGTCATGTTTTGGGCTGGAATCATTGGGAAACAGCTGGTAGGCCCCTTTAAGGTTCCTGAAGGTGTGAAAATGACCTCTGCAACATATATAGAGTTTCCAACTGAGAACTTTCTTCCATGGTACAAAAAGCAAAAACATCCTCATACATGTCAATGCACCATCTCATGCTACAAAGAATACCTCTGTGCCATTGGCTGCTATGGGCATAAAAGTAGATAAACTCATGGTGTGGCCACCATCTTCCCCTGACCTCAACGCTATCGAGAACCTTAGGAGTATAATCAAGCAAAAGATCTATGAGGGTGGGAGGCAGCTCACATCAAAACAGCAGCTCTGGGAGGCTATTCTGACATCATGCAAAGAAATACAAGCAGAAACTCTCCAGAAACTCACAAGTTCAATGGATGCAAGAATTGTAAAGGTGATATCAAAGAAGGGTTCCTATGTTAACATGTAACTTGGCCTGTTAGGATGTTTTGGAGTTAAATAGCTTTTTATTTCAGTGAATGTGACCTTCTAATGCTGAAAATTCAACAAATGAGCATTTTCAGTTCTTTCAAACATATCAAATGTTTACAAACTCTACTGTGCCTAATAATTTGGAACACGGCATTTAGAGTTTTTTTAATTTTGAAAATTATACTGTTATCATTGGGAAGTTTCTTCAATAAAATTTGATGTATACTCTGATTACACTGAAGGCCACTTTACACACACCAACTTATCTGTCCAACTTCTGAACAACTTACTGGTTGCAGTGAAATCATGGACACATTGTTCCATTTTGTGGCTGTGTACAAATGGAACTATGTGTCCATGATTTCACTGCAACCAGTAAGTTGTTCAGAAGTTGGACAGATAAGTTGGTGTGTGTAAAGTGGCCATGACTGTCATTTGCACCAACCATTTAGAAAAGTCAGATAAAAAGAACATTTGCATAATAATTTGGAACACACAGGGTGATCTATTTCAAGTGTTTATTTCTGTAAATGTTGATGATTATGAAAACCGATGGTCAATGCCAATGATAATCAATGAAAACTGAGAGGTCTTTATCTCAGAGAATTAAAGTATGGAGGATGAAGGGTTAAAAATCACGCTGCTGTATTCCACGAGACATGAAAGGGTGAATGTAATAGTGATGTATTAGTCAATGCATTTCAGGGCTCCCTCAACACCAAGCAATCACTGATCTCAGGGAGACCAGTCAAAGAAAACACTGCGGGCAGCCGGCAAAAGAGCTCAACACAGTGAATTCCTAGGCGCATTGCCCCCTGGGAATTACGAATATGCAAATAGAGTCAGACTGTTTTCTTGGACTGGTCTCTCTGAGATCAGTGAATACTTTGTGATGTTGGTCTACCAGGCATTGCTCCCACCTAGCCAGAATCCTACTCCACACTGATGAGGGGCAACACCCCAAAACAGCTGTCTGTGGATGGATACCTGGCCTTGGTATTCCCTTGTCATATCTCTAAGCTTGTAAAGAGCTGGATATTGAAAGGGCCACTTAATATGGTGGTTATGGCAGTCTTCCCAAAGAGCCACCCCAGGGCTAGGTCCTTCTCTGGAGGGAGATCTGGCTAGTCCTGTGTTGAGACTCCTAATTGAGGCTCCACAGATTATCTACTTATATAATCCGCAGTTGGGATTTCGGGCGTTGTAGCCGAATCCCAACATGCTTTGCGCGGGACTGCGAGTGATGACGCGCAGCGTCATCACGAGCCGCAGACCCGCACTACTCTAAAAAAAAAAAAAATCCTCACCTCTACCCGAGCCCGCGCTGTCTCCCGCCGTCTCCCGCCGTCTTCTGCCGTGTTCCGCTAGGCTCCCGGTGGCTGTGCAGGCTCCCGGTGCCTGCAGTGATCTTCTATCTACTGAGAGTGAAGGACCTGTGGTGATGTCAGAGTCACGTGACACCAGCTTACTCCAGGCAAATCGCGGGTCACGTGACTCTGACATCACCACAGGTCCTTCACTCTCAGTAGATAGAAGATCACTGCAGGCACCGGGAGCCTGCACAGCCACCGGGAGCCTAGCGGAACACGGCAGAAGACGGCGGAACACGGCAGAAGACGGCGGGGGCTCGGGGTGAGGTGAGCATAATCTTTTTTTATTTTTTTTAACCCCTGCCTTGCACGAGCGCACCACAGACACCTGTATACTCCACCACCACACACGCCTGTACACTCTGCCACCACCACAGACGCCTGTATACTCCACCACCACACACGCCTGTATACTCTGCCACCACACACGCCTGTACACTCTGCCACCACCACAGACGCCTGTATACTCCACCACCACACACGCCTGTATACTCTGCCACCACACACGCCTGTACACTCTGCCACCACACACGCCTGTACACTCTGCCGCCACCACCACACACACCTGTAAACTCTGCCGCCACCACCACACACGCCTGTACACTCTGCCGCCACCACCACACACGCCTGTACACTCTGCCGCCACCACCACACACGCCTGTACACTCTGCCGCCACCACCACACACGCCTGTACACTCTGCCGCTACCACCACACACGCCTGTACACTCTGCCGCCACCACCACACACGCCTGTACACTCTGCCGCCACCACCACACACGCCTGTACACTCTGCCACCACCACACACGCCTGTACACTCTGCCACCACCACACACGCCTGTACACTCTGCCACCACCACACACGCCTGTACACTCTGCCACCACCACACACGCCTGTACACTCTGCCGCCACCACACACGCCTGTACACTCTGCCGCCACCACACACGCCTGTATACTCTGCCGCCACCACACACGCCTGTACACTCTGCCGCCACCACACACGCCTGTACACTCTGCCGCCACCACACACGCCTGTACACTCTGCCGCCACCACACACGCCTGTACACTCTGCCGCCACCACACACGCCTGTACACTCTGCCGCCACCACACACGCCTGTACACTCTGCCACCACCACACACGCCTGTACACTCTGCCGCCACCACACACGCCTGTACACTCTGCCGCCACCACACACGCCTGTACACTCTGCCGCCACCACACACGCCTGTACACTCTGCCGCCACCACACACGCCTGTACACTCTGCCACCACCACACACGCCTGTACACTCTGCCACCACCACACACGCCTGTACACTCTGCCACCACCACACACACCTGTACACTCTGCCACCACCACAGACGCCTGTATACTCTGCCGCCACCACCACACCTGCCTGTATACTCTGCCGCCACCAGCACAGACGCCTGTATACTCTGCCGCCACCAGCACAGACGCCTGTATACTCTGCCACCACCACACATGCCTGTATACTCTGCCGCCACCAGCACAGACGCCTGTATACTCTGCCACCACCACACATGCCTGTATACTCTGCCGCCACCAGCACAGACGCCTGTACACTCTGCCGCCACCACCACACACGCCTGTACACTCTGCCGCCACCACCACACACGCCTCTATACTCTGCCACCAGCACAGACGCCTGTACACTCTGCCGCCACCACCACACACGCCTGTATACTCTGCCACCACCACACACGCCTTACACTCTGCCCACACACACGCCTGTCACCTGCCACCACCACACACCTGTAACTCGCCACCACACAACGCCTGTAACTCTGCCCACCACACACGCTGTAACTCTGCCCACCACACACGCTGTAACCTGCCACCACCCACACGCCTGTAACTCTGCCACCACCAACCTGTACCACACGCCTGTAACGCCACCACCACAACGCCTGTACTCTGCCGCCACCACACACGCCGTACTTCCGCCACCACACACACGCTGTAACTCTGCCAACACACAGCCTATACTCTGGCCACCACACAGCCTGTATACTCTGCCCCACCACACACCTGTATACTCTGCCCCACCACACACGCCTGTACACTCGCCCACCGACCAACCACACGTTAATCTCCCCACCACCACACAGCTGTAACTCTGCCACCACCACGCCTCACTCTGCCACCACGCTGACCGCCCCACCACAACGCCTGTACCTCTGCCCCCCACACCGCCTGTAATCTCCCCACCACACACGCCTGTAACCTTGCCACCACCACACACGCTGTAACTCTGCCCCACCACACGCCTGTAACCTGCCACCAACACGCCTGTACATCTGCGCCAACACAGCTGTACACCTGCCCCACACCCCGTAACTCTGCCACCACCACAACCTGTAACTCTGCCCACCACACACCCTGTAACTCTGCCCCACACACCTAACCCACCACAGCCTGTACTCTGCCCCAACAACGCCTGTAACTCTGCCCCACACACAAGCCTGTAATCTGCCCCACCACACACGCTGTATACTCTGCACCACCACACATCTGTATACTCTGCCGCCACACAAGCCTGAACTCGCCACCACACACGCGTACTTCCACCAACGCTGTACACTTGCCCCACCCAACCCTGTACCTTCTGCCACCCCACAACCCTTAACTCTGCCACCACACACGCCTGTAACTCTGCCGCCACACACCCCTGTAACTCTGCCCCACACAACGCTTAACTCTGCACACACAACGCCTGTACACTCTGCACCCAACCCTTATCCCACCACCGCCTGTACACCTGCCACCACACACCCTGTACACTCTGCCCCACCACACACGCCTGTACACTCTGCCACCACCACACACGCCTGTACACTCTGCCACCACCACACACGCCTGTACACTCTGCCACCACCACACACACCTGTACACTCTGCCGCCACCAGCACAGACGCCTGTATACTCTGCCACCACCACACACGCCTGTATACTCTGCCACCACCACACACGCCTGTATACTCTGCCACCAACCATCACACGCCCTGTATACTCTGCCACCACCACACACGCCTGTATACTCTGCCACCACCACACACGCCTGTATACTCTGCCACCACCACACACGCCTGTATACTCTGCCACCACCACACACGCCTGTATACTCTCCCACCACCACACACACCTGTACACTCTGCCACCACCACACACACCTGTACACTCTGCCACCACCACAGACCCTGTATACTCTCCCGCCACCACCACAGACGCCTGTATACTCTGCCGCCACCACCACACCTGCCTGTATACTCTGCCGCCACCAGCACAGACGCCTGTATACTCTGCCGCCACCAGCACAGACCTGTATACTCTGGCCACGCAAGACGCTGTATCTCTGCCACCACCACACATGCCTGTATACTCTGCCGCCACCAGCACAGACGCCTGTATACTCTGCCACCACCACACATGCCTGTATACTCTGCCGCCACCAGCACAGACGCCTGTACACTCTGCCGCCACCACCACACACGCCGGTATACTCTCCCACCACCACACACGCCTGTACACTGCCACCACCACACACACCTGTACACTCTGCCACCACCACACACGCCTGTACACTCTGCCACCACCACACACGCCTGTATACTCTGCCGCCACCAGCACAGACGCCTGTATACTCTGCCACCACCACACACGCCTGTATACTCTGCCACCACCACCACACACACCTGTATACTCTGCCACCACCACCACACACGCCTGTATACTCCACTACCCACAGACCCACCTGTATACTCTTCTACCCACAGAGCCGCCTGTATACTTTACTACCCACAGAGTCACCTGTATAATCTCCTACCCTCAGAGCCGTCTGTATACTCTGCTACCCACAGACCCGCCTGTATACTCTGCTACCCACAGAGCCCCCTGTATACTCTGCTACCCACTGGCCCGCCTGTATACACACAATTCATTTCACCCTGCTCCCGATGCAATTACATCGGGCCTTTTTACTAGTATTTGCATATTCAGGGCTCCCTGGCTCCTTCCTCAGGACAAATTATTGTAATATTGTCATGATTCAAAGAACCCTGAAATGTGTTGACTAATAAATCAATATTATACTCACCCGTTGATGTCTCGTGGAATAGGACAACACAATTTTTAACCCTTCATCCTCCCTACTTTAATTTTCTGAGATAATGACCTTTGGGTTTTTATTGGCTGTAAGCCATAATCATCAACATTAACATAAATAAACACTTGAAATAGATCACTCTGTGTGTAATGACTCTATATAATATAAGTTTCACTTTATGTATTTGTTGAAGTACTCACATAAATGATGTTTTTAAAGATATTCTAATTTATTGAGGTGCACCTGTAAAAGTTTGCTCCAGGAATCACTTTAGCTAATTCTGGATTCACACCACGGTTTTAGGGATCCTTGGTTGTCCGGTGTGAACGGGACAGCCCCTGATCCTATTTTGGCCCCATTGTATTCCTATGGGCCGGATGGGGCCAGATGACAGTGATTTGCCATCCGGTTCTCTGCTGTCAGGGAGAATCCAGCAGAATTCGTTTTTTTCCCGCAGACACAAAATTGCAGCTTGCAGCGTTTTTGTGTCCAGGGCAAAAATTTGACAAAATCAGATCCTGCCGGATCTTCCCGGATCCGGTGCGATCCGGCGCCCCCTAACATGGGAGGCTATGGGCACTGCATCGCACCGGATCCAACAGAAAATTGGATCTGGCTTCTCGACGCCGAGTGCTGAAGTTCAGCGCCTGGAGAGCTCCCGGCAGAAATTTCAAAACCACAGCTAGCTCGCCGCTAGCCGCGATCGTGAAATTTCAGGACTGGACAGCAGCCGCACACTGCCTATTCCAGCAGACAACAGGATCGGAGGGCATATTAGCCCTCCGGTTCTGTTCTATCCGTTCTATCCGGAGCTCTCAGGCTGTGTCCGGTGCATCCAGCAAAACACCGGACACAGCCTGAGAGCAAAAAACGGTGGTGTGAAGCCGGCCTAAGCCTCTGTTCGTATATAAAGTCGACTTTTGTTTCTTACCTTCGGAATAAAATACCCTCTAAATGTGACGTCTTCTGAAGTTGCGTGTGGGACACTATTAGGCGCAATATCCCCAAACCTCTGAATCTCATGGATGACGGCGTCTGTATACGGCATTTGTTTCCGATGCTCCATTTGAGGTTGGGCCGATCCGATCACTCGCTCAATTTCATCATGAACTTTCACTACCGAGAAAAGAATAAGGTATTGTGTACTATTATTATTAACGTCTACAAAGTCGGGAGGTCACCAAATACATCTCAACACCAAGAAGTGAGATGGTATCAGCACAGGAGGACAAGTTTTCAGGGATACTATCAGCAGAAAGTGGGAATAGTTTTTATTTTTTTAAATTTTCAAAAATATGTCTACTTTATGTAAAAGTAAATAATAAAACTTTGCAGAATTGGTTTAAAAAAATATAAATGTTTTTTACAGTTTACTGTTGTATAAATTTATTGTCATAATTATAACATAGTGAAACGATTAGATGCAAATAGAATTTCAAAGAGTATGGAGATATCTTTGGATCACCTAGAATGGCAACCACCATTTTACAAAAATCACATGATATAGAACAGCCAATCAGGAAATACTTGTATGCTGTATAAAAGCAGAGGCAGGGCATGCAGCAGCTATTGTGGACTGAATCTGGGCAGTGAGAGAACATCACAGCTCAAAGCTTAACTGTAGAGATGGAGATAGAAGGCAATGAAAACTTAGAATGAATTGTACAGAGAGTGTGTGACAGCACTGTTGTGAAGATTAGTGTGTGAGATAAAGAGAATGACATCGTAGATGTTTTGAAATAGAAGATGCGCCACTCATCCAGGTCCGGGTTGCTCTGCGGTTTTATTTATACAACCATGCAGATACAAGCAAGGGAGGGGGTGCAAGGGACTACGGTCACCGTTTCGCACACACTTGTGCTTCTACCTGTCCAAGTTACCAAGTTAAGTAACTTGGACCCATAGAAGCACAAATGTGTGCGAAACGGTGACAATAGTCCCTTGCACCCCCTCCCTTGCTTGTATCCGCATGGTTGTATAAATAAAACAACCCGGACCTGGATGAGTGCAGCATCTTCTGTTTCAAAATTGTTCCCTTTGACTGTGCCGAGCAACCCCGGATTCCTGGACACCATTGTGTGTGCCCCTCCGTGAAGCCTCAGAAAGGTCAGTGCCCGGTTTCCTATATCAAGTTTGACATCAGAGATGTTTTTCGTGCCAATTGGAGTTCTTTCAATTCATAATTTATTGAATTTTCATTAACCTAATTTATTGGGAAAATTCAGCAGAGCAGGCTTCAAATTTCAGAACATTGCTTATCTTTAGCTGTGATACTATTAGAAATATGATCGCTGATAAATTATTGGGTCTATTGTAGTGTTTCTAATAATACTGAAAGGTTTACATTGCCCATGTACAGAATGCAACTACACAAAGTCTTTGGACTTAATTGGATGGGGCAAAATTGAACCATCATGTACTTCTATAGAACTCAGAATAATAGGGCCATGTTTATGAAATATAGACGTATAGAGGTCATGTGCATGAAGCCTAAAGACAATATTATGTGAACATAATCTATATAGTGATCTACAAAGTTTCTTCTACAGGTGCATATTACACACCTCTAGGTAGTGTATATGCCTCCTCACAGCTAAGCTCCTTGAGAATACTGCCATAATGAAGCACAGAGTGAAGAATTTATGTCATGGGGTGGTTATGATGGACAAGATTATTAGAGCAATATGGTAGAGTTGTGCATGAGTAATCAGAATAACAAGTCTGACCATTAGACTGGGAGTCCCTAGCTGACTCTGTTCCCAGAATTACCTCAAAAGGTGAGGATATCTGTGCCAACACCCTTGTCCCTGCTCCTCGTGGCCAACCCTAGGCTAACACTTCCTCATCTCCACCTAGGGAACAAAACAGGAAGCAGCAACACCCCACAACAATGGCAAACTCCCAGGCAAAAGTTGCTTCTGGAAGGATTCAGCAGCACTACTGTGGCACCCCTGCTGGGGATTGCCACAGTACCCACCGGTGCAAGGAGGGATTTACACTTTGGTACGCACAGCACACAACACCTTCCACCCCAGACCTGGAGGGGGAGCTCTACTGGCTGCCTTAAGCCAGATTCCCTATAAAAGATCCAGGCCTGAGGGGAGGAGTCAGTTAGTTTCAGTTCAGTTCCAGTTAGTCTGCAGTGAGGAGTGAGCAGAGTGAAGGAGCTGGTCGCTGGATCAATCCAGGCCCAGGACTAGGGAACACAGACACAGCTTTGCTGAGCCCTAGGGAGAGGGTCGGAGGCCAGAGGAGGAAGTAGGAGAAAAGGAAGAAGGGAACATACCAGCTCACCTGGACACCGGAGTCCGACACTGCTAATCATCCATTGTAGCAGGAAAAGCCCGGAAGGACCAGGAGGAACTATTCCCCTGAGGTGACAAATTATGAGACACTCAAACCTGACCAAGCACAAGACCAGGGTCCCGAAAGGAGAATAGGGGTTCCCACAGGAGGTCTTCATAGTCTGTTACAGAGTAATGCCCTGAGAGGCAGAAGGAGCGTCGATTTCAGCTATAGGCAGAGCTTACTCCAAATCACCGTACACAGTGACAGAGGAGGCCTCACAACTCTCCAAGGTGAAAGTCCCAAATTGCACCAAGGACCTGGTTACCTTCCTTGGACTGTACCTGTTACCGGACATCAGTAAAAGGTACTGAAACAAAGACTATTGTGTGTGTGTGCCTGCTTCACCACCGCTGCCCACAGCGTTAACCACAGAGGTAAAACTCCACATGTGGGGAACTGTAACACCCAAGCTGCACCTTAATTACCTCAGCAGCCGACTGAAGCGCTGGTATCCACGTTACCAGGTACCACAGGTGACGTCACGTTACCATTCCCCCATTCATCATCATCATTCCCCACCATTGAGGGTCCAGGGCACGGAAATGGGAACTGACCAGCCGTGATCCCCCATCAAAGTGACCATCTGTCCCGGTACCCGAGTACCCCCTCTCTGTCGACCGCCTCACTGCACTCGGCATCCACACAGCTCACAGTCAAGCAAAGAATGAACTCTATCAACAACATCAGGTACTGGGTCATGGGACTATTTAAAAGCTAAAGCAGTGGTCAACAATATCACCCGATATAGACAGCAGACATTTACCCTTCATGTCCAAAAAGAAATTCACTCTCCAATTTAAAGAGAACCTGTCACCCCCCATACATGCTGATGTAATTGCTGAATTGAATGCAGCATGTCTGCTGCATTTGTGGCGCCCTCGCAAACAGGCATCACAGAAGGGTACTGCACCCGTAAAAGAGGTGCAGATGCTCCAGCTGCAGGTAGAATCTAGGATGGTGTGTGGGACCCATTCCAACACTCCCACACTAGTGTACACGGTGGGGTGTTACCCGGGAGGGAATAAAAGCACCTCAAGGGGGAACAAGGAGGTATTTTTACCTCTAAGTTTTGCTGCTAGATCACTCAGCTGAGGGACCAAGAGGAGAGAATGGATGAAGACGAGAGGGTCTAAGGAGAAAGGAGCTTTTCAGAAGAGCAGTCGGTTTGCGAAGAGTGGCCGTTGTTAGGTTCTCCCAGACAGCTTACCGGGCACCGGAGCCCGCAGACTGCCATCGCTACAAGCACGACAGAGAATCCAGAGTCTTCCATTCTATCGGGCACCAGAGCAGTCCATAAGAGGGTACCAGGCACTGCCAAAGAAATGAGTGGCCAGCCAGTAGATGGTTACCAGACGTCAGCGAAGGTGAGAGAGGAAAGGCGGTCAGGCTGATTCCAAGTCACCAGGCTTCACACAAAAACTGAAAAGTAGGAAAGAGCAGACATGGGTTTGTGAAAGAAGGCACACCAAGAATTCCACCATACCACCTGGAATCCACTTGCAGCCACCCGTTAGCTACCTGTTCTTGTAACATCTAAGTGCTGAACTGTGACTTGTAACTACTACTGCTGCAACTAACAGTAAAGTACCCGGAGGAAAAGTGACTTTGCCTCTGCCTGTAGTTCCTTTGAATGAACTTTTTCCTCATACAGGAACACTGCCCCGGAGGAACAGCCCTACCTGTAGAGGACTTAGCCAACTTGCCGCATTACCATCTACCTCCGGCGGACTGTGGCGGCGCTGGTGACACGTCACCAGAAACTATAGGTGGCGTCACGACATCTTGTATATAGCATCCCCTGTAAGTATTACCTTTTCAAAGAAGTCCCCCAGGACATGGCATTAGGTGCGGCCACCACTCCCCGTGACACAGTTAACTCCTTGGAGCCTGATACCCGAGTACCCTACAGCCTGGGGCTCGACACATTCAGGCAAGGGGTCCCCCATGTCTCTAACCCCCTATACCCCGAGATAATTGAATCTAAAAACTTACAATGTGGAGCCAAAGAGGTAGGGTTTAGTGGCTGGAGCCACTTCTCTTCACAGCGCAATTTCACGCCCCCTGTATATATTATCCCCCTTCTGCGGCCTCCCTTCTGTCACTCATGGTCTCCCTCTCCTGAGCCTGCTGTATGAGAAGCTGGACCCAGGCACAGAGCGAGGGATCGTTTTTGGCGGTGCTGGCCACCTGCCCCACCTCCTGCGGTGACGTCAGCTCCTTTATCCGCCCTGCTTCATGTTATCCAAAAAGCAGGGCGGGGAAAGGCGGTGACGTCTCCGCAGGAGGCCGGCCGCCCTGCCTCCTGCCGAGACATCACCGCTCATCCCCGCCCTCCTCCATGTTATCCACGGAGGAGGGCAGGGAAAGGCAGTGATGTCACCCCAGGAGGCGAGGCAGGCCACAAAGATGGTCGTTTTTCAGCCTTCCTTACCTTGGCCATGCCCATGAGTATAGCACACCATGTGCTTTTTGATACTCCAGTAATGTTGCAGCTCTGAAATATTGTAAAACTGGTGGCAAATGGCATCTTGGCAGCTTCACGCTTGATTTTCCTCAATTCATGGGCAGGTATTTTGCGCCTTTTTTGCCCTCATGCTTCTTGCGACCCTGTTGGCTATTTGCCATCAAACGCTTGATTGTTCGGTGATCACGCTTCAAATGTTTGGCAATTTCCAGACTGCTGCATCCCTCTGCAAGACATCTCACAATTTTGGACTCTTCAGAGCCCGTCACATCTCTCTTCTGACCCATTTTTCCAAAGGAAAGGCATTTGCCTAATAATTAAGCACACCTTATATAGGGTGCTGATGTTATTACACCACACCCCTCCTCATTACAGAGATGCATATCACATGATTTACTTAATTGATAGTTGTCTCTCAGCCTATACAGCTCGGAGTAGGACAACATGTATAAAAAGTATCGTGATCAAAATACTCATTTGCCGAATAATTCTGCACACAGTGTAGTAAAAGATTTTATTGTGGTTTCTAAATATTTTTCTTACGTTGAATTTCTGGGTATTTTATCATCAGTAGAAGTCCCCATCTCAGGGTGGTCGATGTCGTCTCCATTCCAGCAGCGAACAGGTTTCCTACCAAGACCGTTAGGTTTTCATTGTGGTAATACTCTGTGGATTCAGGTTTTCCCTGAACAAGAGAATATAATAAAATCCCATTAGTTACTGACGATCTTGGTGCTTCAGAAGTCTTATTCCTCAAAAAACTTCATAGAGTCTATTTGGTTTTACAGATTAGCCCTCTTCACTTGCATGAAGCCACGTTGTAACACCAAACGAAGCTCATGGACATGTGTAGGACTGTGTTCATACATAAAATGGGCTTCCTAACTCTGTACAACAAGGAATCTTTCATGTCTTTTTAACCCCCTAACGTATCACTACCTGTCCCTGCACATTCCTAGCACATCCCTCACCGTCCCTGTCTGACTTAGTAGTGTCCTATATTGGCTGGGAAAAATTACTTTTATACTTACATTTTCACATGCAAATGAAGCATCCAGGCTATGGTATGTAGCCTGACTGGACGGTCTCCAGGGCTCTGACTCCACCCCCTTGCTGCTGTTATCACACCCCGCTGGGCATGCAAATTCATTCTCGATTTGAAATTCCCGCCTCCTCTTTCCGGGTAAGACAATTTTCTTTACCTTTTACTTCTTGAAAGATGAAAATGCAATCCGGGGTACTAGTTACAGATGATAGAAGGCGTCCGGCTAACCTGGAAGCAGTCAGAGGGTCCACCTTGCCAGGAAGGGTTAGAGGCCTTCCTGCTGCACTCTCTTTTCAGGTCCCTGCTGCCTGAAGCTAAACTGCAGCCCTCACTTGGATGTTGGTTCTCATCTGTATGGCCGACAGTGAGCCTATCAAGGGCAATACCTTTCCACTGGCTGCCCCAGGCTCTTGGTCTGCTGTGGTGCCTCCAGGTATTTGGTCGGGCCAGTGAGCTTGCAACGCCATGGCCTCCAGATTCGGCTGTCGAGGCGTATAGCACCCACACAGCCAAAGACTCTGGCATCCTTTTTTTTGTCAGCGCTCTGCTCCAGCTTGAGCTCTCTGACATAGCTCCAATTCCCCAGAGCCCTAGTCTTCACTCCTCTCTCTTCCCTCTTCTCAGACTAACTGCCACAGACTGACTAACTCCGCCTTTGGGCCTGAATTTATAGGGCAGCTCCCCTCAAACTGGGCTCTAGAGCTCCCCCTTCAGGCCTGGAGGTAGGAATTGTGTTGCATGCTAGTGTTACCTAGTGTGGCAACCTCCTCCTGCTTCCAGGCTGGACATCACCCCCTGTGAGGGAGGCAATGTGACTGTGGTAACCGGACCATTGGGGTGCCACACAGGTAGTGATAGGTTAGGGGGTAAAAACGACCTCACAGGTTCTCTTTAAATTATTGGAAAGCCACATATGACATCTGTATCACCTATTTTAGAAATAGTTCAAATAAAATTTACTGAAGAATGAGTCTTCTTTGAAAGGAGATTTTGACTCGTAATAGTAAGTTTAAAGAGGTTTCCCCACAAATAAATTTAATTTTAATCCCAAGATCTTGGAATAATAAAAAATTCCACATTTGGATGGGTTTACAAAAATGTTCCTGTGCTGAGGTAATCTTATATTTGTGTTTCTGTTGTGTACTGTGTAATGGATGTGTCTGACCGTAGAGGCACATCGTCTGATCATACCACGTCTCCCGTGCTCAGATAATCTTATATATGTGTCCCTGCTATGTACTGTGTAATGGATGTGTCTGACCATACAGGCACATCGTCTGATCATACCACGTCTCCCGTGCTGAGATAATCTTATATATGTGTCCCTGCTATGTACTGTGTAATGGATGTGTCTGACCATACAGGCACATCGTCTGATCATACAATGTCTCCTGTGCTGAGATAATCTTATATATGTGTCCCTGCTATGTATTGTGTAATGGATGTGTCTAACCATACAAGCACATCGTCTGATCATACCATGTCTCCCGTGCTGAGATAATCTTATATATGTGTCCCAGCTATGTACTGTGTAATGGATGTGTCCGACCATATAGGGGCATGGTCTAAGCATACCACAGCTCCTGGGCAGGGAGTAAAAGAGTATACAGACATTCTTTCCAGGTCAGCCTCTTCCTGCCACTTGGCAAAGTCATCGGCGGTGCCAACCCAACTTATGACAACCATGAACAACCCCTTGCTGCCCTACACCTTCATGAAAGTGACCTTCTCCCTGACAAAGATGGTATGTAGTTTTTGGGTAAGACTGTCACACAGAAGAGTGGACCAGTTGACGTAGCACCAATGCCCAGTACCTTGCTCCACTATGAAATTAAAGCACTTTGCCTCGAGTACACTGGTCACAGAAGTCATTGGCCTTAAGGCCATGCAACCATTCCCAGATGATGGCATTTGCGAGCCCAAACTCCTCATTAAAGGAACAGGATGGGGTGGTTCATGCCTTGTCGGGTAGTTGCTTGGAAGGGGTAGGCATACCCACATAGCATTATCCCAGTTGAAGGCCTATGGTGGGGATGCTAAACATGGCTGCAAAACTGGGTCTTCTGCCTCTTCTACCTTCTCCTCTTCGTGCTCGGCCTTCTCCTCATACTCCTGTTTCTGGTGGATTGCGTCACCTGCTGCAGGTGGAATCCAGACAGGCATGCTGCAAGATCATGTGCAGTATGACATCTGGTGCTAGTGGTTCCGGATGGCATAGGGAAAGGGTCACTTCTTGACTGTAAGCTCCTCAGGTCCTCATCTGCCATCGGAGACCAGGATTGGATCTGCACCCCATTGCAGATGAGGCCTAAAGTGGGCAGTGCGGTAGAGCTGCAGGTAACATATGTGTCCATGTCCTGTTCATCACAAAGCACTCACTGATCTCTTGGAGACCAGTCAAGGAAAACACTGCGGGCAGCCGGCTAAAGCGCTCAAACACGGTGAAATCCATGATGCATTGCCCACTGGGAAATTAAATATGCAAATGGCGGCTGTGGAGCCTCGATTAAGAGTCTCAAACATGGGACTAGCCAGATATCCCTCCCTGGAGCTACAAGGTATAACAACTGGGTCGCAGTTAGGAGCAGTGATTATGGAACCGTGACATCTTCATAGGAAAGAATGATGAAAGCAAGTAGGTTTATTCAGGTTATAATTGACACCCAATTCATCTGGATGTTGAATAAGGCTAGTGGCACTGCAGGACAACTGTAATATTAATTATACGTATAAAACAGTTGTGTACTTGCCCAAAGTGTGTATTGCAAAATGTGAGTCTCAATAGGGACAGTGTCGCAAATGTATATAAAGCTCTACGAAATTAATAGTGCTTTGTAAATGAATAAATATTATTATTATATGAAATAGTGACTGCACATTTTCAAGAAGCAATATCCATGCTATGGTGTTTCATCAGTGTGAACAGACCTATAATATCATGGCTGTGAAGCATATAATGGCCATTTGCTATTTTTATATGAATTGCTATCACATATATGTAAAACAGATGGCCTTGGATGCTGCAGACCCTCTGCAATAATAAAAGTTTGCTCTCCAAAAAAAAATAATAATAATTAATAATAATGAAAATAATATTTGAAAAAAATTCCAAAAAAACATTAAGCTCTCCTAAATGGATGTTTTCAAGGCATTGTAACCTTCGTGGACTTCCCAGCTGCTACCATATCTGATACTGTTTCCAAAATTTAGACCCTGCAGGTGTGAAAATACCTGCAAACTCCATGAAGCTTAAAAAGATTAAATTTAAAGCTCCAAAAAATTCAACACCTTGATACAAGCTGGTAGATCCGATGGCTGGGGACACTCCGAACCATAAGGTTAGGTGTTGTCCCCAGCAAGCGGGTTTTTTGGAGAGTGTTTTAGCCCCAAGTACACTGTATGTAACCCTCCAAGTACACTGTACGTCACAAATCATGCATACCCATATTCATCATGGTAGTCCATAAAAGTTGAGCTTATCCCTAGATAAAGCCGGAGCTACCAGGAAGAAGGGGGCGACAGCAAGTCACAGGGCAGGGGTGGCAATCACGGGGCGGTGGGGGCGATCACAGGTCAGCGGGTGCAATCACAGGGCAGCAGGCACGATCATGGGCAAGTGGGCACGATCATGAGGCAGCAGGCACGATGACGGGGCAGCGGGCACGATCGCAGGGCAGAGGGCACGATTGTGGGGCAGCAGGCACGATCGCGGGGCAAGGGTAGGGTGGAAGGCAATCAGTGGGCTAGGGGTGAGTGGGGGGCGATCACTGGGCTGGGGCGGGTGGGGGCAATCACTGGGCTGGGGGTGAGTCGGGGCCATCACTGGACTGGGAGTGAGTCGGGGGCAATCACAGGGCTGGGAGTGAGTGGGGGACCATCACTGGGCTTGGGGGTGAGTGAGGGGCGATCACTGGGCTGGGGGTGAGTCGGGGGCGATCACTGGGCTGGGCGTAGGTGATCACTGGGCTGGGGGAGGGTGGGGGCCATCCCTGGGCTGGGGCAGCACTGGCAGCAGCAGGGGGCCTCACACCAGCAGGACTGTGGGTGCAGGGGGGATGGCACTGGAGGGGTGCAGAGGGCAGCGGAGCACAGGGCACCAGAGGGGAGCAGAGCAGAGGGCAGCAGGGGGCAGATTACCAGATGATTGGCAGCGGCAGTCATTTGTGGTGGCAGCAGGGGACCTCTCTCTTTAGCATCCATGGATGGCATGAGGCTGAGGAGGGAGGGTAACACAGGTCATACCACCCCTCCACATCTTATTGGAGGGATAGCGTCACATGAACGCTAGCTCCAATCAGATCTGAAGAGGGTGACACACAGGTCACCTTGCTCCAGCCAATGGCTGGTGCTATTGCAGCCCTGGCCATGACTGGAGTGTAATATTTCACCAATTTTCATTGGTGAAATATTACAATCACTCTGATTGGCTGTTGAAACTGAAACAGCCAATCAGAGTGATCAAAGCCACGGGGGACTAAGCCACCCCACCTGGAGTGAAGTAAAGGTCCTCACGTTCCATCAGCTTTGGTGACATTTCAGTGAACCCGGTCACTGGAGTCTCAGGAACGTTATCCCGTCATGACGTCGTGGGACGTCACAGGTCGGGAAGGCACCGACTTCTATGACGTCCCATGACATCATAGATCGGGAAGGGGTTGAATGGAAGATGTTTGGGACCACCAGAAGTCTTCCTAGACTTGGCTATACAGCCTTGGTGAGAGAGGTAAAGAAGAACCCTAAGATCACTGTGGCTGAGCTCCAGAGATGCAGTAAGGAGATGGGAGAAAGTTCCACAAAGTCAACTATGACTGCAGCCCTGCACCAGTCTGTCCTTTATGGCAGAGTGGCCCCACGGAAGCTTTTCCTCAGTTCAAGACATATAAAAGCCTGCAGAGAGTTTGCTAAAAACATATAAAGGCCTCCCAGACTATGAGAAATAAGATTCTGTGGTCTGATGAGACGAAGATACAACATTTTGGTGATAATTCTAAACGCTATGTGTGGAGAAAACCAGGCATCTCTCATCACCTCGCTAATACAATCCCAACAGTGAAACACAATGGTGGCAGCAACATAATATGGGGGTGTTTTTAAGTTGCAGAGACAGAACGACTGGTAGCAATTGAAGGAAACATGAATCTGGCCAAGTACAGAGATATCCTGGATCAAAACCTCAACAAGAGTGCTCTGGACCTCAGACTTGGCCAAAGAGTCACCTTCCAACAAGACAATGACCCAAAGCACACAGCTAAAATAACAATAGAGTGGCTTTAGAACAACTCTGTGACTATTCCTAACTGGCCCAGCCAGAGCCCAGACCTAAACCGAAATGAGCATCTCTGGAGAGACCTGAAAATGGCTGTCCACCAACAGTCAACATCCAACCTGATGGAACTGGAGAGGATCTGCAAGGAAGTATGTCAGGGGATGGCCAAAACCAGATGTTAAAAACTTGTTGCTTCATTCCCAAGAAGACTCGTGCCTGTACTAACTCAATAGGTGCTTCTCCTCAATACTAAGCAAAGGGTGTGAATACTTATGACCATGTGATACTTCAGTTTTTCTTTAATACATTTGCAAAAATGTCTACTTTTCTGTTTTTTTTAAGTCAGGATGGGGTGCAGAGTGTACATTAATAGGAAAAAGAATTAACTTTTTTGAATTTACCAAATCGCTCCAATAATACAAAGATTGAAAAAGGGATCTGAATACTTTCCGCACCCGCTGTATTTTCCAAACATAGTCATGCTCTCCAAATTTTGGTAAAAATGTTCGGATTTCGGATCTGAAGCCGAAAAAGCCATATTTGACCGAATTTGAAATTGGCGAACATGATTGTGGAAGGTTCACTCATCTCTAGTCATGGCTGCCCCCAATGGCCAAGTTATAACCCCCCAAAAAAAATATTATACCATGTAAAATCTATTCACATGTGTACATTACACAATACATAAACCATATAATTGATACTCTATAGGAAAAAGTTTATGGTGTTTGTGTCCATCCATAAGTAATTTGGAGTCCAAAATGGAAGTCGTGATTGATCTGATGTGTCATACCTCTTGTTGCTTGGCCAGGAAGGCATCGATTAGGTTCCTCTGATCATTTACATCCAATTCTTTTTTTTGCTTCATGAATGTCGCTCTTATGAATTTTTGAAACTCTCTGATATTCCCAAAAATTGTTCTATGAGGTCCAGGGAGTAAGTCCATCAAGGTTGGGAAACTGTTATATAACTAAGCAAATATAGAAATAATAATGAGTGGTGACTAGTGATAAGAGATCACTACCAAGCTTGAGTGCTCTAATGGGACAAAATGCCGAATTGCCCGCGCTGCCACCAGGAATCACCAGGAAACAAGGAGTTAACTGGGCAGATGTTTCTTTATTTTATCCTACGCGTTTCAGAGCCTCTATCCGAGCTCCTTCCTCAGGGAACATCAAGAGCACAATGGAAACAATCTTATATAAACACAAAAAAGCGCCAAAAATCAGTGACAGCCCCTGTGGTGTGGCGTCAGCAACAGGGTGGATCAGAGTGTGACATCACAATGTTTGTAAACAATACATCGTAGAAACTGTCAGATGTCACACTCTGATCCACCCTGTTGCTGACGCCACACCACAGGGGCTGTCACTGATTTTTGGCGCTTTTTTGTGTTTATATAAGATTGTTTCCATTGTGCTCTTGATGTTCCCTGAGGAAGGAGCTCGGATAGAGGCTCTGAAACGCGTAGGATAAAATAAAGAAACATCTGCCCAGTTAACTCCTTGTTTCCTGGTGATTCCTGGTGGCAGCGCGGGCAATTCTGCATTTTGTCCCATTACAGCATTCCTGTTTCCACGGTTATCGTGAAGGTGCGGCCCTGCAGCAGCCATTCTCTACAAGCCATCTTACAGGCGATTATACCGGTTGTGGGTGACACAACTGAGCCAGGTGAGCAGTTCCTAATATACACCGCTACAAACCTTTGTTAAAAGGATAAGACCCTATGCGCATTTATCTCACGTTTACAGGTTGAAGCTTGAGTGCTCGGAATTCGAAACAAGCAGGTCAAACGGTTGAATTCATGTGCCAAGCATGATGGAAGTCAACTCGGAAACTCGGGCATTTTTTCCAGAAGACTCTTCCGGAAAAAATGCTCAAGTTTGTCATTGACTTGCATACAACTTGGCAAACGAGTCAAGCCCATCCGAGCACCCAACCTGCTCGTTTAGGATGGAAACACACTGTCCGTGTGATGTACGAGTCACTCATACGAGTGTCGGATCATTACCCCTGAAGAACCTCTCCCTGTCAGTAACTCCACACTTCCGTCTTGACAGGGAGGGGTCGTTCAGGTTTAATGATCTGATACTCGTCCGAGTGACTCGTATATCACATGGACAGTGTGCTTCCAGCCTTAGAGTAGCACACACTTGAGCACTGATGTGCTCACTCATAACTAACTAAGATATAAAAAATAATGGAAGGCTTTAAATGCATACTTTTTTGATTTCAACTTGGAAAAAGGGTTGTCCAGCTTCGAAAATATATTTTCTTACAGGGCGGACCTACCGTGGTGCAGCTGGTTCAGCTGCACCAGGGCCCTGACCGGCTAAGGGGCCCCTCAAGCACCTGTAGGGGGCCCTGCAGCCGCCCCCCGTGATCTTGTGTCAGAGGAGAGGAGGTTAACTGAGGGAAGCTTCCTGCTTGCCTTGGCTGATCCCGCCCCTCCTCCTCTCTGCCACCCCGGCTCCCAGTGCAGGTAGGAGCTGCCTCACCCATGACTGCTAACCTTCCCCCCCTGCTCCTCAACTGCTGCACCAGGGCCCATCATTGCTGCGGTTATTGGGGAGTCTAGTAGTCAGGCCCCCAGAGATCATACATTTATCCCCTATCCTATGGAATGTATTTAACCCATTAGGCTAATGAGAATTTTGTTAAACCCAAATTGCTTATGTACTGTATATATTGAAATAATTATTGTATTTAAAACTGCTACTATGCAAAAAATAGATATAAATTCTAACAAAAGAAAATAAAACGTTTCGGCTTACCCGGACCCATGGGCTTCCCAGGAGTCTGATATTTTCATTGATTAAGCCGATAAGTTTTAATATGGTCGGATCCTCATACTCAAATCTATGGCTGAGGAGTATGGCCACGATTATATTGGCCACGGCCGCATTTAAACTGGTCAAGTTATCAAAAGGTTTTCCTGAAAAAATAGAAAACAAATTTAAAAAACAAAATTGTGTAGCTAAAAAAAAGTTTTATTTCTAAATGCAGGTACAATACATTTTGGATATAATAATAATAATAATAATAATAATAATAATAATAATAATAAATGAATAATAATAATAGGGAACAAAGGTTTTTAAATTTTAAATTGACAAGTTTTGCCAACTTTTGCCAGGAAATTCAATTTTTGTTGGAAGAACCTCTACGGCTAAGTTTAAGATGTGATTTCTGTAATGGTCGCTTCATTTCCTTCTTTTGATTTTACACAGGCTTCGGTAGGCCTTTCTAATTTCCTGTTACACCATGATGGAAACTTTACACATCCCGATATCGTCGTCCAACTTCGATAAAAAGTCACGCGGTTCGTGCGTTGGCCCCGATATTGTTCATGCGTTGTATGGTGTAAATGGCTAATTCGATGCAAAAACGATGCCAAAACGATATCGGGGAAGAATTGTGCAGGCTCTCCAACTGCCCGATATTGCATGGACTTTGTGGCCGGATCGTGCTGTGTGACAGCCCAACACCGACTTGAAGAGCAACTTCCCCTATTCACTCCCATGTTAAATGGTCGTTCCTGGGTCGCGCGTACAAGGAGGCGTAGACATCGCAGTTGTGTTGCCTGCCGATATTGCCCTGTGTACACATCTCCTATGCGATCTTGGAATTCAGCCAAAAAAGTGCGCGCTCCCGTGCCGTTGTATCCAATATCGAAACGATGTTGGGACGTGTAAAGTGGCCATTAAGATGTGAAGGCTGTGGGACATTATGGGTAAGTTCACCCCTCTGTGTCCATGCTCATATGATTCTTCTCTAGCAGGTGTCATTTTTTACAAGGTATAAAATGTTGGTGGTGATTTTAGGTGATTCACACATATTGTTCAAATTCGTCAGGGTCAATAAATTCCTAAAAATTTCAAGATGACTTAGATTTTCATTGAACGTATTCGCTAATCTCTAAGTTTAAACAAATATTCAATAAAAATAAAACAAATTTAAAAATAAATTCTAAAATTTTATCTATAACTTTTTTTGTATTGGTAAACTCAATTTGGTCTTATGATGCTTAAAGGTAACCCAAAAATAAACTGAAGTCCTTGATCTCAATAGGTGGAAAACGAGTCCAAGTTGGCAGATATCGATATGTAAAGCCTTTAGGCTTATAGAATTTGGTGTAGCTTTTTTGTTACTTAAAGACCCATAGTGAGGGATCATATTGAGATATCTAAGGCCCATTAATTTTTACCCTCACTTAAAGAGAACCTGTGAGCATGATTTTGTAATGTAGAGGTAATGATAATGGTGTAATGGTGCTGTATTAGGCCGTTCTCACATTTGCGTTTGTGAACGCAGCGTAACCAAACACAGCAAAATGCATGTGCTCTGCGTTCCTATGTTTAACATGGGAACACATGGTACCTGCGTTTGGCTTCGTTCGGTTGCCGTTGAGTTCGTACACAAATAATTTGAGCGCCCTCCGAACGCATCATGTTGCATTCTTTGTGCGTTTGCGGGCGCTTGTTTTATCACCAAGCATCCGCAAGCGCACAAAGAATGCATGGGTCTCAATGGATCCGCAGTGTCCTCCACATGACAGCGCAGCGGATCACATTGAAATCTCTCCCAATGGCCACCGGGAGTTCAGAAGCAGAAGCCAGGAGTTCAGTGGCGGCCACCGGAAGACCAGAGATGGCTGCCGGAAGATTGGGGATTTTCTGGCAGCCGCCGGGACCACTGATTGGGTAGCCAGGCACCATACTATGTGAACGCATGCAGAGAATCTCCATTGCGTTCACATCAGTATGGCAGCGTTTGCACTGCATTTGCGTCTCCAGACGCATGCAGACACAAACGGTAGTGTGAATCTAGCCTTACAGATTAAATTGATACCTTTTGTGAAAAAAAATTTGCTTTTCATTTCTTCTTTAATCTGCATTTGAAGTGGCTGGAGGAGTCTTCTCCTCCCTGTTTGTGATTCCCCAGTTCCTCTGCTGCCTCTACTTTGTGAATGACAGATCACATCTGAGATTACAGTGGACACAGGTCATTCAAAGACAAGAGGCAGGCGGAGAGGCCACAGAATCAGAGACAGCGAGGAGAAGACTGATTATAACAATTCCCGCCTCTATGCACCGAAATCTAATTAACAGCAAACATCCAATGCTGATTAAAGAACAGCAATTGTATTCTGATTTTCAGATGAGTTGGTGTTAAGTTGGTTGTATTATAAAAACACTCATTGTCCAGAATGCAAAAGCATCTTACAGCCTACTAAATCATTCCAGTTATTACATCACTGGTACTCAAGCTAATTGAGACCATGTAGTGTTTATATTGTTGGTGTCGTAATGTAACAGCATAATCTGTAGCAGGGTGGGTTCCGGCGCTGACGTCACGGACAGTAGGTGTTTCAGCCGAATGCAACCAGCTGCCACAATTCCTCACTCTGCGCCTGCGTGAGTTGGGACCCTGAGGCACAGGCGAGGATGAGAGACCTACACAGAAGGGCAGGAGGCGGCACAGTGAGGCAGGAGGCGGGGACGACCCCCGTGAACAGCAAGGACTTCATAATCAGTATATACCTCCGGACTCTCTAAACTTTATAAAAAGTGTTTTTTACAAATTACAGGGGGTAGAAACATGGGAGACCCCTTCCCTCAATGCAGCAGACACGCTGCATTAAGTGGTGTTTTCAGTTTGGAAACCACCATAGGGGTGACAGGTCCTCTGCAAAAGGATTAAACTGGGACACCTTATCAGATTTTTCATTCATGTCCCAAATCTTCCAGGTAGGACTGTGATTACTACATATATTATTTCTTCTCTTCCATCATTACACATTCATAGAAATGAAGCTCTCACCATCATATGATTTCATCTTCTGCACCAAACACTCGGCCTCCTCGATGATCTTGTTTTCTATAGTTTTCTTGCCCATTCCATAATCTCGTAGTGTGGAGAGAGTAAATCTTCTCATCACTTTCCAGTTCTCCCCATTGGAAAAAACAACACCTGAAAAAGAAAAAGCATATACTATTATATTATACCCACCCATAAAACATTAGACCCAAAGATTTCCGGTACAGCAAGCCCTCAACTAAGAATAGGATACCAAATGATTAAATGTTCATGATGAACTCTTCTATTGACTACCAAAGACTCTTCAACAGTCTGTTTATACACTCCCTGACAGAAGTTATGTCTCTTATCCAGGTCATGTAAATAAAAGCTTATAACCTGATGTTAAATTCATCCATTGGTTGTATAAATTACTCTTTTGAAAGCTGAAACCCTCCGAAATGTGGTTTAGGTTAAGAAAATACATTGGCATCAATGCTGAAATATTGATCATTTAATGAACACAGAATGGTCAGATTTTGGCAAGACAAAAGTTGTCGCCTGGTCATATAATGCACCCAATCCTAGTTTACATCCTCACCTGTGCTCAGTAAATGATTATAGGTTAATTAGTGGGTGTGTCTAAAAAGAAACCCAGCACCCCAGACCTCCACTGGAACTGCAACTTGAGCTCTGACAACATGCCAAAAATCCACCCTGTGACCAAAGCCTTGATTATCAAGAGGCTGAAGACCAGATCCACTGCAGAGGTGGCTGGCACCTTTAATGAGCATCAAGTACAAAGAATTAAAAAAAAGATTTGAAGAGACTGGAGATGTGTTTGACAAGCCCAGGTCCGGCAGACCCTGTAAGACAACTGCTCAGGAAGAACGTTTGTTGGTTAGCAAATCCAAAGCAAGCCCCTCTTCCACTGCAGCAGAGCTCCAACAGGCCTGGTCACCTCAAGTCCCTGTGTCAACTAGAACAGTTTGTAGGTTTCTGTCTCGAAATGGCCTCCATGGTCGAATCAGTGCCCAGAAGCCAGCACTAAACAAAATGCAAATTAAAAACCGTGTGGCATTTGCAAAGTCCCACAGCCTGGTAAACAGATGAACACTGGAAAAGTGGCGGCAGAAGGTGGATTTCTCTGATGAATCTTCAGTAGAATTATAACACAGCCGCCGCAAGTACTGCAGGAGACCTACTGGAGCCCGTATGGATCCAAATTTGGTGGTGGAAAGATCATGGTCTGGGGTTACATTCAGTATGGGGGTGTGCAAAACATTTGCAAGGTGGAAGCCAATATCAATAGCCTAAAATATCAAGAGGTATTAGCTACCTCTTACATTCCAAATCATAAAAGGGGTCAAATTCTGCAGCAGGATGGTGCTCCATCTCATACATCCATCTCTATAACAAAGTTCCTCCAGGCAAAAAAAGATCAAGGTGTTCAAGGACTGGCCAGCCCAGTCACCAGACATGAACATCATTGAGCATGTTTGAGGTAGGATGAAAGAGGAAGCTTGGAAGACAAAACCAAAGAATCTAGATGAACTCTGGGAGGCATGTAAGACTGCATTCTTTGCTATTCCTGATGACTTCATTAACGAATTGCATGAATCATTGTTTAACCGCATGGATGCAGTCCTTCATGCTCATGGAAGTCACACAAAATATTTAATATGACTCTAATAGCACCACAACTTCATTCACCAATGTTATGCAACATATATTTGTATTTTAAGTTAATTATTTGTTTGAACATCACATTACTTTCTGTGGGCGACAAAACTTTTGTCTTGCAAAAATCTGACCATTCTGTGTTCATTAAATGATCAATATTTCAGCATTGATGCCAATTTATTTTCTTAACCTAAACCACATTTCGGAGGGTTTCAGCTTTCAAAAGAGTAATTTATACAACCAATGGATGAATTTAACATCATTATAAGCTTTTATTTACATAATATGGATAAGCGACATAACTTTTGTCAGGAACTGTATACAATGATGCATCGGCAAACTTGGATCAAAGCAGCAGTCACACGTTACTTTAATTAAGGGTCCCTTCACATGTCTCTATAACAACACGGACCTGCAGCATGGTCTGTTTAGACGAGGGATCTCAAACTCCAGTCCTTGAGGGCCACCAGCATGTCATTTTTTCAGGATTTCCTTAGTATTGCACAGGTGATAATTGAATCACCTGCACAGGTGAGGATTCCAACCCCTGTGTAATACTAAGGAAATCCTGAAAACATGACCTGTTGGCAGACCTGGAGGCCTGGAGTTTGAGATCCTTGGTTTAGACGTGTGTAATCCGTGTGTCAACCAAGTGTTGTACATATATTAATCCATGTATTATTCATGTTTTCCAATATGGATATAGAAGGTGAGGTTTAAACAGAAGTCCTGCCCATCGAGAGACCATGAGAAGACTTAGAAGGAGTGGCCATGGGAAGTGACATTGAGTCAAATATCTAGAGAAGTTCATCACCAGAGTCCAGATGACCGGTAGACTAACTGAAGAGTGGAACGAGGCCCAGAGAAGGGACACAGATCATCTCCCCCAGCATGGCGCCATTAAAATCCAATATGGGTGAGCTGTTACCTTTAACCCTGCATTTATAGCTAGTGTACCTCTGTTTAACATGATTGTTTGCACTTTTGTGTGTCCACTTTAAGAAGTTTGTCTTTATATTGGTCCATGGCAAGCAGGAGTATGTGGGCCTCTCCATTCCTCTCACTTTGGAGTTGCCATGAGGTTCCTTAAGGTACCGTCACACGCGGCAATATTGCTAGGCAATTTCACTGGCAATTTGCTGGTTGCAGTGAAATCATGGACACATTGTTCTATTTTGTTGCTGTGTACAAATGGAACAATGTGTCCATGATTTCACTGCAACCAGCAAATTGCCAGTGAAATTGCTAGCAACCTTATTGGATGACCTGTGCCTTCACGCAAGGCTGACCGATGGGAACACATTCCGTCCAACAGTCACAGTGATAGGGGCACGGTAAAACACACTGTAGCATGCTCCTATCAAAACACTATGGCAACATTGCTGCTGGGATGATGGCGTGTGACGCAACGATGTGGGAAGGGAAAATCGCTTCCGGTCTTCTGCTGGCGATTTCAGGAACGCAGGATCGCCGAACATTGCACACGAGATCTCTATCTGTGCGACGGCGATGTGCAATAAAGTGCCCGGAACATGTGCACTCACGTCAAATTGCGAGCGATATGGCGGCGATATTGCTACGTGTGACAGTACCTTAAAAGATTTTAGAACACATTTTTGTACGTTTTTTGTACAATTTTAAACTTACTATTTTTTTTTCTTAAAGGGAATTTGCCAGGTCAAAAATCCATATGTAACCGATATAATTTTTTAATTCTTCTGGTGAAGCTCTTTCTATTCATGTATTTATTTTATTTATACTCCTCCCTATCATTTGTAAACTGCAAATAACGAGATTCCTTCTGTCAATCGCAGTGAGTGATCACTTAATTCTTTGTTGCTCCCTCCCCAAGGAATGAATATTCATGTAGTGATATCACTGCACTGCACAAAAGGGCAATTTAGTAGAAATCATTCTCAAGGGGAACTGTGTCCTCCTTTCTGCAGGAAAACAAATGTTCAAATAAATACATAGAATCTCTCAGACAGCACAGCTTCTGCTCAGAGCAACAAATGGAGAAGATTTCCTTATCTCATTTCATAGCTCAGCTAGGTATGTGCCTGCAGTCTTTCCTTCCCCCTCCCTCTCAGAAGCAACACAGGAAAATGAAAATGAAAGTAAGACACAGAGCACAGGGGGAGGGAGGGAATAGTTGCCTGGGAAGGAGTGAATGATAAAAGAACACTTACATACTGCAGACTGGACCGGACTAGTGAAGCAGCTGCCTAGCTGCCTGCTGGGTGTGAAGTTGCTTATAGAAAGAGAACTACAAAGGCTACAGTAATGATTTTTACATATTCTGAAAGGGCTTCCCAGGCACTAGTCAAGAATACTGTTAGTATCATACTGAAAAATGACCTGACAGAGTCCCTCTAATACTGTATAGTGGTGCTTGAAAGTTTGTCAAGCTTTCATACTTCTGCATAAGTTTGACTCAAAACTATATCAAACTTTTCCAAGCTTAATTTACTTTTAGGACTTTGTAATCAAGAGAAAAATCAAACAAGGGAGGAAAGTTATTCGATATCACATGTCTGCGAGTGACAAAAGTATGTAAGGTTCTCAATGTTAAGGCCGCTTTACACACACCAACTTCTGTGTCCAACTTCTGAACAGATCTCTGGTTGCAGTGAAATCATGGACACATTGCTCCATTGTACACAGCCACAAAATGGAACAATGTGTCCATGATTTCACTGCAACCAGAGATCTGTTCAGAAGTTGGACACAGAAGTTGGTGTGTGTAAAGCGGCCCTTAAATTAGTGGACAACCTCTATATGTAAAACATAAAATCTTTCTTACCATTATTGTTTGATAGTTTGTGAATAACAGGAGCATGAGGTCTGTCAGAAAACACATCGGCATGGTTGATGAGCGCATCCTTCACAGCTTCGTAGCCGCAGAGAACAACTGTTTTTCTCAGTCCTATCTGGACACTGAAGACCGGCCGTATGTCTTGGAGAGCTGTGAACACATGATAGGCCACGATTTAATAAATATTCTTGAAGACGACCTGTTATGTGTTCTCCTCACATGTCCATTCAAGTAAATGTTGCCTGTTTTCACTGTTAAAGGGAACCGACCACCAGGGTTTAACCACCTGTAAATCAGTGCAGCAGGTGATTGATGTGTGCAGCATTACATCACTATTTGATTTTGTTTGTTTTTTGAATTCCTCCCTTGTGGGCTTGTCTTTCTGCTGTAAGCCAAGCACCTTTCGCCTGGATGAGAGGGAGGGGATTCAGCTTACAGCAGACTGCCATGCCCACAGGGAAAGAATAAAAAAAAAAAAACAATAGTGATGTCATGCTGCACACATCAATCACCTGCTGCACAGATTTACAGGTGCTTAAATCCTGGTGGTTGATTCCCTTTAACTATTTTGTGGTTGCATAGGTTGCTCCTACCTGTTTTGGACAATACATAACTATCTCTTTTTCTTTACCAGTTTCTGTATCCTTTTCCTTATACTTGTAAATACAGGTGAGCTCAAAAGTTTACATACCCCGGCAGATTTTTGCTTTTTTTCAGAGGATATCAATAACACAAAACCTTTTTTTCACCCATGGTTAGTGGTTTGGTGTTTTATTGTCAAAATATTGTGCTTTCTCTTTTTAAATCATAATGACAACCAAAAACATCCAAATGACCCTGATCAAAAGTTCTCATACCCTGGTGATTGTGGCCTGATAACACGCACAAAAATTGACACAAATGGATTTGAATAGCTAATAAAGGTAACATTCTTTCCTGTGACCTGTTTGCCTGTAATCAGTGTGTGCATAAAAACTGAGTGAGTTTCTGGGATCCAGACAGACTCTTGCATCTTTCATCCAGCCACTGATGTTTCTGGGTTGCGAGTCATGGGGAAAGAATTGTCAATGGATTTATGAGGAAAGATAGTTGAACTGTATAAAATAGGAAAGGGATAGAAAAAAATATCCAAGGAATTGGTTATGCTAGTCAGCAGTGTTCAAACTATAATTATCAAATGGAAAATCAGGGGCTCTGTAAACACCAAACCATGATCAGGTGAACCAACAAAAAATTTTGGCCACAATTGCCAGGAAAATTGTTTAGAAAGCAAAGAAAAACCCACAAACAACATCAGCCGAAATACAGAACTCACTGAAAACTAGCGATGTGGCTGTTTCAAGATGCACAATAAGGAGGCACTTGAGGAAAAATGGGCTGCATGGTCGAGTCACCAGAAGAAAGCCATTACTGCGCAAATGCCACAAAGTATCTAACCTACAATACGCCAAACAGCACAGAGACAAGCCTGTAAACTTCTGGAACAAGGTAATTTGGAGTGATGAGACCAAAATCAAACTATTTGATCACAACCATAAATGTTACATTTGGAGAGGTGTCAACAAGGTCTATGATGAAAGGAACACCATTCCTACTGCAAAGCACGGAGGTGAATCGCTGATGATATGGGGATGTGTGAGCTACAAAGGCACAGGAAACTTGATCAAAGTTGAAGGAAAGATGAATGCAGCACATTATCAGCAAATACTGGAGGCAAATTTGCATTTATCAGCCTGGAAGCTGCGTATGAGACGTACTTGGACGTTCCAACCTGACAACGATCCATAACACAAGGCCAAGTCGACCTGTCATTGCCTACAGCAGAAAAAACTAAATTGAAGGTTCTGGAGTGGGCATCTCAGTCTTCTGACCTCAATATCATTGAGCCACTCTGGGGATCTGGGGAGAACTCCAATGTGCAGTTCATGTAAGAAATCCCAGGAATTTACAGGAACTGGAGGCTTTTTACCAATGAGAATGGGCAGCTTTACCATCTGAGAAAATAAAGAGCCTCATCCACAACTACCACAAAAGACCGGAAGCTGTCATAGTGTGAGAGGAGGCAATACATGGTATTAAAAACTGGGGATGTGAACTTTTGATCAGGGTCATTTGGATGTTTTTGGTTGTCATTGTGATTTAAAAAGAGAAAACACAGTAGTTTGACAATAAATGGTTTCACCCAACATATAACCATGAGTGGAAAAATAGTTTTTCTGTTATCATTCATATTCTCTAAAGAAAAGGCCAAGAAAGCATACAAATCTGTTAAGTTTTGAGCACAACTGTATAACAAATTCAGATCCATTTTGCCTAGATAAACTTGGAGAACATTTATCCTGGATCTCTTCCTACCTTTCCAACCGCACATTTAGTGTCTCCACTCCCATTCGACCTCCTCGCCCCATCCCCTCTCTGTCCTGGGGCCCCTCTTTTTTTCAATCTATACCCTTGGTCTGGTACTGCTCATAAAGTCCCATGGCTTCCAGTATCACCTGTACGCTGATGACACACAGATCTACCTCTCTGGCTCAGATGTCGCCTCTCTCCTGTCCAGAATCCCAGCCATATCCTCCTCCTCTCGCTTCCGAAAACTCAATGTAGACAAAACCGAACTCATCATCTTTCCTACATCTCACACACCTTCCCTACCAGAGCTATCTATCACAATAAATGACATCACACTTTGCCCTGCACCTGAAGTCCGCTGCCTCGGTGTAACCCTTGACTCTGCCTTGTCATTTAAATCGCATATCCAAGCCCTTGCTACCTCCTGCCGCCTCCAACTCAAAAATATTTCCAGAAACCGTCCCTCCCTCAACCCTCAATCTACTAAACTACTAGTGCATGCCCTCATCATCTCCTGTCTCAACAACTGCAACCTCCTCCTCTGTGGCCTCCCTGCTAACACTCTTGCACCTCTCCAATCTGTCCTTAACTCTGCTGCCTGATTAATCCACCTCTCTCCTCGCTATTCCTCCACTTCTCCCCTCTGCAAATCCCTCCACTGGCTCCCAATTTCCCAGCATATCCAATTCAAACTACTAACATTGACTTACTAAACCATCCACAATCTGTCTCCCCCATATATCTGTGAAGTAATCTCCCGATATCATCCAACTCGCAATCTTTGATCCTCCCAAGGCCTCCTTCTTTCCTCAACACTTGTACGTTGCTCATCTAACCGCCTGCAAGACTTTGCCCGAGCATTCCCCATTCTCTGGAATTCTGCACCCCAAAATGTCCGACTGTCCCCCACTTTCAGAACCTTCAAGCGGAACCTGAAAACCCATCTCTTCAGAACAGCCTACAACCTGCAATGACCACAGTGCCGCCTCACCATCATTGGAACCGATGCTCCTCCACCACTGGACCTAGCGCTCCACCACCATCGGACCCGGCGCTCCACCACCATCGGACCCGGCGCTCCACCACCACCAGAGCAGACCCAACCTACTGTCTCTCTCCCCACCGCCCTGTAGAACGTAAGCCCGCAAGGGCAGGGTCCTCTCTCCCTTCCGTATCGGTCTGTCACTGTTAGTTTGTTCATTGTATTTTTAACTTGCTTATATGTAACCCTTTCTCATGTACAGCACCATGGAATCAATGGTGCTCTATAAATAAATAATGATAATAATAAAGAGCCATGATCCACCTTTGTGATATTCAAAAAGTACACATTTATTCTCAAGACGTAACCCCTTCACAACCTTGGGCATACTAGTCTGCCCCAGGTCTTGTCCCTTGCTTTGATGCGGGCACGCACACCAAGCTCGCATCTTTTCCAGCACATGTCGATTGATCTGAGTAGACATCATGTGCCTTTAGCAGGTGCGGGTGAATTGGATCAAATAGCGGAATTTAACACATCCCAGGGGGGAGAGCACCATTCCTTGCTCCCATCAGCAGCTTTGTGATGTGAGCCCAGGACACTGATGGGTTGCCAGTGGGTGCCATTACAATCCTCTTGTGAACACCGGTTACGAGTCGTTATTCATAGAAAATCTATAGGACAGAGCAGTACTGATGTTCAGCTCTGTATAGTACAAACAATCAGACAATTGCAGCTTCATGTCCCCTAAGGGAACTAATAAATTAAATAAAAAGTCAAATAAAAAAGTTTTTAAAAATAGGACCCAAAAACCCACAAAAGTTCAAATCACCCTCCTTTTAACCCATAGAGAATAAAATTATTTAAAAAATAATACACATATTTAGTGTTGACACATTCAGAAATGTCTGATCTGTGAAGATATAAAATAAATTAATCTGAACAGCGTAATTAAAAAGAATCAAAACAAAAATTATGGTGTTTTTTTAAGGCCGCAGCAACATTGCAATAAAACATAATGAGATGATTAAAACATTACATCTACCCAAAAGTGGTATCAATAAAAATGTCAGAACAGGGTGCAAAACAAACCATCACACGGCCCCAGTTCCTGAAAAATGTGAATGTTATGGTCCTTGGAAAATAATGCCAAACATGAATCATAATGTGAGGTATTGGTCGATATTTTGTACCAAGATATGTAAGCTCGTCACCCACGTCAAGGGTCTCTCATGCTTACGAATCCCTAACACTAAAGTCATAAATAATAATAAGCAAAAAATGACATAAATTCAAAAAAACTCCCCATCAGCAACTATAAGGTCTGTAACCAAATGCACTCAGCAGGATGTAGTGGGCCCCAGTAATATAGAAGAAGGCAACACAGGTGCAAAGTACCAGCACTCCAAATGTGGCGCCCCACTGGTTGGTGCGCCACGAAGGGGTACTGCACCCAGACCAGTGTGTGTGGTATCCCAGTGACCAGTGAATGGGGAGGTTCGTATGTTTTCATCCTGCACTCACACTTAGCTCAGGGGGCCAATTGGTTAAACTTGTTAACAGGGTAACCGGTCCCAGTGGTAGGTTATATAAGTGGGTAGTGGGGAGTGGGAAGACAGAGTAGAGAAGTGAGAGGTCGAGGAGGACCCTTCAGGGGACACAGTGGGAGGGCATCCAAAAGGAGCGGTGACCCAGATGAAAAGGGGAGCCCGAGGGTGTAAGCTAACACCCAGCGTCAGACTGTCTACTTACTGGTCTGGAAGGATCCCAGTCCATGAAATAGAGTGCCGGTTCTGAGTGCGGTGCAGGCGAGTTCAACTCTGAGCTGCCAATACCGGTTTTACTGAGGAGACTTCAGTCTTCAGGTCACCTGTAACAGCAACTAACCTAAGAGCCAGGACCCACAGGAATCCATTAGGAGTTAGCGGCAATCCGAGAAGGTTCTTACCCGAGTTCAGAATTACAGAGGAAAGAAAGGACACACAGGAGGCCAGGCCAGGTTCTAAACGGGTCAAGGCGTCAACACAAGTGAGGATAGAGGGCGAAGTCGAAAGAACAACTTTGAAAGCCACAGAAGGACACCCCATTCATTGGTCACTACTCAGGCCAGCTACCCTTGACTGTTAACCTGTCTATCTAACTGTGAGAGTGACCAGTATACCCGTAGGGAGACTAAGCTACGTGTGTGTCCTTCCTTAAGGCCTGCAAAGCTGCTGCGCTGTGCCTGTGACCTCAACTACAATTGTGACAACAAGTACTATGAAGATCTGCCCCGGGGACCCCGCTCCGCCTGCAGAGAGCCCTATCATCCGGCTGCCTAACCATCATCCCTGGAGGTCTGCCGGCAGTGCTGGTGCCATCACCAGGTACTACAGGTAGCGTCACGAATATTACACTTTTGTTATTTCTTTTCTACACTTTTCAGCGATCACCAGGGCCACGGACCTGGGCACCGACCACCAGTGACAGTATCCTGCAGCAACGCCCAGGATCCGAGATTCTAAACCCCTGGGTGAGTCACAACCACTCCTAACCTCCCATGTCTTGAAAGGGGTGATTTCTGGTATCTTTGACCTGGGTTACGAGCTTACATATTTTGGTTCAAAATACCTACCAATACCTCACATTTAATGGCTTTCACCCTAAGGAAACTTTGTTCTGTGTGCATATAAAATACCAGCAATCATACCCTCCAAGACATGGGAGGCTGAGAGTCGTTGACACATTGGTATCTTGCACCTGTATTGCTTCTCCCTTTATTACTGGAGCTAATTGCATCCTGCAGAGAGTATTTGGTTATAGAACTTATAGCTGCTGATGGTGAGGAAAAAAACAAAAAACATGGAAAATATTACGGTTGTGAAGGGCTTAAAGAGATTGTTTTTTCTGTGACACTTTTTATCTTGCTGCCTTTTGATTGGACAGTGTCTTGGATGAAGCGGAGCCACATCAGACATGTGGAAGGACACTTCAGGGACTCTATATTTCTCTGGAGCTTGGGTGATGTATTGGCTACAAAAAATGTCTCAGATGAGAATAAATATCTGTTTTATTGGACTTTGGGAGTAAGACAATATAACAAACGCTTGTTCCAAAAATGGTCTTGACCCCTGGTTTGTATTTTTATTTGTTTTCATTACCTCCATGAACGTTTTATACGGTTTCGACATGTCCATCATGAGGACATTCCCAATGATCGGTAAAGGTTTTGGTCCCGGTGGATAATTTTTGTAATTTTCTTGTTTTTGTTTCTTGAATACACCGACCAGAAATAGGATGACAACGATGGAGAGGAGGACAGTGACCAGGTCCATGGTGAATGTCAGATCTACAAGAGGAAAATAGGGAGTGAGTGATACCGGTGTACGTATACCTAAAGGGGTGATTTCATCATTACTTTGTAAATACAGGTATATCTCAGTGAATTAGTCAACGCGTTTCACGTCTCCCTGAGACGCCCAGAAAATTGGCAATATGATATTGATTTGTCCTGAGGAAGGAGCCAGGGAGCCCTGACACACATTGACTAATAAATCATAAATCAATATTATATTTACCCTTTGATGTCTGATGGAATACGGCAACGTGGCTGTTAAAGGGGTTGTCCAAGCTTTTGCTATAATTCATATGTGTATCTAGGCTGCAAAATGTTGACAGTTTGTAATATACATGCTGTCAACATTTTGCAGGATTACCTAGATATCATATATATTGGGCAGCCAGACAATGTCCATAGGGCATGGTTGTATTGGAGCCTGCATTCAACTGGAAAACTGGTCGTTTCCTGCCTGTCTCTTACAAACACGCCCCCTCCCCCAGTTTACAGTATGTCCGTTCATCCCCAGGGTTCCTACAGGCTCGCCCACTCCCCAGTCTCAGTATGGACGGCCACCTCCAGGGTTCCTACAGGCCTGCCCCCTCCTCAGTCTCAGTATGGCCAGCCACCCTCAGGGCTTCTACAGCCCGTCCCAGCTCCTAATGTCACCACCCATCCCCATTGTACACAACAGTCCCCACTGCACTGACACACTGTGCCGAATCCGCTGGTGAGAAGGAGATTTGGCACAGTGTGTCAGTGCAGTGGGGATCACTGCATGTGTGCGCTCACCCTATGATCTCTGTGCAGGGAAGCTGAAGTCCGCATTCCGCAGCCCACATCTCTATGCTGTGGAGCCCAATGCTTCCCTCCATACCTCCAGTACCATAGAGGACAAAGCTGGTGGATCAGTCCTCTCTAAACCACAGCCGTCGACTCTATGGTACTTTTTTTTTACACCTTTTACAATTGGTAGGGCCCTGACTTATACATTTTGTAGGTCCCTCTGTCATACATCATTTTTAGTTAGCTATTCCACAGCACTTTACAGGGCGAGCTACAACGTACCAATGAGTACAGTTGTGGCCAAAAGCATTGACACCCCTGCAATTCTGTCAGAAAATACTCATGGTGGTTTTACACGTCCCGATATTGCGGCGATATCGGAGGCAACGACGCGGGAGCGCGCATTTAGTGCACGTTTCTCCCTGCATCGCATCGCCAGTTTACACGCCGCGATATCGGGATGCAACGTCCCTACGATGTGTACGCCCACCAACCCAGGAACGACCATTTAACATGGGAGTGAATGGGTGACATCAGCGTACACATCGTAGTTGGGCTGTTACACGCTACGATGCTGCTACAACGGCCATGCGATATCGGGGAGTTGAATAGCTCGGCTATTCAACCCCGATATCGTTTTGGCATCGTTCCAGCATCGCGTTGTACGCTCAAACCGTACAAAGCGCAAACGATATCGGGTCCAACTCGCGACCCACGTGACTTTTTGTCGGAGTTGGGTCGGAGTTGGACGCCGATATCGCGGCGTGTAAACCCGCCATCAGTTTCTTCCTGAAAATGATTGCAATCACAAATTCTTTGGTATTATTATCTTCATTTAATTTGTCTTCAATGAAAAAACACAAAAGAGAATGAAGCAAAAAGCAAAACATTGATCATTTCACACAAAACTCCAAAAATGGGCCAGACAAAAGTATTGGCACCCTCAGCCTAATATTTGGTTGCACAACCTTTAGCCAAAATAACTACGATCAACCGCTTCCGGTAACCATCAATGAGTTTCTTACAATGCTCTGCTGGAATTTTAGACCATTCTTCTTTGGCAAACTGCTCCAGGTCCCTGATATTTGAAGGGTGCCTTCTCCAAACTGCCATTTTTAGATCTCTCCACAGGTGTTCTATGGGATTCAGGTCTGGACTCATTGCTGCCACCTTAGAAGTCTCCAGTGCTTTCTCTCAAACCATTTTCTAGTGCTTTTTGAAGTGTGTTTTGGGTCATTGTCCTGCTGGAAGACCCATGACCTCTGAGGGAGACCCAGCTTTCTCACACTGGGCCCTACATTATGCTGCAAAATGTGTTTTCCTCCTATTGAAGTCGCTAGATTTCTCTTTCATTGCCCCTATAAAGTATGAAGCCAACAAAAGTGTACCACAAATGCTGTATGATCCCCCACAGTGATTCCTCCACACACTCAGTATGGTGAGACCCTACTGTAATCCCCTTAACTACCCCAACACAGTATGATATCCAACTGTTACTCCGCACAGCCCTCCATGTAGTATAATGGACCTACATACAGTATAAAAATCCCTGCACCTCTTCACACTGTATAATGGCCCCCAACACCTCACTCAAATAGCCCTCCATAAAGTATACAGGCTAACAACATAGCCCTCCAAGTATTATCATGCCCCCCACAGAGCCCTCTAAATATTATAATTGGCTCCATATAGTCCTCAATATATTATAAAGCATACCCTATAGTCCTCCATACAGTATAATGCACCCTATAGTCCTCCATATAGTATAATGCACCCCCTATTATCCTCCATAAAGTATAATGCACCCCTCATAGACCTACATATAATATAATGCACCCTATAGTCCTCCATATATTATAAGGCACCCCCGTAGTCCTTCATATAGTATAATGCTCTCCCATAGCCCTCAATATATCTATAAACACACCCCATAGCCCTCGCTATAGTATAAGGCACCACCATAATCTTCCATATAGTAGAAAGCTCCCCATATATTATAATGCACCCCATAGTCCTCCATATAGAATAATGCTCCCCCATAGCACTCCATATAGTATAATGCACCCGAATAGTCCTCCATATAGTATAATGCACCCCCATAGTCCTCCATAAAGTATAATGCCTCTCTTAGTCCTCAATACAGTATAATGCACCTCCACAGTCCTCCATATAGTATATTGCACCCCACAGTCCTCCATATAGTATATTGCACCCCCACAGTCCTCCATATAGTATATTGCACCCTCACAGTCCTCCATATAGAATAATGCGCTACCCCAGTCCTCCATATAGTATAATGAACCCCCACAGTTCTCCATATAAAAGTAGTATAATGCACCATCACAGTCCTACATATACTATAATGTGCCACCATAGTCCTCCATATAGTATATTATACCCCTATTGTCCTCCATAGAGTATAATGCACCACATAGCTCTCTATATATTATAATACATCCACCATAGTCCTCCACAGGGGCGTTGCTAAGGTCAGAAAAGATCTGAGGCCCAAACCCTGAGGCTTGTATTTTGCAGCTAACCACCCAGCCCAAATTAAAAATGTAAGACAACATAACTCCGACTGCAGGTAATGTAGTATATGTCACCTGCAGTCCTATGTAGCACAACAGATAACACAGTGCTATCTGAGTAAAGATAATGTAGTAGAAGTCACCTGCTATCCTATGTAACACCACAGATAACACAGTGACAGCTCTGAGTACAGATAATGTAGTAGATGTCACCTGCAGTCCCATGTAACACCACAAATAACACAGTGATATATCTGTGTACAGATAATGTAGCAGATGTCACCTGCAGTCCCATGTAACACCACAGATAACAGTGATATATTGGAGTACAGATAATGTACAATATGTCATCTGCAGTCCTATGTAACACCACAGATAACACAGTGATAGCATTAAGTACAGATAATGTACAATATGTCACCTGCAGTCCTATGTAACACCACAGATAACACAGTGATAGCACTGAGTACAGATAATGTACAATATGTCACCTGCATGCTGTACACACAGGAGGCCTCCTGTCAGCTCCTTCTCTTTCTCTCTCCCTCCCCTGCTCCCGTCTGCTGAGCTGTTGGTGACACTACAGCAGGGTGGGGGCTCCTGTGGCTGCTCTTCTCTCCCCTCTTCCTGGTCGGCTGCCTGTTAGCTCTTGTCCCGCACACACTTGGCCCCACCCACCTGCTGTGACCGTTCCAAGTTCCCCCATGGACGCTGTGCAGTGGATGGAGGGAGTTCCTCTGCAATAGCTCAGGCGGAAGCGGAGAGCAGTGAGGAGCTGCTGCTTCAATTCAAAACAACCGATGCGAAAGCTCGCAAAACCCTGAACACATAGATTTGGCATTCCTGGATTATTATAAGCAATTAGATGGTGGCCCGGTTCTAATGCATCGGGTATTCTAGAATACCTTGCAAACAGGAGTGAACTGCGTGACACTATGACTGACAGCCTTGTAAACAGCAGAGTAGTGCGTCACATTATGAGCGACAGTTCAAATTGCAAGCCAATATACCAAGCCGTGCTCCGTTTCGCTCATTGGTCGCCGCAAGTCGCGACGACCAATAAGCGCACTTGGCACATGTTTTAAAGCACGCTTTGCTGATTGGCTGCCGCCGGCCGCGGCGACCAATCAGTGAAGCGGAGCATGGCTTGGCAGGGGTTTTGAATCCCTCGCCGCTGATTGACCAATTGACCAATCAGCGGAGCGGGATTCATATTTCCTGCCAAGCCGCACCGCTTCACTGATTGGTCACCGCTGGCCGCGGCGACCAATTAGAGAAGTATCGCAGCTTGGCGGGGGATTTGACTTCCGGACGCCATATATGAATACCCATAATGTGGTGTTCCAATATGGTGGTTGGGGTACTACCACGGCAAGCTGACGCCGGCCATCTCCCGGCTGGATCGCCGCGGACCTTTGTGCGGCAGTAGATGAGCCGCAGCTACCATCGGATTTCCCGACGATAGCCGCAGCCGGACGCATGTATCCTGGCGATAGCGACGCCGATGCGCCGCCTTCACCAGGTTTCAGCTTGGCACGAGATTTCAATGCGCGCGGCTGTAGGATGGAGTTGGGGGGGGCAGGATGGAGCCGCCAGAGGGGGGCAAGATGGAATTGAGGGGGCAGGATGGAATCCAGGGGGGCAGGATGGAATCCAGGGGGCAGATGAAGGCGAGTGGGGCAGGATCGAGCTAGTGGGGCAGGATGGAGCAAGCGTGGCAGGATGGAGGCAAGGGGGCAGGATGGAGCGAGCGGGGCAGGATGGAGCCGGGGGGGGGCAGGATGGAGCCGGTGGAGGGAGGCAAGATGGAATTGAGGGGGGCAGGATGGAATCGAGGGGGGCAGGATGGAGGTGAGTGGGGCAGGATCGAGCTAGTGGGGAAGGATGGAGCAAGCGTGGCAGGATGGAGGCAAGGGGGCAGGATGAAGCTTGCGAGGCAGGATGGAGCGAGCGGGGCAGGATGGAGCGAGCGGTGCAGGATGGAGCCGGGGGAGGGCAGGATGGAGCCGGTGGAGGAGGCAAGATGGAATTGAGGGGGGCAGGATGGAATCGAGGGGGGCAGGATGGAGGCGAGGGGGGCAGGATGGAGGCGGGGGGGCAGGATGTAGCCAGGGGGAGGGGGGAGAGGATGGAGTCGGGGGGGCAGGATGGAGTCGGGGGGGCAGGATGGAGTCAGGGGGGCAGGATGGAGTCGGCAGAGGGGGCAAGATGGAATTGAGGGGGCAGGATGGAATCCAGGGGGGCAGGATGGAGGTGAGCGGGGCAGGATGGAGGTAGTGGGGCAGGATGGAGCAAGCGTGGCAGGATGGAGCCGGGGCGGCAGGATGGAGCCGGGGCGGCAGGATGGAGGCAAGGGGGCAGGATAGAGCTTGCGAGGCAGGATGGAGTGAGCGGGGCAGGATGGAGCGAGCGGGGCAGGATGGAGCAAGCAGGGCAGGATGGAGCAAGCAGGGCAGGATGGAGCAAGCGGGGCAGGATGGAGCAAGCGGGGCAGGATGGAGCCGGGGGGCAGGATGGAGTGAGCGGGGCAGGATGGAGCGAGCAGGGCAGGATGAAGGCAAGGGGGCAGGATGGAGCTTGCGGGGCTGTATGGAGCGAGTGGGGCAGGATGGAGCGAGCTGGGCAGGATGGAGGCGGGGGGCAGGATACCCCTCACCCCCCTCTGTTCTCACCCATGGCTGGCTTGAGCGATGTCGGGTGATGAAGTCTGTGCAGCGATCATGTGACAGGGTGAGCTATGTGACGTCACATCAGCCCGCGCTGTCACATGACCGCTGTACAGAGTGCGACTCTGTAGCTGGAGGTGACAGGTGAGAACAGAGGGAGGCGAGGGGGGAGGCGGGCGAGGGTGAAAATGGGGGGGTGAGGATGGACCAGCGGGTGACGGTGCATGGGGCCGCCACAGACCTCTCTGATAGCCGCGGCCGGAAGCGTGTATCCTGGTGATAGTGACGTCTATGCGTCGCTGTCGCCAGGTTTCAGCTTGGTGCGAGTTTTGAATGCTTGTGGCTGTTTTGCATACGCTGCGCTCATTGGTTGCCACGGCTGGCGGCGACCAATGAGCGCTGACGCGCGATTTCGGCGACAGACACGATTAGGCAATTATATAGTAGATTATGATGCCACGCTTAAAAGAAAGACATATCATAACTTTCCTAAACAGACTGAATTTACCAAACTTAGCAGAACAGCAAAAACAACAGCTAGCTAGACCCTTTCTACTTCATGAACTCCGGTCTGCCTTGTCGAAGTGACCCAAGAGGAAAGCCCCTGGCCCAGATGGGCTCACAGCCATATACTATAAATCCTTCTCCTCTCTCTTACTACCTAGATTTTCGGATGTATGTAACACAACTCTGGAAGGTCGTCCACTACCCGGCCAGATGCTGGAAGCCGGAATATGACTAATTTATAAAGAAGGAAAAGACCCAAAACTGTGTAGCAGCTATAGGCCAATTTCCCTATTAAATGTTGACGTGAAGCTGTTATCTAGTGTGTTAGCATGTAGGATCGCTAAATTCCAGCAGAACATGATCTCTCTAAAGACCACGTTACACAGCACAACATCGTTAACGATATCGTTTAAACGTCACGGATTTGGAGTGGCTCAAGCGACATCGTTAGGACGTCGTTGCATGTAACACCGAGATTCAACTACGATAAGTCGTTGGATCGCTGATCGCAGGTTTGAGAACATGTTCTCAAATCACACGTTCCTCGATCAGCCAACCTGCTATATTGTTGTGTGTGACACCGCGATAACGATGACGTTGACGACTTCGCCCATTCACAGCAATGAGCAGGTATCGTTCCCTGGGTTGTGCGAACAATACCTGCTCACAACATTGTTGGTGAATTGTCCACAATACCTAGACGTGTGACATCTCACCAACAATGTCAAAACACGAGATCATTGCCGACATCGTCCCAACTTTGTGCCGTTTAACGGTACCTTAAACCAAACTGGCTTTGTAGGTGGAAGAGAGGGGAAGGATAACACTCATAAGGTTTTGCATATGTTACAATATGCGAAACACTGTAAAATTTCACTTGTCCTTCTTGGAACTGATGCAGAAAAGGCCTTCAACAGGGTGGACCGGGTTTATCAGGAGGAAACGCTTATTAGCTTTGGGTTTCCGCAACCAGTGATATTAGCCATACTGGCAATGTATAAAGATCCTACGGCACATATTTGGATTAATGACTCTGATGGATACATTCACAATCAAAAATAGTACAGGGGTAGGCTGCCCGCGGTCTCCACTGCTGTTTGTGCTGGCAATGGAACCCCTCCTCAGTGCCATTCAACAAAATCGGGAAATAGAGGGCATCAGAATCAACAAGACGCTCTTTAAAATGGCAGCTGATGACCTCTTGATCCTGCTGACTAAACCCCTGACGGGAATTCCGGCCTTGGTGGGTATACTGGACCTGTATGCAACCTTTCTAATTTTAAAGTGAATGTGTCCAAATCTGAGACATTGGACCTAAATATTTCCCGTAATACTCTTGTAATATTGAAAAATCTGTATCCTTTTGCCTGGCCTACAAAGAATATCACATACTTGGGGGTAGAACAGACAAAGACTTATTCCAACTGAATACACTCCCCATGCTGGACTCTGCCGAACTCACCATGAAGTCATGGAAGGATACCTATATAGCGTGGATGGGGAGGAAAAACCTTTTGAAAAGTCTGATCCTGCACAAGTTCACTTATATGATTGAAATGCTGCCTATCACTATCCCAAAGTCATTTCTCTTCCGGATCAATTGTTTGTACTGTAGATACATATGGCGACATAAGAAACTCCGCTTATCCTACCGTACACTGACTCTTCCTTAATCCAGGGGAGGGATGGGAGCCCCAGACATAGCGAGATATTATCATGCTACAATCCTTTCTAGGACAGTTGACATATTAAGAGGATCGTGCGACAAACAATGGATTGAGGTGGAGGAAGCTCTTGCGCCTTACCCCGTTCGTTCTCTCTTTATTTCTTGTACATGGACAAAATCTAACATTCCCCTCCATAATATTCATACATAAGCTACAATGAAAGTGTGGTCGGAGAACTATGAAGCTCTTGTCCCCCCGTTATCTACAATACTTACACTTTTGGACATTCTTCCTGACTCTTTCCTGTCCTCGAACAGTATGTCTAGAATTACAAGTCGGCTGTCAAATATCTCTGTAGATCAACTTTTAGTGGATGGGTCACTCCCTTCGCTATTGGTATGGTTCAATCAGGGAATCTTTGAAGCATTACCTTGAAATCTTACACACCCCCTAACACCATATGAAACCCTCTGCGCGAGAGTACTGAGGCCTAACAAAATTATGCCTACCATTTATCAGATATTAACCCTTTAAGGATCAATGACAGCGGAGGGCATGCGGAGGGGATGTAGACACACTCGCAGCGAAAATGCTGCCATGCTGATGTGAACACAGCGGAGAATCTCCGCATGTGATCACATCAGCATGTTGCCCGGCCAGCCAGTCAGCGATCTCGGTGGCGGCCGGGAGGTGGGGATCAGTGGTGGAGATCTCCTCTCGGGCGACACACCCTTCTCACCTAGTGCAAACCATTTTGTCAGCTGCAAAGTTATTGATTCCTATGGTCTGAAATCAACTGATATACCTACCATCCATCAATTACAAGAGAACTCAATATTCCGTGTAGCTGAAACTGTGGCTCTTGTAAACTTTACCCGCACTGCCTTTCAAGGAACCTGGAGTCAATGGATCCAATACAGGAAGCATCATTTATGATCAAGACTTGTGATGTTTTCACATTTGCGTATGTAAACGCAGCGTTCTGAATGCAGCCAAACTCATGTGGACTGTGTTCCGATGTTTAACATGGGAACGCATGGTATCTGCGTTTGGCTGCATTTGGTTGCGGTTGTGTTCGGATGCGCATAATTTGCCTTCCTCCGCCCTCCGAATGCTACCTGTTGCATTTCTTGGGCGGTCGCGGGCACTTGTTTTATCAGCAAGTGCCCACAAGCGCACAAACAATGCTTGGAAGTCAATGTCCTCCGCATGACAGCGCAGGAGAACGCTGTGGATCACTTTGAAATCTCTCCCGGTGGCCGCCGCTGATCTCTCGGGATATCAGCAGTGGCCATCGGGAGATCAGCTGGAGCAGCCGCTGATGTCCCAGGCACGGGTGCCTCTACTCTCTTGACGGTGTTGGCGTGGGAGATTTGAAAAAACATCTGATCTGACAGCTGTTTAAACCTCCTGCGCCGACATCACCTCTTCGGTGTCGGCGCTTGAGATTTAAACAGCTGTCAGATCAGATGTTACTTCAAATCTCCCGCGCAAGCGTTGGCCGAGAGTAGATGTCCACAATTTTGGACATTGGGATTCGTTCAAAAACCCTTTCTTTCTTTCTATTGTTATACTCCTTTCCTTACTTCTGATTTAGATTCCTACATGGTTTGTATTCTGTTGCCTTCAATGTTATATTATATTATACTAAATTTTGTATTACTCATAGTTTTCAATAAAAAGACCATTGAAAAACAATAAAAAATAAAGAAATGAAAAAAAGTGAAACTGTACTAGTCAACTGGATGAGGAGCTCCAGTGTATCACTTGTGCAAGTAAATGGGCAAAGGATATATGATGCCCCCCTCCAGGATGGATTGAAGAAGCTCCTTCAGATGGCTCAGAGATTTTCATTGGCAATATTCCCCAGGTTATATAGGAAGAGAAGACTTGTTGTTACTCCACTACTTGGTCTAGTGCAGAATGTGCATCGAATTTCCAAAAATTACTCCTGGGGGCTGTGTCATAGGTGCAGGAAGACACCATGAAAAGGGCCTCCCATGATAACCATTATCTATGTAGGACTACTGTAGTAGTTGTGGCCCTCATTTCAAGTTTTCAGAGGGTGATCAGTTGGTCATCAACAGTCAATGTAACTTTCTATCAAATATGTATCCCCTATCTCAGTCACAATATGGGACAACCCGTGAAAAGGGCCTCCAATGACACATAGTAGTTAGGCTAGAGTAGGAGTACTGTCCTGTTTGGCCACTGCTCAATGTGCATTCTCTATACTGACTTAGTATACACTGCAGGTAGCCCTTTAAAGGGCTTTTGTGTTCTGAAGAGGCCTAAACACTCTCCCTTGAAGCTGACCAATCTCTACCTATGCTTCTACAATGCTGGCATCGGATGCAAGGTGCGCAAGATGGTGGCAGGGCTTAAATAGACATTATGACGCCGCACGGCCAGTCAGTCACAGTAATGCCACAACCAAGATGGCTGTTCTCCAGACCTCGTCTTAGCATACTTACACAGCCAGATTAGAACTCCCACACACTGCACTGATGAGGGCAGTCCCCCAGAAACACAGTGTCTGCAGTTTGGGGCTCTGATCTGGTACAAATCCTTGGTCATATTAAAAGGCTTGTTAAAGAGTCAATTATGATTTTGAGGATTGCTACCAAAAGGTGGCGCTAGAGTTCGTCCACTTCCTCACTGAAGTGACAATTTGCATATTTCCCAGAGGAGCATTGCAGCTATAAGCTTCCTTATTAGCATATCTGCCTTCTTAAGCTGGCAGACAAGTTCCTCTCCACGAGGTAGAAAGCTAGTTCCCCAGACCAAGATGGCTGCGGCATTACTGTGATTGGTTAAGAAGCCCAGCATATTTAGTGGCTGCAAAGGATGCATCAAAACTGCAGGGCGGGACGTCCGAATATAGCGAGGCGAGTACACAAATACTCGCAATATAACGAGTAACCCCAATACCGTACTATCCATGCGAGTAGTGAACAGTAACAAATAAACTGGCTCATCGCTAATCATAATACACACCAACTGCCACAGATGCTCATAAGACACACTTTAGCTGCTGCAGAACCTCATATTACACACCTCAGCTACTGCAGAACCTCATATAACACACGTAAGCTGCTTTATATCTGAAAAATATCCAGGTCAACTGTTGAAGAACCTCATAATAAATAACATTGCTCCTGGAGAGTGTCATAACACATCATCTGCTGCAGAACTTCTTTTTTCACACTCCAAATGCTACACACTCCAGCTGCTGCAGAATCTCATAACACATATCACCACTGCAACAGAATTTATTCATGCATACATCAGCTGCTGCAGAATCTCATAATACACACCTCAACTGCTGCAGAACTTCATAATACACACCTCAACTGCTGCAGAATATCATAATACACAGCTCATCATTTGCACAACAACATAACACACTGCTGCAGAACTTCATAATGCACACCTTAACTGCTGCAGAACTTTATAATACACACCTCATCTTCTGCACAACATCATAATACACACCAACTGCCACAGATACTCATAATACACACTTTAGCTGCGGCAGAACTTTATTTTGCACATCCCAGCTGCGGAACATCATAATACACACTACAGCTGCTGCTGAACACCATAACACACACCTCCACTGTTACAGTATCTAATAACACATACTCCAGCTACTGTAGAACCTCATAAGGCACACCTCAGCTGTTGCAGAATCTCATAATAAACAGATCAGGTGCTGAAGAACGTCATAATACGCACCCCAGCTGCTGCAGAACCTTATATTACACACCTCAGTTGCTGTAAAACCTCATCATACACACGGCAGCTGCTGTAGAACCTCATCATCCACAGCTGCTGCAGCATTCTATCACTACAATGGTTTGGAGTTCTCCTCCCTTACACTGCAGCTTTCTGTGACTTCTCGTGTCCTTGTATCCTGGAGTAATGAAATTCTGTTTAATATTAAAGACGTCTCAGAACTTTGTCTCTTACTTTTTGCAGCGGAGAAAATCCACCAGATCCAATCCCAGATCTCTCGAAGAATCCTCCCTATAAACACTTGGGAAATATTAACACCACAAGTCAATGCTTAACCCCTAGAGAACCTGCTCCACCCCTTATATACAGGAAACACATGACTGGTGGCATACAGAGGTCATTCACTGCCTTCCTCTATGCATTAACTCCTTCAAGGACTCAAGAAAGATTGCTAGTTTTCATTACAACTCAACATAACTTCATCTTCCTTTTGATTTGAAGACTCGGCTGTATGTGTGGACAATGACACTTTTAAATTGCTCCAATTGTGTTGTGGTGTACCTAATTTTTTACATATATATAGTGTTCAACATAAATGAGTACACCCCCTTTAAGAAGTAAGATTTAAAAGGAACCTGTCACCAACATTTTGCCTTCCCATCTGACAGCAGCATAATGTAGAGACAGAGACCCTGATTCCAGCGATGTGTCACTTACCGAGCTGCTTGCTGTCATTTTGATAAAATTAGTGTTTTCTCTACAGCAGATTGATCAGATTGCGAATGAGCCAGACTACCAGACTAATAATAATCTCTAGATGATTTTATCAAAAGTACACTGCACAGCCCAGTAAGTGACACATCACTGGAATCAGGATCTCAGGTCCTATATTATGCTACTCTTTGATTACGTTGCAACAACCTGGTGACAGGTTCTCAATGTCAATGTCCATGATGCTGACTTATCCAGGGCCGTGGGGTACTCGAAACCCGGTTCCGTGGCCCCGGCGGTAACTGGCTAAAAGTTAAGGGAATTTGGGATTGGGATAGTAATCGTGATGCCACCTACAGTACTCGATCAGGGGTGACTAACGCTGCAACTCAGACCTCCAGAGCAGATGACTATGCAGCCTGGTGTTGTAGCTCCCCGTAGTTGGAGCGTGTCTCTGGGGCAGGTGTAACTAGGGTCTATGGTGTAGTAGGCTGTCGGGGTGCAGGACGGAAAGCGCTGAATATCCGACAGACACACAGTTGCTGTTTCCTTTACCTTTTACCAGCATGTTCAGGTGAAGGCCAGGGTACTGTTCACAGGTGATATTACTGGTCTGAGTGGCTTGGAGCAAGTTGCCCGATGAGTTTTGAGGCCTCCCTGCTGAACTTTCTTGTGCTGGTCTTGGTTGCCTGTTGCTCATGAGTCACCCACCAGGACCATGGAGTACTCGGAACCGGGCCACCTCCTCACCGTCTACAGGCCTCGGGGTAGTCATGGTGTCCAGGCCTGCCTCCATGGTCCTGGGCGAGTCAATAAAGGGAGAAAAGGGAAACGTTTTATTAGGATTCGTGACGCCACTCATGGGTTGTGACCGTAGGTGGCCACCACTGCATTCGGGACCACTGGGGACAATGTAGATGGCAGCTTAGATGATGCGCCCTCCACAGGTAGGGCTGGTTCTCAAAGGCTTCCATAAAGAAAGTATAAAGTGTCAAGTTTTGCGCAACCTCTGGCACACTCTGGCTGCCGGCTCACGTTCGAGCTGTCCAGCACACAAATAAGTCTCACACAAACAGTTTTGAGTTTGACCGGGTCCTTTACTACACTTTCACAGTTGTTTCACAACAATTACACTGGCGTCTCCGGTCACCGGTTAGCAGCTGGGATGGCTTGCTAAGGACACCACCTTTCTAGTACCTTTCAGTCCTTTCTCCTCGATCCCGCGCACATCCTAAGGTCTAGCAGTCGTGGGCTTTTCGTTGTGCACCCTTCCGGGTCTCCTAGGCCTAGTCTGTCAGCCTTCCCATCGTTGTGTCGGGGGTTGGATCTGGGACATAAAGACTCCGCAATCCGCCAGTGTTTGTGGTTGGGGCTTGCAGCTACCCAGCCATTTCAACAGAGCTCTGGCTTCGGCCCGGTCACTGATGTTCCTGCACTCTCGATTTCACCTGGGACCCCCTCAGTCTTTCTTCGTTTTTTACTTAAGACCCGGACTAGACATTTGGTGGCACAGGCCACCGGGTCCAGTTCTTCTGGTCTGGTGCCTCCGCTGTCCCGGCACCTGGCATCTCGGCTTAGGAGTCCTGTTCCTTCTCTCACTACAACTTGCCAAGGAACTTGAACCTGAACTCTCTAATTTTTCTGAGCTCTCCTACCTTAATATTCCTGGGTTTTTACTCCAGTTCCTCCACCCCTCCCCGGGTTCTTCTCTGCTCTCCACCCTTCACCTGGTTCCCCCAATTATCCCCTGCCTGACATGGAGTACTAGGTCTAGAGATTGGGGGATGTGTTGTGTGTTGGTGTGGAGTGACTAACTTACCAGTCCCAGCTGCTGAACCCTTTTGTGGTGACCGGTCCGCAGGGGCGCCACACTCCTCCGGAGCAAATGTTAGCACGTCCCCGTGCTAGGACTCCGGTGAGGGTGTTACACAGACTCAAAACATTTTTTATGCAATAAACAATAACATCAATAACATATTTACAAGAAGTATTTTGATTCTTACCGTTACGGGAGATTTGTGGCTTAAACGTTACTTTAACAAAAATACAGCTATGGCTATAAAAATAAAAAAAGGGCAAGGGACAAAAAGTGAGAGAACAGTCTTACGCAGTTCAAAACATGTCACACACTCCAGTATGTCCTGCAATCGTTGGTCTTCAGGAACCCACCACCAAAAAAAACCCATTGCATGCCCTGGGCGCAGCGACAGGGGCTACAATGACCGATTCTTCGGCTGCTCCAGTGGGTCTCAGTGCAGAGTGTCAAATTCACAGTTCACATTTTCTACATAACACACTATAACTCCTACCATGAAAACTAATATGAAGCACACCGGGGTGTGTTTAACTATATACATATAAAGTTCTGATCCACTCACTGTCCGTGATCAAATGTTCATTTATCAAAATACACATGGGAACATTCTACATGGGGAAACTGGGGGCAGATTCAGGGAAAGGTTTATTTACAACAAAGGTTTGCACCTATCCGGTTACTCAGGCTTCTGCTCCAAATATCCCAGCATCGGAGTCTGGGTGCTGGAGCCTCTCATCGTCTGCAGCTCCAGGACGGGAACAACTGCTGATGATTCCGGGACAGGTGCTTGCGCCGGCTTTTCTACGGTTGCACCTGGTGCACGTAGAGGGCATAAGGACCGTGCTCTCCCTCTTGACAAACAAAAGTCACTCATCCCCTACACACAAATCCCTGCCCGGGTGTCCCAGGGGCAGGTGGGCTTCGACATCAGTCCGGGACACAAAAGTCTCACGCCTGGCTCCAGGCTCCCAGAAAAAAAAAAGATGCTACTCCATTCATACAGGAGTTTTTTTTTCCTATTTTAACCCCTTAAGGACCGAGGCACTTTGCAGCTTAATGACCAGACCATTTTTTGTAATTCTGACCACTCTCCCTTTATGAGTAGTGATGGGCGAATCCTAAATTACTCGGAATCGCTTGACTCTAGCGAGTCCGAGCACAGGACTCGCTACTCGTTGCGAGTCTAGCGAGTCCAATGTTAATGAATGGGGAAGCGAGTAATAGCGAGTAGTGTGAGATTTACAAATCGCAGATGTGTGTCGGAAGCTTCAGCCTGAAGCAATCCTAGTTTTGCCATTGATTTGCATTGGACTCGTTTACTTTGCAACTGTAATCGCTGGGAAACTCGCACAGATAAGAGTCCTGTCTCCTCAGTCTGCCACAGCTCCAGGGTCCTAGAGCCCGCCTGCTGCCTGATGTAGCAGTGCTGAGATTGTTCTCAGTCTGCTTATTCCCTGTGCATAGACATCTATATTTATGCACAGGGGATGTAGCAGAGAGGACATCGCGTTTTGGACTGCGTCGGACGGAAGAGGATTTTTTTAATTAAAGATGGAGTCCCTAATGGCTTTTTTTTTTTATTTCTAATAAAAAATTTTCTTTGTGTTGTGTTTTTTTTAAAACAATTTAATAGAAATTCATGGTGATCATGTCTAATATTGGCGTGACCGCCATAAATTTCGGGCTTAGGGCCAGCTGATAATACAAAGCTGGCCCTAACCTCTTTATTACCCAGCGTGCCACCGCTACCAGGGCCGCTGGAAGAGCGGGGTTCAGCGCCAGAGGATGGCGCTTCAATGAACGCGCCATCTTCTGGGGCGGCTGCGGGCTGCAATTTGCAGCGGGGGGTGCCCAGAAAGCTTGGGCATCCCTGCGCTGCGGATTCCAGCCCCCAGCAGCTTAGCTGTACCTGGCTAGACATAGAAATTGCGCGGAGTCCCACGCATTTTTTTTAAATTATTTCATGAAATTCTGAGATTCTGACTCTGAGATTCTGACTCTGACTCTGAGACTCTGACTCTGAAATTCATGAAATAATAAAAAAAAAATGCGTGGGGCTTCGCGCAATTTCTATGTCTAGCCAGGTACAGCTAAGCAGCTGGGGGCTGGAATCCGCAGCGCAGGGTGCCCAAGCTTTCTGGGCACCCCCCGCTGCAAATTGCAGCCCGCAGCCGCCCCAGGAGATGGCGCGTTCATTGAAGCGCCATCCTCTGGCGCTGAACCCCGCTCTTCCAGCAGCCCTGGTGGCGGTAGCACGCTGGGTAATAAAGGGGTTAATACCAGCTTTGTTATACAAGCTGGTATTAAGCCCGAGATTCTTAATGTCAGGCCACGTTTTACCCAGCCACTAAGAATCTCCAATAAAGGGTTAAAAAAACACAACACAGAGAAAAATTTTTATTTGAAATTAAAAAAAAAGCCATTAGGGACTCCATCTTTAATTAAAAGAATCCTCTTCCGTCCGACGCAGTCCAAAACGCGATGTCCTCTCTGCTACATCCCCTGTGCATAAATATAGATGTCTATGCCAGGGAATGAGCAGACTGAGAACAATCTCAGCACTGCTACATCATGTCTGTGAGCAGGCGGGCTCTAGGACCCTGGAGCTGCACAGAGAAGACAGCTGGACTCGGCTCGCAATGTAACAGCAGTTACTTTGCGAGTTTCCCTGCTATCACTGGCACAGTAGCCAGTGATTACCACGAGTCTAATGCAAACAATGGCAATCCTAGTTTTGTCAGCGTTTCTGACAAAACTAGGATTGATATTGATTTGTATTGGACTCGTGCGAGTAATCACTGGGAAACTCGCAGAGTACCGAGTCCTGCGAGTCCCTTACTACTCGCCGAGTAACGAGTCCTAGCGAGTAGATTCGCCCATCCCTATTTATGAGGTAATATCTCTGGAACGCTTCAACGGATCCTAGCGATTCTGAGACTGTTTTTTCGTGACATATTGGGCTTCATGTTAGTATTAAATTTAGATCGATAATTTTAGCGTTTATTTGTGAAAAAATCAAAAATTTGGCAAAACGTTTGAAAATTTAGCAATTTTCAAATTTTTAATTTTTATTCTGCTAAACCAGAGAGTTATGTGCCACAAAATAGTTAATAAATAACATTTCCCACATGTGTACTTTACATCAGCACAATTTTGGAAGAAAAAGAAAAAATTGGTAGGACGTTATAAGGGTTCAAAGTTCATCAGCAATTTCTCATTTTTCCAGCAAAATTTACAAAACCATTTTTTTAGTGACCACATCTCATTTTAAGTCTCTTTGAGGCGGGTACATGACAGAAAACGCCCAAAAGTGACACCATTCCAAAAACTGCACCCTCAAACTACTCAAAACTACATTCAAGAAGATTATTAACCCTTCAGGTGCTTCACAGGAACTAAAATAAAGTTGAAGGAAAAAATGGAGTACACCGATACCTTATATGTGGTCATAAACCACTGTTTGGGCGCACGGCAGAGCTCAGAAGGGAAGGAGCGCCATTTGAATTTTAGAGCCAATTTTCCGTTCAAAAAGTCAAATGGCTCTCCTTCACTTCTGAGCCCTGCCGTGCGCCCAAACAGTGGTTTATGACCACATATAAGGTATCGGTGTACTCAGGAACAATTGCTCAACAAATTTTGGGATGTATTTTATCCCTTTGCCCATGTGAAACTGAAAAAATGTAGGCAAAAAGAAATTTTTGGTGAAAAAAAAGTGCTTTTTTCATTTTTATGGATGAATTTGTGAAGCATCTGGGGGTTCAAAGTGCTCACTATGCATCTAGATACATTCCTTGGGGGGTCTAGTTTCCAAATTGGGGTCATTTGTGGGGGAGCTCCAATGTGGAGACACACGAGGACCCTCCATACGCAACATGGTGTCCGCTAACAATTTGAATGGAAAATTAGCTAATTTGTTAGCGGACACCATGTCGCGCTTGGAGGGTCCCTGTGTATCTCCACATTGGAGCTCCCCCACAAGTGACCCCATTTTGGAAACTAGACCCCCCAAGGAATGTATCTAGATGCATAGTGAGCACTTTGAACCCCCAGATGCTTCACAAATTCATCCATAAATATGAAAAAGCACTTTTTTTTCCACAAAAAGTTTCTTTTTTCATTTTTACGGATCAGTTTCTGAAGCACCTGGGGGTTCAAAGTGCTCACTATGCATCTAGATATGTTCCTTAGGGGGTCTAGTTTCCAAAATGGGGTCACTTGTGGGGGAGCTCCAATGTGGAGACACACAGTGACCCTCCCAACGCGACATGGTATCCACTAACAATTTGAGCTCATTTTCCATTCAAATTGTTAGCGGACACCATGTCGCGTTTGGAGGGTCCCGGTGTGTCTCCACATTGGAGCTCCCCCACAAGTGACCCCATTTTGGAAACTAGACCCCCCAAGGAACGTATCTAGTTGCATAGTGAGCACTTTGAACCCCCAGGTGCTTCACAAATTGATCCGTAAAAATGAAAAAAGAAACGTTTTGTGGAAAAAAAAGTGCTTTTTCATTTTTATGGATGAATTTGTGAAGCATCTGGGGGTTCAAAGTGCTCACTATGCATCTAGATACGTTCCTTAGGGGGTCTAGTTTCCAAAATGGGGTCACTTGTGGGGGAGCTCCAATGTTCAGGCACACAGGGAGGGGCTCTCCATACCTGACATGGTTTCCGCTAACAATTGGAGCTAATTTTCTATTGAAATTGTTAGCGGACACCATGTCACATATGGAGAACCCGTGTGCCACCAGCACAAGGGCAACTGGTAGAGTTGGGGTACAGCACCAGAAAATGCCGCCTCTAATGAATGCGCTATTTTCTTGGGTGGCTGTGGGTTGAAATTTGCAGCGCGGGGGACCCACAACATTTGGGTCTCTCCACGCTGAGGATTCCAGTTAGCCAGCTACCAAGTTGTACATGGCTGGCTACAAAAAAATACAGCGAAGGCCTTTTTTTTAATTTCTAGAACTAATTCTAGAAAAAAAAAATGACGTAGGGCTCCGCCATATTTTTGGTCCAGCCAGGTACAACTTGGCAGCTACAGACTGCCAGCAAACCCCAGCTGCCTTGTTGTACCTGGCTGCAACCAAAAATACATCGAAGCCCATTTTTTTTTATTTCTAGAACTAATTCTAGAAAAAAAAATGACGTAGGGCTCCGCCCAGTGGCGTAACTAGAGTCTGGTGGGCCCCGGTGCGAAATTCAGACCTGGGCCCCCCTCCCCCCCGCGCGAGCACATATTGGTCAGATGTTTGGGCCCCATGTAACATTCTAAGATCTATAAAGACTCACAAATTGACCCCTGCTATATATGGTCATCCTACTGGAATGTGGAGCTTATCCTTTTAAATATGTCTCCCACCCTGCTATATACAGTATGGTCCTCCTCCTGTAATATGGCCCATCCCATTATTATAATGCATCCCCATATTCCTCCATATATTACAATATACCCCCATAGTCCTCCATGTATTATAATGCATCCCATAGTCCCCCATTCATAAGGTAGCCCCAATAGTCATCCAATTATTATAATGCACCCCCACTATCCTACATATAGTAGCCTCATAGACCTCCATATAGTATAATACAGCCTTACAGGCCTCTATATAGTATAATACAGCGTCAGAACCCCTGCATATAGTATAATACAGTCTCCCAGCCCTCCATATAGTATAACGCAGGCTCAGTTCTCCATGTAGTGCAGCCTCTATATTGCAGCCTTATATATGCAGCCTCATAGCTCTCCATGTAGTGCAGCCTTATATCTCTCTATATATTGTGTTATATATGCAGCCTAAGGCTATGTGCTCACGGTCCAGAGGAGCTGCATGTTGGACGCAGCTCCTCCAGACCTGAGTGAAGCCGCGGGTGCCCACAGGGAGACCGCAGCCGCCCTGTACTCACCATGTGCGGCAGGTGCAGGGCGGCTTCTCCCTGCTGTCACCTGATTGGAACCGCTTCCGACTCTGAAGCATGAAATTAACATGCTGCAGAGATGCGGAGGAGCAGACACCCACACCGCAGCTGTCAAAACACTGCGGTCGGGTTAAGCATAGTTAGGATGGGATTTCTACAAATCCCATCCACTATGCTTATACTGTATTACGCAGCAGTTTGAATGCAGCAACAAGACGCTGCGTCCAAACCACTAAGTATCCTTATCATCAGCACACAGCCTTATATATGCAGACCCACCAGGATCTGAAAAATAGGATTAGTGAGAACTGCACAAAACTGTAGACTCACTCCAGTGTCACCCCACATGTTAGCCTATTCCAGTAGTGGAGTCTTCTGCTCCCCTTCTTTAGTGTCCCCTGCTCTCCTCCTCCTGTGTCCCCAGCTCTCCTCCTCTGTCCCCCGTTCTCCTGTGTCCCTCGCTCTCCTCCTCCTGTGTCCCCATCCTCCTGTGTCCCCCTCTCTCCTCCTGTGTTTACGTTCTCCTGTCCCCAGCTCTCCCCCTCCTCTGTCTCCCATTCTCCTGTGTTCCCCACTCTCCTCCTCCAGTGTCCCCCATTCTCCTGTGTGTCCCCCACTCTCCTCCTGTGTCCCCAGCTCTCCTCCTCTGTCCCCCGTTCTCCTCCTCCTGTGTCCCCTGTCCCCCTGTGTTCCCCTCTCTTCTCCTGTGTCTACGTTCTCCTGTCCCCATCTCTCCTCCTCCTCTGTCCCCATTCTCCTGTGTTCCCCGCTCTCCTCCTCCAGTGTCCCCCATTCTCCTGTGTCCCCAGCTCTCCTCCTCTGTCCCCAGCTCTCCTCCTCCTCTGACACCCATTCTCCTGTGTCCCCCGCTCTCCTCCTCCAGTGTCCCCCGTTCTCCTGTGTCCCCAGCTCTCCTCCTGTCTCCCGTTCTCTTGTGTCCCCAGCTCTCCTCCTCCTCTGTCCCCGTTCTCCTGTGTCCCCAGCTCTCCTCCTCCTCTGTCCTCCGTTCTTCTGTCTCCTGCTCTCATCCTCCTGTGTCCCCCGCTCTCCTCCTCCTGTGTCCCCCGTTCTTCTGCCCCCTGCTCTCCTCCTCCTGTGTCCCCCGTTCTTCTGTCCCTAGCTCTCCTCCTCCTGTGTCCTCCGCTCTCCTGTGTGCCCCATTCCCCCAGCTCACCTCCTTCTCCTCTCACCATTGTCCTCCGCTCTCTTCTTCTCAATGAGCGGCCAGGACCGGACACATGGCTACCGGGACATCGGGCAGGAGACTGAGTAGGGGGCGGAGCCACCGCTCAAGTCCCTGGTCACCTGATCAGCGTCAGACACGTGACCTGCAGGCAGAGCTGCCACTCGGAATTTCGGGGCCCCTTACTGCCAAACGTTTGGGGCCCCCAGCGTCCACCCAGCTCCGCCTCCACCTATGGTCTTGCCTCCATCCAAACATATATTATATTTATAGTGAAAAATTGAAACAGCACCAAAAATTACCTCAATTTATGTGCAAAGCTTTCCCAACCAGCAATCCAGATGGTTCCTTACAACAGAGTAAAAAAAGAAAAAAAACAAAAAAAAAAATAGAAAAAAGTGGACTTTATTGCTCAATGTGTGGCCACGCCATTGGGCAATAAACTCTACTTTTTTCTAGATTTTTGTGCTGTTTTTTCTTTTTTACACTCTCTCTCTATTATATATTACACACACACACACACACACACACTTGAGACTGCTGTGGGCTGAATACACAAATGTATAAACAACAGAGAATAGTCAGTAGAGACGGCTGCTAGCTGTATACACAATAGAGACTGCTGCTGGCCGTACACAATAGAGAATACACAATAGAGATGGCTGTGGGCCGTATAGACAATAGAGACGGCTGCGGGCCGTATAGACAATGGAGATGGCTCCTGGCTATACACACAGTAGAGAATACACAATAGAGACTGCTGCTGGCTGTACACAATAGAGAATACACAATAGAGACTGCTGCTGGCTGTACACAATAGAGAATACACAATAGAGACTGCTGCTGGCCATATACACAATGGAGATGGCTGTGGGACAAATGCACAATGAAGACGGCTGCTGGCTGTACACAACACAATAGACACTGCTGCTGGCCTGGCAACATACACAATGGAGATGACTGCGGGACAAATGCATAATGGAGATGGCTGCGGGACAAATGCACAATGGAATGGCTGTGCAACAAATGCACAATGGAGACAGCTGCGAGACGTATGCACATTAGAGACTGCTGCGGGATGTATACACACTGGAGACTGTGCAGGATGAATACAATGTATATAATAGGCTAGCCCCTTCTGAAAGGGGTCAGCACTGTCCACGGTGGGCTATCCCTGTCTATAAAAGGCTAGCCCCTTCTGTAATGTGCCAGGCCAGGCGAATCTGATACCAGAGACGCGTGGCAACAAGGCACCGAACAGAGGCAGCATGTGGCAACCTGACACCAAATAGAGGAGGTCCATGGCCATCTGACCCAGGATTTTTGTAGGTTCTATGTCACCTATATAAATGTTTATACAGTTTTATTGTGGGAGACAGACACCATTTAATTATTTTAGCCACTGGTGAATTACTTAAATGTTCAACTTGCAGAACTACATATCCCAGCAAATCATCCCAGACTATTACAGTCACTTTTCTGGCTGCTATACTGTCCATTATGGGCTGCAAAGGACAGGGCTCAGATATACAATATGGCACCATGTTTCCCGGCCCTTATGTCTTATAGGGTCCCCAATATTATAGGGGTCCTACAATGAGACCCTTCACCCAGTGTACATATCACCATGAAGAACAGTGACGAGTCACAGATGAGGGAAGATTCACTCAAGAAAGTATGATCCACATTTATTAAACTGCGGCTCCATTTCTATGGATTTCCTATAATATTATATAATGAAGTTGCTATTTAAGCAATTTTCTAATATATCACAGAAAGTAGTGATATTTACACACAGCAGTGGTGATCTTATACAGCACAGATCAATACAATAGTAATTTCCAGGCTATTACTGTATATGTGGCTGATAAATGCCCCCACCTCACCCCTCCCGACAATTGTTGCTTTAATTCCCCTCCTTGCACTTTCATCCTATCTCTCCTTCATTTTCCCCTTCCTCCTTCTGTCTCTTCTAAATTCCTAGTGGCAGCCCTGTTCGGAGGGGGCAGGAATAAATCTGCCATAGCAGCCGGGGAGCGGAGCACTGCTGCATGTTTTCCCTCTGACATTATCACAGTTGCACATTCACAAAATCAGCCGAGAGCTGCTGATGAAGTGACCGGTTATTTACCTGTCCCGGGCGGGCGCACTTTCTGAGGCCATAGACTGGACGCAATCCAGGACCCCCCCAACCCTCTCACCGCTCCTCCAGGCCCGCGACTTCCGGTTGGCGGGCCATATCCGCAGTAATGAACAGGGACCGCTCAAATGCAGGGAACAGTATGTGGCCGGACAGCTTCCAAAGGTAGCGCTGTCCTGAGTCTGTGCGGCGGCGTGTGCTGCGCCTGGCGCTGGCGCTTGGATCGCAGGGCGCAGAGTGCTGGGATCGCCCGGCGCAGGGGGCGGCTGGCTACGCGGGCGCCGGGCCCCCTATCGGTCCGGGCCCCGTCGCAGCCGCGACCCCTGCGACCGTGAATGTTACGCCACTGGCTCCGCCATATTTTTGGCCCAGCCAGGTACAACTAGGCAGCTGGGGGCTGGAATCCTCAGCATGGAAAGGCCCAAGCGTTCTGGGCCCCCCATGCTGCGAATTGCAGCCCGCAGCCGCCCCAGAAAATGGCGCATTCATTGAAGCGCCATTCTCTGGCGCTGTACCCATGCTCTTCCAGTTGCCCTGGTGCCGGTGGCAAACTGGGTAATAAAGGGGTTAATGCCAGCTTTTTATTGGCAGCTGGCACTAAGCCCGAGATTCATAATATAGGGCCAATGTTAGACCCGCCATTAGGAATCTCTGGTAAATAGTCAGAAAATACACACATAGAAAAATCTTTTTATTTGAAAAAAAAACACAAACAAAATTCGGACTCCATCTTTATTATAAAGATCCGACGTAGTCCACAACGAAGGTCCCACGACGCTAGATTGACTCCGACGTAGTCCACATCGAAGGTCCCACGACGCTCAATCGCCTCTGCTCAATCCAGAGACTACAGCAAGGGATAAAGTGTCCTCTTCCTACAGTCTTGGGGGTCAGAGTTATGGTGCACTGTATGACAATGATCTGTTATACAGTGACTATGATCCCAGAGACTACAACAAGAGGACACTTGATCCCTTGTTGCACCCATCCATCCAACTATGCACCCATCATCCACGCACACACAACCACGCACGCACATCCAAGCACGCACATCCACACACGCACACATCCACGCACGCACATCCACGCACGCACATCCACGCACGCACATCCATGCACGCACATCCATGCACGCACATCCATGCACGCACATCCACGCACGCTGACATCCACGCATGCACACATCCACACACGCATGCTGACATCCACGCACACATCCACTCACATCCACATCCACGCACATCCACGTACGCACACATCCACATACGCACATTCACGCATGCACATCCACGCATGCACATCCACGCACGCATCCACACATGCACACATCCACGCACGCACGCTGACATCCACACACGCACATCCACGCACACACATCCACGCACGCACACAATCACGCACGCACATCCAAGCACGCATGCTGACATCCACGCACGCTGACATCCACGCACGCTGAAATCCACGCACACACACATCCATGCACACATCCACGCACACATCAACGCACGCACACATCCACGCACGCACGCTGACATCCACGCACGCACATCCACGTCCACGCACATCCACACACACATCCACGCACGCACACATCCACGCGCGCACATCCACATCCACGCACAAATCCATGCACGCACACATCCATTCATTCACCCATCCATCCACCCATCCATCCACCCATCCATCCATCCATCCACTCATCCATCCACCCATCCACCCATCCATCCACCCATCCATCCATCCATCCACACATCCATCTATTCATTCATTCATTCATTCATTCATTCTTACCCACCGATGAGGAGGAGGAGCCCCTGAGGAGAGGAGGAGCCACACCGGAGACTGCAGAGGACTCGGAGGCCGACGGTGCGGGCAGCCCGATGGAATAGGTGAGTGGGGCTGGGGGGTCAGTAGGAGGCGGGGGGGGGGGCACGAGCAGGGGGGGAGGGGGCCCTGCAACTTAATCGGCGGGCGCATGAGCCCGCCGGCAGATATAATATTGAAGGAAGAGGGCGGGTGGTTGGCGGGGACCCGGGTAGGGGGTGCCGGCCGGACACAGGGGGAACTGTACAAAGGGGGGGCTGGACAGCACACGGGGGGGGGGGGTGGACATAGGGGGCGCTGGACAGCACACGGGGGGGAGCTGGACGGAGCAGGGACACTGGAGTATTAGATAATGGTCGGCGGGTGCAGTGCAGCCTGCCGGCAGATAAAGTATGATTGGGGAGGGGGGGGGTGAAGGGGTTAACAAGGGTCCCCACACCTCTTCCCCTAACCCTTGGCTGTCACTGACAGCTTTTAGAATTGAACTGTCACTGTTCGTTTAGAAGCAGTGACAGTTCAAAGCCATGACGAGTATACTCGTCATGATGCGGGAACTGACAGCTTTTCATGACGAGTATACTCGTCATTAGTCGTAAAGGGGTTAAAATGTCCGATTTTTGTGAAATTTTGAATAAGATGCAATTTTATTCTCAAAAATTCACAAAACCTAATTAAAGACAAAGAACAGGCTTATTTTTTATTTTGTGCGTTTGTCATTCACATTGCCCCTTTGAATAACATTGGTGTGAGTGCTGTTTATTTTAATTTTTAGGACACAGACCAAAAATATGGTTGCCTGCACAAGCCTTTAGTCTGCAAGGAGGAAGGTAGCAAGTGTGTAATTGTTCTTTCCACTAGGTAAGTGAAGCAGTACATGACGTCCATTGCAATTAATCTGCTGTCTACGCAATGCATGAATTTTTCAGTTCATCAGTAGGGTTGTTCTTTGCAGCTACTCTGTAGCTTGATGATCATCCTTTATCATTGGTGTTAAGGAGAAGGACATCATGGTCAGTAGAATAAAAGAAACAAGGTGAAGAGGAAAACCATTAACCCAATTAACCCAATGGTTTTATACTTTCAAAATGACAGCAGAAAAGACCCTGGTGGACCTATCTAGGCTTGGTGAGAACCCTGGCGGACCTAATGAGTCTTGAAGAAGTTCCTTGCAGGCATATCTAGGCTAGGTGAATACTCTGGTGGACCTGTCTAGGCTTAGAGAAAACCCTGGTGGACCTGTGTAGGCTTAGACAAGACCGTGGCGGACCTATTTAGGCTTATTTGGAAGCCCTTGATAGATGGACCTATCTAGGCTGCACAGATTGATCTTCCTACAGGACATTTATCCATCAAGTCATCATGACTCAGGATAGAGCTTGAGATAAAACTTTAAAATAAAATAATAAGTTACTTATTTGAATATGGACCTTTTAGATTAGACAATGTTTTAGGCTAGTTTTGAACCATTCATGTCCTAATCACGTGCACCATGTCCCAGTTGGACTTCTACACACATTCCTCACTGTCATAGTGCAGGGTCCTGTGTCATGTTTCTCAATGGAGTTTGCAGGTAAATGATTATTTCACAGTTATATACAATCCTCGATATCAGGTTTATGTTTTACCAGATTATCAGTTTCAAATCTCTGTACATCACATATTGTACTAATAAGAGCTAGCTGACTTGGACACTCTGCTTCTTCATGTGACTAATATCTAACATACATTCTCCAAGTAGCTATTCTATTCCCTACATCTTTATAGTTTCCCATATTGACCAGTTTTGGATCCCCTAACTACCTCATCCCAGTTATATAACCCTAAACACTATAGTTACCAACTATTTATACACTTTTTGGACAAGGTTTATGTAAACCCCACTTCTTTTAACTTGAGACATACAAAGTTTTGCCAGGGATAGTTTTAGAACAGTAGTTAAAATACTGAAAAATGATGTTACATGCTGTAGGGAAAGTTGGTATACGGCTTAGTAGACTTTATTCAACTATTTATTATATAATCACGAATGGGTTTTTTGCCCCTTTTGAGTCCGCTCGCGCTGCGAGTCAGCGTGGTCATGTGGATACGACCGAAGCATTGGCCGCGCAGCGGCCATTGCGAGCAGTTCTAAGGCGACTCGCTATGCCCGCGCAGCGGGCATGGCGAGTCGCCTTAGCAGCGCGAAGCATTGGCCGCGAAGCGGCCATTGCGAGTCAGACACTCGCTCTTCTAGAATCCCGATGCATCTGCATCGGGCACCCAGCTAGTTACATTATAATAGTGTAAGAGAATGGAAATTATTAGTGATGAGAGAGCATGCTCGCCACTACTCGGTGCATGCCTGACCATCACAGTACTCGCAATGCTCGGCGAGCACCAAGTACCAGCGAGATGCTCGGGTTCATGCTCGGGTCCTCATCCCTGCATGTTGACGCTCTTTACAGATCCAGCCCACATGCAGGGATTGGCTTCCACACACTGTTATGCCACAGCCATGTTGGTTGTGGCATTAAAGTGTTTGGCTGGTCGCACAACGTCATCAGGTCTATATAAGACCTCACCGCGCTGTGATCGTCATACGGCTCCACATTGTCAGCTAGTGTAGGGAGAGGTGCTGCTGTGTGAGGGACAGATCCTGGGTCTTTTAGATAGTGTAGGTGCTGGAATACAAAATCCTTAAAAACAACAGTCCTATTGAGGGCTAATCTAGTTGTATGCAGGCAGGCAGGGTATATAGCACACCTCGGTGTACCACAAGAGGCTGTACACCATTCAGCACATATGGGACTGGTGTACAGGCGTCTAATATCTATCTGTGGCGCCCCATTGGTCAGGACGCAACGTAGGGGTACTGCACCCATATAAGAGTGCAGTATCCCTGTGACTAGGAAATTGGGATGTTGCATAAGGGACCCTCACAACACTCATTCACACACACCCTAGGGTAGGGGACCTTGGGTGGACCCAGTCTCATGGGAGGAACTTAGGAGAGTAGAAAAGTATGTGGGTGGGAGTAGAGTTAGGAAGTCTGAGTCGGAGAGCTCTGTTTGGGAGTGAGGAGTGTAGAACAGCAAAGAAGCCATCGAGAAAGAAGGGGATGCTAGGGGCTCCAGGAATTGCGGTGCGCCCGAATCTGGACCCGGTACGTCTACCGAGGACTGGCTCTGAGTCTATCCCCAAGCTGTCGAACCAGAGTCACGAGCTTCTAGAGGAAGTCGCAGGCAAACGCCTACGCACCCTTAAAAAGGCACCATATAGGGTCAGGGGGACCCTGAGAAGAGTCCTCCACAGAGGGCCCGTGGGAGCTGGCTCGAGGCTCTGCGCGTGAGAGCGCTTCAAGGGAGACAGGAGAAAGCGCAGTGAGGGACTGTAAAGGAACGGCAGACACACCACCGAGGGTCCTAAGTGAGTCATCCCGGTTCCCTAGTGATTACCCAGGCCAGAAAGACTGTACCATCTGTAAACTGTCTGAAGTACTGACAGTAAACCATCCAGAGTAAAAGACTGTGTGTCATATACTTTATTTGCCTACTCCTGATGAGCCGCATACTTGCTGTAGTGAAAAGGACAAGTGAATGTGCTGTGTGGTAAGCTGCTTCCCTGTGTAAAGACTGTACATAAATTGTAACATTCACAACTGCCCCCGGGGACCCCACTCCACCTACGGGGAGCGTAACCATCTTGCTGCTCCACTATCACTGGGGAGGACTGCGCCGGTAACATTACCAGAACCATAGGTGGCATCACGAAACACTTTTATTATATTTTTATTGACTGTTTAACCCCCTTTTTAAGCGACCCCCATGGCCACGGGATCGGGCAACAGACCCTAGTGACATCCCCTGTGAACTAAAACGCCCGATTCAGAGTATCCCATCCTCTGGGGTGGGTCATATCTATCCATCAAAACAACAGTTCTTCTAAGGATTAATTGAGCTGTATACATGCAGGGTATATAGCACACTTTTAAAACTCATAAAGCACACCGTTTAAAATGCGCAAGGCCGGTGGCAAGGGACGAAGAACTGGACGTGATGGTGATGGTACATGCAGAGGCCGAGGCCGTGGGCAAGCTAGAATTGTGCCACAACAAACACCCACATCTTCTCGCCCGACCTTTCTGTCCCAATTGCAAGGGTACGGCAGCACACCTCTATTAAACCCAGAGCAGTGTCAACAGGTTGTTAGTTGGATAGCGGATAATGCTTCCAGTCAGTTTGCCACCACCACAAGCACCTGTCTTCCACATAGTCAAGTCTCAGTAGCGGTGAGTCTGGACCGCATATTCCTCACCCTGATCCTCCTTCCTCACAACCATGCCGAGTGGGATCCCACACTTGGACACTGAAGAGCTGTTCAGTTTGCCATTGATAGATTCGGGTCTCTCGCCTCTCCACTTGATATGGGGCATGAGGAGATTGTATGTAGTGATGCCCAAATATTTGAGCAGCCCTTTCACATGAAGGTGATGGTGAGAAAGTGTCACAAGAGGTGGACGATGATGAGACACAATTGCCAGAAACTCAGGAGGAGGACCAGGGTGCTGAAGTGGAAGACAAAGTGGTGGATGATCTAGTAACTGACCCAATCTGGCAGGAGGACATGCAGATTGAGGACAGATGGAGGGAGGGAGGCGTAGCACCCCAACAGACAGGAAGAAGCAGTGTGGTGGCCATAGACACAAGGTGGGCAACCATTCCCCGCAATACCAACTCGATGGAAGTTACCAGTACAACTCTTAGGTCTTCCCAAGTCTGGCTGTTTTTTAAGGAGTCTGCTGATAATTCCAAAAAGGCCATTTGCACCACCTGCCATGCCAGCATTAGCAGGGGTAGCAAAACTACTAGCCTGACCACCAGCATGATCAGGTACATGGCAGCAAAGCACCTGACTTTGTGGGCTGAACCCCAGGGTCCAGGAGCAGTGACTGCGGATTACACCACTGCTTCTTCCACTGTTGTGCGTGCAAGGCAATCCACTATCCATAGTGCAAGCGAAGATGCCACCTGTCCTGCACCTGTCATTGCACAGACATACCACCATCAGCAACCACGTTCATGTCCTTGTCCCAGCGCAACGTTCAGTTGTCCATACCCCAGTCCTTGGAACGCAAGCGCAAATATGCAGCCAACGCCCCACAAGAGACACTACTCAACTCGCACATTTCGCAACTGCTTGCCCTGGGAATGTTGCCTTTTAGGTTAGTGGAGACAGAAGCATTCCACAACATGATGGTGGCGGACGTCCCTCGTTACTCATTCCCCAGCCGCCACTCTTTCTCCCAGTGTGCTGTCCCTGCATTACCCAAGCACGTGTCCCAAAACATTAGCTGTGCCCTTAACAACGCAGTTTCTGACAAAGTCCGCCTAACTACAGACACGTGGACAAGTGCTTTTGGGCAGGGACGGTACATCTCGCTGACGGCACACTGGGTTAATATAGTGTAAGCCGGGACCCAGTCGGACTTTGGGACAGAACACATCCTCCCGATGCCAAGGATTGCAGCCCTTAACTCAATCAGTGTTGCCCCCGCAGTCTACAGCTCCTGCATGTCATCCTCCTCCTCATCACCCTCCACATCAGTCAGAAGCTGGAAGCACTGCAGCACCTCCTCAGTCAAGTGGCAACAGGCTGTGCTGAAGCTAATATGTGTAGGTGACAAAAAACACAATGCTGATGAGTTATGGACAGCTCTGAAAGAGCAGGCAGATCTGTGGCTCACATCGCTGAACCTACAGCCAGACATGGTCGTGTGTGACAATGGCTGGAACCTGGTAGCGGCTCTGAGGCGAGGCAAGCTCACACATGTCCCAAGCCTGGCCCATGTGCTCAACCTCGTGGTTCAGCGGTCTCTTAAATCATACCGGGAGCTGTCAGATTTGCTCTGTGTGCCCATTTTAGAAAGTCACCTACTGCTTCGGCCGCCCTTACAGGGATCCAGCAGCATTTGCAGATTCCGGCTCACAGACTGGTGTGTGATGTCCCCACACGATGGAATTTGACACTTCAGATGTTGGTCAGGATTTGTGAGCAGAAGAGGGCAATTGTTGACTACCAGCATCAACTAGGCCGTCGGTATTCGGTTCAGACTCCACACTTAAGACCTCAGGAGTGGACATGGATGTCTGACGTATGAACATTCCTCCAAAACTTTGAGGACTCCACCAAGATGGTGAGTGGCGATGACGCCATCATTAGCATCAGCATCCCGCTTCTCTATCTTCTGAAATGCTCTATGCTCAAAATCAAAGAGGATGTATGGTGCCCCTGCGGACCGGTCACCACAGATGGAGCTGCAGCTGGGACTGGTAAGTCAGTCACCCGACACACTAACCCAACACATCTCCCAATCCCAAGTCTAAAGGCCCAGTTGCACACACAGATAATTGTGCAGAGATTGTTCACAGATCTCTGGTTGCAGTGAAATCATGGACACATTGTTCCATTTGTACACAGCCACAAAATGGAACAATGTGTCCATGATTTTACTGCAACCAGAGATCTGTGAACAATCTCTGCACAATTATCTGTGTGTGTAACTGGGCCTTAAGTTACTTCATGTCTAGCACGGGATAGCGGGAGGAGCTAGGTGGAGGGTGGAGTGTTAGGACAGAGCCAACCATACCAATATCCTTCGTGATTCCTCTGTGCCTTATAATTATTGAGTATCCAAGCTGGACACGTAGCATGAACTGGCTCTCTATGCCTTGGAAGTTCTGGCCTGCCATGCCGCTAGTGTTTTGTCAGAGCGGGTTTTTAGTGTCGCAGGGGGAATTATTACTGATAAGCGCACCCGCCTGTCAACTGAAAATGCCGACAGGCTGACTCTTATCAAAATTAACAAGGGCTGGATCGGGCCTGACTTTTCACCACCACCAAATGACAGCAGCATAATATAAACTCAAAACCTGGGTCTTTTTTGGGGAGGTATATTCCCATGCTCCTCTTCACCCCCACACATGGCTATATGCTTCCTGATTTTAGCTATTTTCTCTAGTCCTCCTCCTTCTCCTCATCCTCCTTCTCCTCATCCTCCATGCCCATATCACCAGAGTGACCGTGGCCCATGATGCAACATCCACATAATATTTTTAAAGGGTGTTTATGATGCTCGTAACCCCAAAAAAGTTAGACAGTATATTCACGTATACCCCCCAGGGTAAATGTTTCAGCCTATACGTAGAGCATGGGCATTACAAGTATAGGAGACCCGCTCCTTTGTAATATTGTTTTTAGAGGCTTCACGTTTCTTCCAAGGGGCATTGGAGTGCCTCCAAATTTTTGGCAGCCTGCATAGGGCAACACTATGGAAGACCCACTTCCTAATAATGGGAACATACAATATTTATTGAGGCCCTCCTCCACATCTCTTAAAAGGGGCATCAAAGTGCCTCCCGATTTTTGGCAGCCTGCATAGCGCAACATTATGTAAGAACAACTTCCTAATAATGGGAACATTGTTTATTGAGGCCCTCCTACAAGTCTCTTCCAAGGGGCATTGGAGTGTCTCCCAGTTAAAATAAAAAAAAATCTTTAATGTAATTAAAAATAATAATACACCAACTCTGTCTCACAAGTGAGTAAGAGCCCTATTTTGGACGATTTATTGTGAGTCCGTAAAAGTGGCGTAATAGTCTGACAACATTGTTCACCGCAGTGACCTGGGAGTCAGAAATGCTTACAGGGGTCTTCCCCATGGTGTTCCCATGTAATTTGAGCACTGTTCTTATATATTTGTGACATTGTTAGGGTTTATCCAGGCTGCCACCGGAAAAATGCTGGGGTTTCCGCTAGGTTAACATTGGGCTCAGTGCTCGGGTCAAGCGCCACACGATCATCTCGATATGCTCGACCCGAACATCGAGCACCCAAGCATTTTACTGCTCGCTCATCACTAGAAATTTTCTGCCCTGTTAACCCACCTAAAATAAAGTCTAACCCTTAGTTTCTGAGCTTTTTCCTCCCCTACCTGGACATGTACTTATGGCACTTCATTATGTTTTATTAGCCTGTTAGTTTTAAGCTATGTATGCTTTGTGTCTGAGTCATACTGATGGTCAAGCAGTTTTGGAGTTAAATCTGTAGTTCAGTAACCTCTGGAGGGGGGATGAAAAAGGTGATTTAAAGGAACTCTATCAGCAAAGAATGACTGTTCAAACCAAGTACAGGTGCTTGGTACAACATGGCCGGGCTAATCATGTAAATACACTTTCCCACCTGCTTGTTCTCCCTCAGTCCCTCCCCCTTCTTTGAGTGACAGCTCTGATTTCTTACTTAGTTTGAATAGTTATTCTGTGTTGACCGAGTCCCTTTAAAGTCTGGCTTTCCTCCATTCTGTGTCTGCTGCAGAGGGATTGCAATACTGCTAGAAGAGTCATAGCTGACTTCGGGGCTCACTCCAGTGACCTTTGTGAGTATGGTCAGTTTCCGTCACTATTGTACCTCAGCTTGTTTTTTTTTTTTTCCCTGTCCAAATGCTGATAGTTATTTTGTTCCTTTCCCATTTTCAACTGTATAATTTCCATGCAGGTCTTTTCACATCCTCGTTTTGTTTGTCCTATCACATCTTGGGAGGTGCTATTTTTACTTACCATGCACATGCCTTTATTCTTAACGGAAGAGCTGGGACTCCAAATATACCGTACATCCATGCAGAAATACAGCTAAGGATTACTTCACTGCAGAATCTCTAACTTTTTTCCTGCAATTAGTAGCAGAGAGGGGCGTGCATATTTACCAGGCAGCAGCAGACAGGCGGGGCATTTGCGGCTTCCACAGAAAGAGAGAACTCACACAGGACAAAGTATTATTACCTTTTCTCTTACTTTACAAAAGCGATTTTTTCTGCAAAAGGGATGGCTAGGAATGATAAGAGGGGGTGCAGGCACAGGTCTAAAGATGCGGGGGGTCAGTTTCTGGGTTTAGGATCACTTTAAGATTTGGGGTGTTTCAATGTATTCCATAAATCTTTTGAGTTTCTTTCATTTTCCTCCATCTCTTCTGTATGACTGTGTTAACACATTTCTGAGGCCTGTCTCTCATCCTCTGCCTATGTGCATTTCATTTATTTGTATATTTGTTTAGTGTTAAACTTTATTTAAAGCAATTAAAGGGAACCAACCACCAGGATTTAACCACCTGTAAATCAGGGCAGCAGAGGATTGATGTGTGCAGCAGGATATCACAATTTGGGATTTTTGTCACTCCTCCCCTGTGGGCTTGTCTTTCTGCTGTAAGCCAAACCCGCCCTCCTCTGCTTTGGGTAAGTCTGGATGAGAGGAAGGGGGGCTTGGCTTACAGCAGAAAGACAAGTCCACATGGGAAGAATTAAAAAAACAAAAAACAAATAGTGACGCCATAATGCACATGTCAATCACCTGCTGCACTGATTTACAGGTGGTTAAATCCTGGTGGTTGGTTTCTTTTAAAGTCATTCAGGGTTAGCCAACTTTGAGTAAGGGCGCCATTGACTTATCTTAGGGTGTCATCCCCTTTGCTTACCGAGAGACCAATCAAGGTCAGATTTAAGGGCTTCTTTCGAATCTGACAAAGGATCTGTTGATTACAGTTATCACATATCTCCTGATCTGCTTATTCCCGTGTGAATGGCAGGGAAGTTACACAGCTTGTTGGACTTACTCTGCCTATTGGCACCTGCAACTCGCCATTTGGAAGTGTTGTGTCATCCCAGGTTACAAAGGAGAAATTTCTTCTGTAACTAACAAACTTGGCTTCCTCTGCCGGAGACAGTGTGAGCATGAGGAGCTAATTGAGTATGTTGCCTACAGTAAAATGCAACTGTTTTATTTGAGGTGAAGAACCAATATGCTCTATCACCCTAGCGACCTGTGTGCTTGTGACTGGGGATATCCGCAGGTTAATAGTATTTTGAACCTGTCTGGCGCCTTGGAGCCCCACAAGTGGGAGGAAAAGAGTTTTAATCTTCTTGATATTGTTCAGGCTTCAGTCATACAGGGGTTCAGTAATCACTCTGTGTATCAAGACCATGCCCATGACACTGACTGTTAGCTGGCTCTGCATTGCAGCTTTCGCTCTTTATAAACAGAATGGAGACTGAACGCAGATTAGTGCCTCCTCTATGACTGAAACCTGGGCACTGCCAAGAGGATTAAAGTTCTTCTCCTCCTGGCAGCGGGAATTTGGCAGATTCAAAACGCTAATATCTTGCAGATTAACCCTGAAGGTTAATAGTATGTCATTGTGTGGCTGGTTCCATTTAAGGAATTTGCCAACAAGACTGTGAAATATATAGACCGAAAGGAGTTTTCCACTTAGGCCGGCTTCACACCACGGTTTTGAGCTGTCAGGCTGTGTCCGGTGTTTTGCAGGAAGCACCGGACACAGCATGACTGCTCCGGACAGAACAGAACCAGAGGGCAAATAAGCCCTCCAGTCCTGTTTTCTGCTGGATTCGGCAGTCTGCAGCTGCAGGAGCTGTTCCTTGCTGAAATTTCATAATTGCGGCTTGCCGTGGTTCTGAAATCTCAGCTGGGAGCTCTCCAGGCGCTGAACTTCAGCACCCGGCATCCAGATCCGATTTTCTGTCGGATCCAGTGTGATCCGGCGCCCTTTGCCTCCCATGTTAGGGGGCGCCAGATCGCATCGGATCCAGGTGGATCTGATTTTGGCAGATTTTTGCCCGACACAAAAACGTTACAAGATTCGATTTTGTGTCCTGGGAAAAATAAAAAACAAATTCTCCCTGATCCTCCCTGACAGCAGGGAACCGGATGGCAAATCACTGCCACCCGGCCCCATAGTAACACAATGGGGCCAAATTCAGATCCGAGGCTGTCCGGTTCACACCCGACAACCCCGGATCCTTAAAATCGTGGTGTGAAGCCAGCCTTAGCACTTTTGACTGTCTGAGTATGAGACACTGATAATAAAAGATTAGGGGAGAGAGCCTCACTGCCAACAGAGCAACCAGCCTAGAGTGAAAGGTCTGGAGAATTGGACAGTTACAGACGTTGGTTGTGTGGTAAAGTTACCAGACGAGGCCTTTTTGGGAGATGTGTCAACAAAGGAATTGTAAACTTGCTGTGGCTGCAACGTTTGAGCACATTCTTCACCAAGCGTTTACTGTTAGAGAGACTCTCATGTACAAGCTTTTGTGCCACCCCAAGAGGAGAATCTCCAGCCAAAGACATCTTGAAGATTATACTAAGGTTGCAGACTACTACACAAGATCAATGCAGTTACTGGATTAACAACAATGAATACTGATAAGAATCAGCATCTTAATGTTATATGGATAGGAGTTTTCCTGCAACCATAAGAAGACAGTTAAGTACCGTATATACTCGTGTATAAGCCGAGTTTTTCAGCCCAAAAATTGGGCTGAAAAGTCACCCCCTCGGCTTATACACGGGTCAATACGGTAATCCTAGGTGTCCGGGTGCTTGGGAGGCTGGAGGAGGCGGGGGGAGGCTCCTGACAGAGCGGCCCGTCACATGGGGCCGCTCATTAGATATGCACGGCTCCCCCCGCCCATCACAGCGGCAGGGGGAGCCGTGCATACAGCCCCCAGATGTTTACAGACCCCCGTGTGGTGTATACAGCAGGCCCCCATATACAGCAGGCCCCCAATGGCACTCGCCCCCCCACACTGTGCAGAGCCCCCCCATCCGATGCATTATGTTACCATCCAGCCGCATCTTCATCACCGTCCTCCCGTCCATCCTCGGGCGCTGTGTTCGGCTCTCACGTGACCCGGCGCGATGACGTCATCCGACTGCGACCGCCGGGTCACATGAGACCGGGAACACAGCGCGCGAGGATGGACGGGAGGACCGGCGGTGATGAAGACGCGGCTGGATGGTAAGATGCATCGGGAGGGGGGGCTCTGCACAGTGTGGGGGGGCGAGTGCCACTGGGGGCTGCTGCCATTATATACCTCTGGGGGCTGCTGCCATTATATACCTCTGGGGGCTGCTGCCATTATATACCTCTGGGGGTTGCTGCCATTATATACCTCTGGGGGCTGATGCCATTATATACCTCTGGGGGCTGCTGCCTGTATATATACCTCTGGGGGCTGCTGCCTGTATATATACCTCTGGGGGCTGCTGCCTGTATATATACCTCTGGGGGCTTCTGCCTGTATATATACCTCTGGGGGCTGCTGCCAGTATATACCTCTGGGGGCTTCTGCCTGTATATATACCTCTGGGGGCTTCTGCCTGTATATATACCTCTGGGGGCTGCTGCCAGTATATACCTCTGGGGGCTGCTGCCAGTAAATACCTCTGGGGGCTGCTGCCTGTATATATACCTCTGGGGGCTGCTGCCTGTATATATACCTCTGGGGGCTGCTGCCTGTATATATACCTCTGGGGGCTTCTGCCTGTATATATACCTCTGGGGGCTTCTGCCTGTATATATACCTCTGGGGGCTTCTGCCTGTATATATACCTCTGGGGGCTGCTGCCTGTATATATACCTCTGGGGGCTGCTGCCTGTATATATACCTCTGGGGGCTGCTGCCTGTATATATACCTCTGGGGGCTGCTGCCTGTATATACCTCTGGGGGCTGCTGCCATTATATACCTCTGGGGGCTGCTGCCAGTATATACCTCTGGGGGCTGCTGCCATTATATACCTCTGGGGGCTGCTGCCAGTATATGCCTCTGGGGGCTGCTGCCATTATATACCTCTGGGGCTGCTGCCAGTATATACCTCTGGGGGCTGCTGCCATTATATACCTCTGGGGGCTGCTGCCAGTATATACCTCTGGGGGCTGCTGCCATTATATACTTCTGGGGGCTGCTGCCAGTATATACCTCTGGGGGCTGCTGCCATTATATACCTCTGGGGGCTGCTGCCAGTATATACCTCTGGGGGCTGCTGCCAGTATATACCTCTGGGGGCTGCTGCCAGTATATACCTCTGGGGGCTGCTGCCAATATATACCTCTGGGGGCTGCTGCCATTATATACCCCTGGGGGCTGCTGCCATTATATACCTCTGGGGGCTGCTGCCATTATATACCTCTGGGGGCTGCTGCCATTATATACCTCTGGGGGCTGCTGCCTGTATACCACACTGCTGGGGGCTGTATACCTGTGCTGGAGTCCACCCTCGGCTTATACACGAGTCAATAGGTTTTCCCAGGTTTTGGGGGCAAAAGTAGGGGGGTCGGCTTATACACGGGTCGGCTTATACACGAGTATATACGGTAGGTTAGAAGATTTAAAGCCACATCCCTCCTCTACGAAATATGCAGATTTGCACTTCAGAAAGGAAATGGATGAACTCCAGTGCCACCTTTAGGTAGCTCCTCAAAGTCATAATCGCTTTCTAACAAGCTTTTTAATATGACTAGGGATTTGTGCCAGATCAGAATCCCAAAATCTCCTCACCTACTTAACAGTCTTCTTATGGTTGCAGGAAAACATCTCTCCATAAGGTAGATAGCAAGTTCCCAGACCTTGTCTTAGCCCACTCACACAGCCAGATCAGAATATCCCACACACTACACTGATGAGGGGCAGTTATCCTGAAACTCAGCGTCTGTAGTTTAGGGTTCTGATCTGGCACAAATCCCTTAGTCATATTAAAAAGCTTGTTAGAAAGTGACTATAACTTTGAGGAGCTACTTAAAGGTGGCGCTGGAGTTATTCCACTTCCTTACTGAAGTGCAAATTTGCATATTTCCTAGAGGAGGGATGTGGCTACAATCTCCTCACCTACTTAACTGTCTTCTTATGGTTGCAGAAAGCTTCTCTCCATAAGGTAGATAGCAAGTTCCCCAGACCTCGTCTTAGCCCAGTCACACAGCCAGATCAGAATATCCCACACACTACACTGATGAGGGGCAGTTACCCCGAAACGCAGCATCTGTAGTTTGGGGTTCTGATCTGGCACAAATCCCTTAGTCATATTAAAAAGCTTGTTAGAAAGCGATTATGACTTTGAGGAGCTACTTAAAGGTGGCGCTGGAGTTATTCCACTTCCTTACTGAAGTGCAAATTTGCATATTTCCTAGAGGAGGGATGTGGCTACAATCTCCTCACCTACTTAACTGTCTTCTTATGGTTGCAGAAAGCTTCTCTCCATAAGGTAGATAGCAAGTTCCCCAGACCTCGTCTTAGCCCAGTCACACAGCCAGATCAGAATATCCCACACACTACACTGATGAGGGGCAGTTACCCCGAAACGCAGCATCTGTAGTTTGGGGTTCTGATCTGGCACAAATCCCTTAGTCATATTAAAAAGCTTGTTAGAAAGCGATTATGACTTTGAGAAGCTACTTAAAGGGGGCACTGGAGTTCATCCACTTCCTTACTGAAGTGCAAATCTGTTATATGAACTGCACACACAAAATGAGAAGCTGCCATGAAGATAAATAACACAATACCTGGGGCCTAGTATAGATAATATATTAGGGTGCAGTGATTTTAAATGGGGCCTCTACCTAATAAATATATTTGATATGTAGCAATATCATTATAAAATAACAGCAGTCTGAGCCACTGATAAGACATTGAGCTTTTAGACTACCATAAGGTCCCGCTAGACATTGCAGTTGAGCCAATAAACCCAATAATGAATGTGAAAAAAAATAAATTAAGCTCGGTGTTCATTTAATTTAGATAATAAGAAGGATCCTAGACATCCACTTTAATATCAAAAACTATATTATGATCACTAGAAGATTTCAGGTCTACAGAAGTGGTCTCCAGCCTCAGTTCGAATTCCTGGCTCCTCGAATTCCTGAAGAACATTGGTCTGTAGAATGCTACAAATACTATTTCACTAGAACGTCTTTTCATCTCTTTTCCCTCATTTACTACTTTTTATTTATAAACTTGTCCTTAAGAACGAGACACGGCCTGAATCAAATAAGCCATAGGAGGTGTGGTAAACCCAATAGCCGGGGAAAGGTCCAACTCAACCCCGGCCGGAGCACGAAATGTAAAGTTCTGCAGCAATCTTGTAAAGAAGAGGAAAAGCTCCATTTTGGCCAAGTTTTCCCCGGCGCAGCTTCTTTTTCCTAAAGAAAAGAAAATGACATCACTGTGAAAATGTGGGCATTACTCAGTACTTGATATATATATATTATGACACTACTGTCCTTATGGAGCAACAAAATTCATACACCAAATAACATCCCAGTAAAGTTATCCACCTTATCCTGACCTGAAAACATTACAAGTGAGTTGTCAAATATTGTGATAGAATTGTAGGTGGGGAATGCATGGTGGGATGTCGAAGCCTTTAGGTGGGCTTCGGTTGGCTCTTTGTGGCAAAAACTAGTGAATTGTAACTCACTTTAACGGACTCACTGTGGTTAGAACATATTGTATGAACAGTCAGGCATGTACTCAGATCTATTGAGGTACGTTTATGTCGGAACACTGGCAAAAATTGCATAAGGGTACACTTATGGTAGCAGTTTATAGGGTCACACTATGGCTTTACACAGCTGATGAAGACATTGTTGTTTTCAAGTAGAAATATTCATGCTATTGAATCAGAAAAAGGGGTTATAAAAGGAATATTTGTCTGCCATGCTCGCAATGTAATGGACGGAATGGAAACCACTGACCCCTGTCATTTAACACCATTGAATACAAGGTGAGTGATAGAGGAAGGTAGCTCCCACTGTCACTTAATACTTTCACATACCAGAAGTTCATGATAACCCCTGAGGTAAGTAGCTATTTTGGGTCTCAAGGACACAGAATCTCAAGTGCCCAGAGGCTCCTGTTCAAAACCTTAACCATGATATACAAAGCCATCCACAACTTGTCTCCCAGTGACATGGTCTCCCGGTATTCACCTACACGCAACCTGCGAACCTGTCAAGATCTTCTTCTCTACTCCCCTCTTATATCTTCTTCCCACAAGCACATGAAGATTTCTCTTGTGCACCTCCCTTACTCTAGAAGTCCCTGCCCGAACACTCAGACTCAGACTCTTGCCTACCATGGAAACCTTCAAATGAAACCTGAACACCCACCTCTTCCAACAAGCCTACGACCAGCTGTGATATTCAGTCCACCAAACTGCCGCATGTCAAGCTCTACCTGCTTTTAGTGTATCCTTACACATCAGTTGTAGACTCTGAACCATCATGGCAGCGTCCTCTCTCCTCACCTACTGTATCCTCACCCATCCCTTGTAGACTGTGAGCTTTGGTGGGCAGAGTCCTCTCTCCTCACCTACTGTATTCTCACCCATCCCTTGTAGACTGTGAGCCCTCCTTTTGAGTCCAATTTCCAAAATGGGGCCACCTGTGGCTGGTTTTCCACTGTTTAGGCACATCACATAGACACCTTTTTGTCCAGTCACTCTTGTAAAAATGCCAAACTTGGGGATAAAGTAACATTTACATTTTTTCCTTTTGAATTGCTTTAGTTCCTGGGAAGCACCTGAAGGGTTAATACCTCTTGAATGTGGTTTTGAGTAGCTTTAGGGGTTCAGTTTTTGGAATGGTGTCGCTTTGAGATGTTTTCTGTCACATTGGCCTCTCAAAGTGACTTCAATTGTGATATGGTCGCTAAAAAAATAGTTTTGTAAATTTTGTTTGTAAAATGAGAAATTGCTGATGAACTTTGAACCCTTCTAACCTCCTAACAAAAAAAAGTTTTAAAAATTGTGCTGATGTAAAGTAAACATGTGGGAAATGTTATTTATTAACTATTTTGTGTGACATTACTCTGTGATTTAGGACATAAAAAAATATAAATTTAAAAATTACTAAATTTTCAAAATTATCGCAAAATTTCCAATAATTTTACTAATAACTGCAAAAACTATCATCCTAAATTTACCTCAATCATGAAGAAGAATATGTCACAAAAAGATTTCAGGATAATTGGGATACATTGAAGTGTTCCAGAATAATTACATCATAAAATGATCAGGGGCGCAATTATAGGGGTCAACTGCGATGGGATCTGGAGATACAGGGGCTACGGCCGCCGACCCCAGCACCAGAGTCACATGGATGTGCATTGCCGAGGATACACATCTATGTCACTGCGTGGCACATCACACAGTCATTATGAGGCCCATGTGTCAGGGACCCTCCTGCTGCTTTGCATTCTTGGGGGGCCCATCCTTATACTGTCTCTGCCCCCGCCTGGTGCTTCCTCTTACCATAACCTAGATTTTCATGTGCATTCCACAGTGGAACACAGCAGGCTGGTGCCACCTCATCCACGCTAGGAGAAGGTGGCACTTCGTGTTATATGCGTTCCACAGTGGAATGCACGCCAGCACCGCCTCCTGCTCTTGTATTTTCAGTTTTTGCAGGGAGACTGGAGTTGCGGGTTAACCGGAAGAGGTAACTACAGATTTATTTTTTATAATAAGTGAGTGCACAGTGACCAGAGGTTTTAGGGGGAGGAGGGGTGGTGCATTATACTATATGGAGAACTGTGTGGCTACATATATGAGGCTGTGTTATAGCATAATTGAGGACTATGAGGCTGCATTACACTATATTGGAGGTCTATGAGGCTGCAGTACACTATGATGGAGGACTACGATGCTTCATCTTCTACTTATATAATTGGCAGTTGGGAATTCGGGTGTTGTAGCCGAATCCCAAGATGCTTTGCGTTACTGCGAGCGATGACGCACAGCGTCATCGCGAGCCGCAGCCGCACTACTGTAAAAAAAAAAAATTTCCTCACCTCTCCCCGAGCCCCCGCCGTCTGCCGCCAGGCTCCCGGTGGCTCCCGGTGGCTCCCGGTGCCTGCAGAGCTCTTCTACACCAGTACAGGACCTGCGGTGATGTCAGAGTCACGTGACACCAGCTTACTCCATGGTAACCGCGGGTCACGTGACTCTGACATCACTGCAGGTATTGAACTGCAGTAGAAGAGCTCTGCAGGCACCGGGAGCCACCGGGAGCTCGGGGTGAGGTGAGCATAAACTTTATTTACATTTTTTTAACCCCTGCCTTACTCTGCCTGTCTCATGTCTCTGCACACTCTGCCTGTCTCATGTCTCTGCACACTCTGCCTGTCTCATGTCTCTGCACACTCTGCCTGTCTCATGTCTCTGCACACTCTGCCTGTCTCATGTCTCTGCACACTCTACCTGTCTCATGTCTCTGCACACTCTGCCTGTCTCATGTCTCTGCACACTCTGCCTGTCTCATGTCTCTGTGTGGCGCCCCGCAACGAGTGCGTCACAAGGGAGTATTGCAGCCGCAATATTCTCTGACCCAGCAGTGATATAGTTAACTTTGAGATCCAACCCAACATGCATCACCTAGAACAGAGGGCCAATCCTAGGTCCTGGTGGGTGGAGTGTTAGGGAAGTGTAGTAGAACACACAATAGTCTAGACCAGAACAGAAGAGCCTGGAATCTAGAGCGAAGCCTAGAACACAGAGCTTGGAGAGGAGCGGGGGCTCCGCACCCCGTGCGGGCCCCTGGGCCATCACCGGTCGGGTGTCAGCACCTGAGGCCTTAACTACCGGGATTGGGCGTTATCTACACGGGTTCCCAAAAGACTCCCGTGCCCACAACCTACAGCCGGTTCACTGGTACCGAAGCTGGCAGCAGTTCACCTCTGCTACGCGAACCAGAAGCGTGGAGGAGCAGCTTCACAGGAGCACCCCACCACCAGCCAACTTCCAGTCGTCTAACCAGCGGTGTACCCACCGAGGGATCCAAGGCTCCCCAAAACATCCAGAACGTACATCATGGATAGGGCATTGAAGCAGCCTCCCCGTACCCGATCTGGTATTCCTGGGCGACACTGGCAACCAATTAGTTAGAATAGAGGAACACTTGCGGATCTCTGAGGGACACCATCACTGCTGAGTCCACCCGGTCTACTACTCAACCACTGTATGCCATCTGCCTGCTGGTTACAGTAAAGACCCGTTATAGAGACTTTCTGTGTCTGTGCTTCCTTATGAACTGTCCGTCCGCACAACAAGGTAACCGCAGCTGCCGCACAACATCTTGAGCAGCTCCAGCCTCCGGGGATCACCGCTCAGCCTGTGGGGAGCGTAACATCTTGCTGCTGTCCATCTCCCGGAGGTTCCGCAGCGTCGGTAGTCCTTACCGAATCTACTCATAGGTGGCGTTACGAATAAATTAAAAATCCCTTTAATCTGTTCCACCAAGACGTCTTCACTTTTGATCTGCACTACACCGGGCCCCACTACCGGCAGGCGCGGTCCACCCGTGACAAGGAGGAAGGAAGCATCGCCTGTCTAAACCGGAGTCCCGGCCACGGTGAGTCATCTGCACACTCTGCCTGTCTCATGTCTCTGCACACTCTGTCTGTGTCATGTCTCTGCACACTCTGTCTGTGTCATGTCTCTGCACACTCTGTCTGTGTCATGTCTCTACACTCTGTGTCATGTCTCTACACTCTGTGTCATGTCTCTACACTCTGTGTCATGTCTCTACACTGTGTGTCATCTCTGTATACTGTCTGTAATGTGTCTATAATGTGTGTAATGTGTGTATACTGTCTGTAATGTGTGTATACTGTGTGTATAATCTCTGCATACTGTCTGTCTATACAATGTCTCATGTATGTATATACTGTGTGCTTCTCTCCTCACCCCTCCACCACTGAGCCGCATCTCTCCTCAACCCTACACCACTGACCCGCTTCTCTCCTCACCCCTCCACCACTGACCCGCTTCTCTCCTCACCCCTCCACCACTGAGCCGCATCTCTCCTCAACCCACACCACTGAGCCGCATCTCTCCTCACCCTTCCACCACAGAGCTGCATCTCTCCTCACCCCTCCACCACTGAGCCGCATCTCTCCTCACCCCTCCACCACAGAGCCGCTTCTCTCCTCACCCCTCCACCACACAGCCGCATCTCTCCTCACCCCTCCACCACACAGCCGCATCTCTCCTCACCCCTCCACCACACAGCCGCTTCTCTCCTCACCCCTCCACCACAGACACCCATCTCTCCTCACCCCTCCACCACTGAGCCGCATCTCTCCTCACCCCTCCACCACAGAGCCGCATCTCTCCTCACACCCTCCACCACAGAGCCGCATCTCTCCTCACCCCTCCACCACAGAGCTGCATCTCTCCTCACCCCTCCACCACAGAGCCGCATCTCTCCTCACCCCTCCACCACAGAGCCGCATCTCTCCTCACCCCTCCACCACAGAGCCGCATCTCTCCTCACCCCTCCACCACAAGCCGCATCTCTCCTCACCCTCCACCACAGCCGCATCTCTCCTCACCCCTCCACCACAGCCGCATCTCTCCTCACCCCTCCACCACAGCCGCATCTCTCCTCACCCCTCCACCACAAGCCGCATCTCTCCCCACCCCTCCACCACACCGACCTCCACCCATCTCCCTCACCCCTCCACCACTCTGCCGCATCTCTACTCACCCCTCCACCACTCTGCCGCATCTCTACTCACCCCTCCACCACAGAGCCGCTTCTCTCCTCACCCCTCCACCACAGAGCCGCATCTCTCCTCACCCCTCCACCACACAGCTGCATCTCTCCTTACCCCTCCACCACAGAGCCGCCTCTATACTCTGCTAGCCACAGAGCCGCCTCGATGCTCTACTACCCACTGACCCGCCTCTATACTCTGATACCCACTGACCCACCTGTATACACACAATTCATTTCACCGTGCTCCCGATACAATTGCATCGGGCCTTTTTACTAGTTATTCTATAATGGAGTACTATGAAGCTGCATTATACTATATGGAGAGTTATGAGGCTACATTATACTAAAATGGAGGGCTATAAGGCTGAATTACTGTAAAGAGAATATGAATGATAAGCCTGCATTATACTGTATGGAGACGCTATGAGGCTGCATGATTTTGTATGGAGGGCTATGAGTCTGCATTATACTACATGGAGGAATATAAAGCTGCATTATACTGTATAAGGGACTATGAGCCTGAATTATACTATATTGAGGGTTATGAGGCTACATTATACTCTATGGAGGACTATGAGGCTGCATTATATTATATTGACGAATATGAAGCTGCATTATAGGGTATGAAGAACTATGAGCTGTATTATACTATATTGAGGGTTATAAGGCTAAAATGCGGTATACTGTATGGAGGGATATGAGGTTGCATTATACTATATGGAGGGCTATGAAGCTGCACTACACTGTATGGAGGGCTATGAGGCTGTATTATACTATATGGATGGCTATAAGGCTGCATTATACTATATGGAGGGCTATGAGACTGCATTATACTATATGGAGGGCTATGAGGCTAAATTATACTATATGGAGAGCTGTGAGGCTGCTTTATACTGTATGAATGACTATGAGGCTGGATTATAATGTACGGAGGGCTATGAAGCGACATTATAATGTATGGAGGGCTATGAGGCTGCATTATACTGTATGAAGGATAATTGAGGTGCATTATAATTGCAGGATGATGGGGGCAGGAAGAGGAGGACCATATAAACCAGGATTGGGGACCTATATACCATGATAAGGGCCATATTGCAGAAGGAGGACTGTATCTTACAGGATGAGGGACATTAATACATAATGAAGGGGGAGAGGGATCAATACATGAGTCTTTATAGGATGTAGAATGTTACATGAGGCCCATATAATTGACCAACATGTGCAAAGGGGGGTGGCGCCTCTGCAGTCTGATCTCCACAGTGGTATTTTAAGTCATCGGAATTAATTACACATCTGAAGAGAATTCAGGTATCCTATGCTAGGCCTCCACACCTCCAACACTTTCCAAACTCCAGCCAGAAAGTGAAGGGCAGAAGAGACCCACTTTAAGGCAGACCTCACTACTGGTCAGAGGGAGGAGTAAAGAAAGGGATGGGGTGGCAACAGAAGTCACTTAGTCAGACAGAGTCAGACTGTGAACAAGGGCAGAAGTCTGCGTCAGGGAAGCTGCTCGGTCTGGAAGATAAGCTACTACAAGAGGTGCCAGGACACCAAGCTGTCAGGACTGCATGACTGGCAGCAAACTGGGGGATACTGTGCTGCAAGTAAAGTAGCCACACTGTGTGACTATCCAGGGGCACAGCAACTGCCAATGTAATAGAGAACCGGTTTGAGTCCTGTTGCTCATAGATCCTGGGTTGCCTACCTGCTTGTTGGTTAGCCACGAGGGAGCAAAGAGGAACATGAGGAAGCTGAAAGTATCTAGAAGCTCATCCCAAGGAGACATCAGCTGGTAGGCCATATACATGTCCTGTATAGCGATCCCTAGTTCTTCTCAGACTGACCAGACTGCTGACCCGGTGAACCAGTATACTGGGTCTGCTGATGAACAGACTTGCAGAGTAAAAATGTAAAGAACAAGATACTGTCTCCTTGCTTCCTTACTCCTTGAACCTCTTCTCACCACCACTCCTATCATCTTCTACTTCATCACCTACTATTACTCCCAGGGGCCTTCTCCTGCTGAGAGGAGTATTACACCTTGCTGCACCACAACCTATCCCTTGGGAGCCAACTACTTGCAGCGCTGGCCATCCCTGACTAGACACCTCAGCTGGCATCACAAACTATCTACAAACTTTATCCTCCCCTGTAAATAACCTCCCTCCAATGTGCGATCAGGGCCATGGTATTAGGCAATTGCCCGGCTACCGAGTACCCTGGCCCTTGCAATCGTGACAGGGGCCCAGGTCTAAATTTCGCACTGGGGCAATGTAATGTCTGTATACTCTTATATTCTGTGATATCCCAGCTGTAATGTCTGTATACTCTTATATTCTGTGATCCCCGCTGTAATGTCTGTATACTCTTATATTCTGTGATCCCCGGCTGTAATGTCTGTATACTCTTATATTCTGTGATCCCCGGCTGTAATGTCTGTATACTCTTATATTCTGTGATCGCTGGTTGTAATGTCTGTGTACTCTTATATTCTGTGATCCCTGGCTGTAATGTCTGTATACTCTTATATTCTGTGATCCCCGGCTGTAATGTCTGTATACTCTTATATTCTGTGATCCCCAGCTGTAATGTCTGTATACTCTTATATTCTGTGATCCCTGGCTGTAATGTCTGTATACTCTTATATTCTGTGATCGCTGGTTGTAATGTCTGTATACTCTTATATTCTGTGATCCCTGGCTGTAATGACTGTATACTCTTATATTCTGTGATCCCCGGCTGTAATGTCTGTATACTCTTATATTCTGTGATCCCCGGCTGGAATGTCTCTATACTCTTATATTCTGTGATCCCTGGCTGTAATGTCTGTATACTCTTATATTCTGTGATCCCCAGCTGTAATGTCTGTATACTCTTATATTCTGTGATCCCTGGCTGTAATGTCTGTATACTCTTATATTCTGTGATCACCGGCTGTAATGTCTGTATACTCTTATATTCTGTGATCCCTGCATGGAATATCTGTAAAGAGCAAGGGTTTTTGAGCGGCACTAGTGGGTGATCAGCAAGTCACACACTATAAGGGACTGTCAAGCAATTAAACGAGAAAAGTAGTGTGTATAGAGGACTGCGATCAGAAACCCATCAGGAATCACAGAGTGATTATCAAAAAATACTTTTTATTCAACAGATTGTGAGGTAGCAACCGGGGAACCCGCTTGCAAAACGACAAGAACACGTGTTTATAAGGTTAACCAATGTCTACCCGTTTATTTTCACATATTAATCACATAACCCGGGTAGCATGTTTGACACATATCACATTGATTAACAACACTTTACATAAATACACCATACATTTACATTTAACATCACATAACACTTATATTGCACATAACGTTTTATAATAATCCGGGACCTGTAACCATCTCTGTCCCCATTGGAGCTCTACTAACAGCTCCCGGGTGGCTACGGCCTCCGGCCTACTTACACATCTTACAATACCTTTATAATAAATACATTTGATATACTTCGATGATGACCCTTCCGGGTTCATAACAGGGATTGGCAAACCCTAGTAACCCGTGGGGCTGCGGCCTCCGGCCTAACCACGCGTTACCCTATACGGGAGCCCTTCTAACCCCTGCTTCTGACCTTCGTTACATACGCCTCAACGGGCCCTGTGGGTCCCAATGGCGGTACCTGCCGCCTGGCTTTAGTCCCCCAGCATGATGATATACATTCACCCCTAGTCAGGAATCCTGCCTGACCGGGACCTTACATACCGTATGTGATCCATCATTCCAGCGTCCATGGATCACACACCTGCACACAGCCCACATCCATGGACTGTGGCCCCTCCATGGCCCATTACAGGGATTGGCAAACCATAGTACACGGGAACCTCATCCGATACCTACTAGGAGCCCTCTTACCCCTGTCTCTGGCACCACAGGCACACTCACCCCATTAGAGGTCGTGGTTGAGGGATCAGGTACCCTCTGCATGCAGCAGGGCAAGCCTCCCTCTCGTCCCAAGGACGGAACGCCTCCAACATCATCCATACCAGCTGGGTCACTGTCTCTCCACATGATTATACATGGGTCATCATCTCTCATTCAGGGCCATTACTTACGCCCTCATACACATAGTTCATCGGGTCCCTTAACTGAGTACTCTGACTCGGACCCAAAGGCGGTCTATGCCCGCCTGGCACACTACATACAATTGCCTCCACGGGCTACATACATTCCGGTTCATCAGGACCTTTAACGGACTCCACTGAGTCGGTCCCAAGGGCGGTCTATACTCGCCTAACATGATTTACGCACACCAGGTGCACAGTTCACACTATCGCTCGGGAACTGCTTTCTTACCGGGCACGGATCCGGGTCTCGCTACCTGTCACAGGTTCCACCAGGCATCGCCACAGGCTCCTTCCCGGACGTGAGGTGAACCACGTCCGGTCTAGCGTCCACGGGTCAACCACGGCTTCCCCCTCCAGGTGCGGACACGACCACGGACCTCGGCACCGGCATGGAGCTAGCATGCTCCCATCATGTCATGCACACAGAGCCTTGGACTGCTCTGCACTCAGGCTGGTCTCAGCTTCCATCTGCATCAATCTCAGCCTCCAGGATCAATCTCAGCCTCCAGAATGAATGAATCTCTGGTCTCAATCACACAGGTGGCCGGCTCTTATCGTGCCAGCCACTCCCACCTGGACACACCCCCTCAGCTGCTAATCATCAGCTTCCACACAGCTCAGGTTAACTCCCTGTGTTCCGGGTTGTCAGCACTCACTCATCACATCCTATTCTTTATGGACTCCTCTCACTCTCACTGCCGCTCATTAGGCTCATGAACTCATTGTGTTCAGGTTGGTTCACACAGTATTACCATCACAGGAAAACCGGCCGGTGTGCACAGGATCATCCTCTGATCCTACATGTGATGTACCCCGGCCATGAGGATCATGCCGGCGGTGCCTCACAAGATGTAAACATACAGGTACCAAGAATTTTAGACAGAGAAATTGTATAAAAACAATTAAAATATGTGGGGGAAAGAGAACCATCACACATCGGCTGTGTGCCCAAGTGATATATGCAAATAACACACCTGACACTCCCAATGGAGTGAAAGATCATCCAAATAATTTTGATGCCTGGTGACGGCTTTGTATAATCAAGTGAACCCTATTTGGAACAACGCACACCAATCAAAGTACACCCTGGAACAGGCTGAATTATAGTACCTAATTTATCATAAAGCAGGCCATATTAGAATTACCTAACATAAGAGACCATAGTAGGCAAAAACAGGGTAACTGAGAGTGTACCAATCCTATAGCCCTATGTATAGAAGGGCCTAGTCAGGATGAATATAGATCAAAAAATGGCAATGAAAGGCATAGGATCATCCAAAGGGGAGACACCTGAGAAATGGCAAAGATAAACATAGATTATACCATTAGGTGAGGAACTGTAACCAACAGCCACCTATGAATAAAAGATAAACAACAAATAGTCACCAGGCACGGCGACACGCGTTGGGTCCTGCCGCTGTGTGCCCTGACATTCCACCTCCTTGCCTGGTGACTATTTATCTTTTATTCACAGGTGGCTGTTGGTTACAGTTCCTCACCTAATTGTATAATCTACTAGCTGTAGTACCCGGCTACGCCCGGGTTAATAAATAACGGCTGTTAGCTATAACAAAATAGAATTAGAATATGTCATATTAATGACCTGTAAGAAAATAGAAGCTGAGCTGTGATTGGTTGCTATAGGCAGCCTAATAAATCTCCAGCCAACAGTAAACCCTCCCCCTGGCCGGGCAGTGTATGTTACCTCACACATACACATAATAGACAGCTCATGTGACTGACATCTGCCTTAATTCCCTATTTGGCGCATGTGTTGCACATTGGCTGTTTTTAATCAGATGTTTATGTTTGGAAAAAAAAGATAGCACACGTATGAGGCGAGTTGTGTGAGGTGATTTGTGCACATCTGTGTCTGTCTGTGTGGTGTGTGTGTCCCTGGGGTGTGTGTGTGTGTGTCTGTCTGTGTGGTGTGTGTGTCCCTGGGGTGTGTATGTGTGTGTCCCTGTGGGGGGGTCTGTGTGGTGTGTGCCTTTATATACTGTATGTACTAAAGCCTCTCGACTTACCTGCTGAAAATGGCAAAAATGCTTCATTCTTCACAAAATTCCCTTTGGAGTCAAGGAAATGCTCTGGGTAAAACTCATCTGGTCTCTCAAAATGGGCCTCATCTCGAAGGACGGACGTTAATAGTGGCATGACATATGTACCCTGAAAAAAGATGACACATCAAGAGCGTAGCCTGCAGGCATGTCATAAAATACACTAATATTTAGTGTTAAGCTAAAAAGATTCACAGGACTCTGATTCAATTATCAAATTGCTGCACCAAAGTCCTGTGTCACACTGGACCAGGGGATGTGACACATTGCAAAACAAGCATACAATAAGATGGATAGAGGGGAAGGAAGACACTGATGATAGGGAGCTAGGAATGGGACCACTTCCTGCCACTCTCCTGCATCTCACCCTCACTGCCCTATCTGCCCTATGCGGGTCCTTCCCCCGCCACCATCATGTGTCTAATACCTGACTGTCCCCTCTCTAAGGCCTATCTAGTGTCAAGGCCGGAGTGTTCACAAGACACCAAGGGGTGTCCAACATGGGGACAGGAACACAGACAGGGGTTAGACCAAAGGACACCAACTAGCAGGTTGTAGCTTAGCACCAGGAGCTACAGCTGACACCACTCCAAAGGACTCCAGCAAACTGTAAGGCACCTCCTCACTCCACCTAGGACAGGATAGGAAATGAATCACTACCACCGGCAACATGTGCTGGATCATGGTACCATAAAAAGGGAAGTGGGAGTAGTCACCAACCTGGCTGCAAGCTAAGAAAAACTGGAGCTGCCCGCAAGGGAAACTGACATTAACCCCTTGCTGACACACAAGAAATTAACTACATTTAAAATCCAGCACACAGAGCTGGCATGAATCTTTAACTGAATCATGACACCGTGAGAACATGTCAATATCTCTGGTGCCTCTACTGACTAGTCGGTATAACACAATGTCAATACTGTGGCCCAGGTAGGAGGGGAAGGTTTCACAGTTTTGAAGATATCCGGGGCCAGCACTCCTTCTCGGCATGACACCTCCTCCCCAGGAGGTCTTTCGCCGCAGCCGCAGCAGTCCATGGCCGAACGGGGTGGTGAAGATGTTCTCCCTGCTAATCCGCGGCCGACCGTCCCCGCACTCACTTCCAGTGACGCTCATTAGACACATGAATATTCGGGAAACAGAAAGAAGCCGCACACAGGACTTATAAATTCAGATCAGCGGTTTTATTGTGCCCAAGTGCACATAGCAGGGTGTGGGTAGCAGGTGGGAGGACGGGAGGTGGTGGTACGACGGCATTTCGCGCTGCCAATGGCGCTTCAGCAGGTACAGTTCTCCAGGAGGATTGTACCCGCTGAAGAACCATTAGCAGCACGGAATGCCGTCGTACCACCACCTCCCGTCCTCTCAGCTACTACCCACACGCTGCTATGTGCACTTGGGCACAATAAAACCGCTGATCTGAATTTAGATGGGGAAGGTTTACAGGGCTCCAGTCTGGCGACCTGGCTGCCTACAAATCATTTTGCTCCTCTCTACTGTTATCTGCACAAAAACGAATCCTCCTTTTTGCAAAAAAGCATCTTCCAGACAGACTGACACAAAGACAGACACACACAGACACTTTCTTACCCTCCCCGGCAATCCCACGGCGAACCCTGGCCATGCCTTCTTTCTAGGCATTGGCAGGATCTGAGAGTAGTACTAGTGCTTAAAGGCCCTGCGAGTAGTAGGAGTACTCTCAGGCTAAGTCACATGAGAAGGTCCTTTAAGTATCCTACCGGCAGTTCCTGACAATGCCTAGAAGGAAGATATCATTGAGTTCGCCATGGGATCACCGGGGAGGGTAAGTAATTAGAGCGTTGGTGGTGTAGAAAGTGAAGCAGAAAAACGGAACACTAATTGACGTCCAATATATTCCGGATCCACTTTCTGCATCACTAACGGAGCAGTCAAAAAAGCTGACGTCTGCACAACAAACTGAAAGTCCCAATCGCTTTGCTGGCAGACACAAACACTGACCCGTACGCAGCACCAAAACTGGATCAAAATCGTCCAGTGTGAACATAGCCTTATGGTACCTTTACACGCCGCGACGGCAGGCTGGATACATCCCGCTACTTCACGTGCACGAGCACGCTCAAACGGCTACAAACGGTCAACGCACCCTCTTTACACGCCGCCATAAGGTGCGCTACGCCACGCTACATCTGTAGCTAGCTACATCGCCGGGTGTGTCACGTAGCCAGCTGTAGCTTAGCGTACCACGTTTACACAGCGCTACAACAAGCTAATATGGGCGGACCTGGTACAGCAGGGACAGCACATAGGCGTGCCACAATCTTGGATTACGAGCCGTCCGTACGATGATAGGACAGCGCAATATCATCATGATTGGCCAGGCATCGCAGGAGGCTGTTTAATACATGACGCTCGAGCAATTGTGTAGTGTGACTGGTCAGCTCCTTAAATATGCCTCCCTATGCAGCGACTACCAATCGTCATGCAGGAGCTTCCTCCAATGATCGGTGATGGGGCGCGGTAACCCGGAGCCTGGGTCACGCCTTAGCTACATTGCAGCTACATCGCAGGCTGTCCCGAGTTCCCTTCCGTTGCCTCTTTACACGCCGATATAGCTCGCTACCATCGGCGTTGTAGCCATCAGTTTTCGAGCAGAGCTAGGAAACAGATGTATCTGTTGCCGGCTGTAGCGTCACGTCTTCAGACGCCGCTACGACGGGCTACATTGGCGCTACAAGCTACATTTGTAGCCTGTAGCGGGATGTATCCAGCCTGCCGTCGCGGCGTGTAAAGGTACCATTAGAGATAGAGAAAAAAGCTGACCCCTATCACTGCCATCATCTCCAAATGAGTACCTTCTGATAGGCAGAGCACTGGACAGGACAAAAGCAGGGTTTGGATGATACATTATTTTTTTCTTTTATGAAACTTTACAAATCATTTAGTAGGAGATTTGTCTTAAAGTTTCATAACTTTGCTTTCCGGATCAAAAAAATGAAATAAAAAAGAAAGTTTAGTTTTTCTTCATCAGACTATTGTTTTATATCAACTATAAGTTCACTTACTTTAGGTATGAAATATCCTTTGAAGGTGACATCCTTGGCAGTGGCGTGGGGGAGATTGGTTGGGATTATGTTGGCAAACCTTTGCACCTCGTGGATGACGGCGTCTGTATAGGGCATTAGTCTCCGATGCTCCGATTGAGGTTCCGATGACCCAAGAACTTTTTCGATTTCATTTTGCACATTCTCTAGAAAATAAAAGGCCAATCATTTTTTCCCACCTGGTTTTATTAACGCTAATTATTAACATCATAACTAGAAATGAATGAATCTTTTGAAATTCAAGTTTGTCAGACTTACAGAAAGGCAAGTACAAAGCCTCGAATTGCCCTAAAAAACTGTATGACGCTATTCTCCTTTTCTCATACATTAATCTTGTTCACTATTGTGCTGTCACACACATGATCTGTACAGTTTATTCAATATTTCTTGGCTTGCCTTCTCTATTACAAAGCTGTGATGTCCTCTCACTATCCAGATTCAACAGATGCTGCATTCCCTGCCGTTACTTTTATACAGACTACAATGGCCAATTCTAGTTGTTTGTGCTATAGCATTAAATGTAATATCTGTAAGGCATTTTTGAGAAGTCCATTTGAATCCACTCAACAACCAATGGTGGGTTACATATAGAAATATTTAACATAGACATAGTATTGCAAAATCAGATTTTTTTCAAAAGCTGGTGTGGCACCCCAAGGGTTAATGTGCCACAATATCATCACACGGGTTCCCTCCCTCCCCACACAACACTGGACACTACACTAGCACCTCTGGGCCAGGAGGGGAAGCTAAAGCAGCTCCCTGATATACTCCGGGTATAGAGGAAGTAGTTAGTGCAGTACGTAGCAGTACTGTGAAGAGTTCAGTTCCTGTGAGAACTGAGAGAGAGACTGTAGTGTAAAGAGGCTGTGTCAGGCCTCTCTACAGTATGCTCCTCGATTCCAGGCCTAACCAGGGTCTGAGGGAAGGAACACAGGAAACCGAAAAACACATCTGGGAGACTGAGTGACTTCACAACTCGCCCCGGAGGAGCGCACAGACCGGATACCGGATCAGAGACTGTGACTGACAGACGTAGCACAGCAAACACCGGAAAAGTGGAGGTTGTAGATCTACACTGTACCTCAGCAAAGCAACATGGAGGGGTCAGAAGCACATGGAAGACTCAAGTTGCCTAGCAAAGGGGGTACCTGTGAGGAAAGACAGTGCCAGCAGCTCAGCTAAAAGCAGCAGCAGGGCCACACACAAGGTGCAGCAGTGGGAAGCTGAGGACCCGGCCAGGGTGGGAACAACTCGGCCCCTGCACAGACTCCGTGGACAGTGCTCAGCTGAATTACCATCATCTGCAGTAAAGACCTTGAAAACTGCAAAACTGTGAATCTGAATCTATATTCAACAGCAGAGATCTCCACCTGTAGAGCCGACCACTGCTTTCATCACAAGCTGAGAGACAAGGCTGCAGCAGCAGGAAAGTAAGTGAATTGCATCTATTACGAGACCTAATTCCCCTCACAAGCAACCACCATCTCCACTATCATCCCTATCCTGCAACATCTATAGTATCCATCATAGACTATTACTATCACTGCCCCGGGGAACCAAGCTCTACCTGCGGAGAGCCATTACATCTCCAGCTGCCTAACATCATCCCCGGAGGTTCTGCAGCAGCAGTGGTCACCCTGACCACAACCCGTGGGTGGCATCACGACAAACTCCCCTGTAAATATCCCCCCATTTATTTGCAGAACCCGGGACACAGTTTGGACCAGGACCGCCGTGACATCCCCAGCAGTACCCCGGTCCGGCACCGAGTACCCCGTCCGGCACCGAGTACCCCGTCCCAGTGGGCTCCAAACTGGTAATCTCATAAGTATACAAGAAAGGAGATACATCTTTCTCCCTCTACATCCTTTGTGTATGTGGGTCTCAAGCCAATACTATAACTTCCAGTTAACACAATTAAAAGAAGAGCAGTGAGTCCCACATGGCTTAGAATCTTCAGATTTATTAATTCATATTTAAGCCCACTGCTGATAACAGTCTCAGATGCATTTCTGGCTAAATGTTCTTAGTCATTGGGATAGGAATTCACCATCGTGAAGAAGATTAAAAACCTTATGCAGCCAATCATTGAACAGCACAACTAATCACATTATTTCATTCTTTTTGGAGGGAGGGGAGGAACAAATAAAAACTATTATTGAGAGAATTGTTTTGGATAATAAAACTAGATAAATTCCCATGCAGAATTAATAATAATGAGCGAGTAGCGAAATATTCGTAATCACTTCACTCATAACGAGTATTTTGTAATACTCGCATACTCGTCAGCATAGTGAGTCCAATAATAGTTAATTAGTGATTAGCCCCACCCACACATATCCGGCCATAAAACAAGTCCTTCCGGGACACCTTGCAGTGCCCCCCAGAGAGGGCTTAAAGGGAACCTGTCACCTGGATCTAGCCTTCTCTGCTATCACTAGCTGTTCCTGCACATTCCTAGCTGTTCCCTAATCATCCCTCTCTGAGCTAAAGGGGCCATATAACGATTTAGAAAAATGTAGTAGAACTTACATATGGTCCCCATGTAGGAGAGTGGAAATGCAGGCTCCGGGCTCCATGATTCCCTCCTTGCGGTGTCCAAGCACGCCCCGCTGGGCGTCATCCTTCTTGCTGCTTTGCCGCCTCTATTTGGAATCTCCCACCCTCTCTGCCAGTGTAATGCCCAGGTCGGAACATAATATCCGGCCCGGTGCATTATGGGCCTGATCACGTAATCAGCCCGGTGCATTAAGGGCCTGATCACGTGATCGGCCCGGTGCATTATGAGGACCATATGTAAGTTCTAATTCATTTTTCTAAATCATTATGGTGCCCCTTTAGCTCAAAGAGGGATGGTTAAGGAACAGCTAGGAAGGTGCAAGGACAGCTAGTGATAGCAGAGAAGGCTAGATCCAGGTGACAGGTTCCCTTTAAAATTCAAGAGGCTCTCACTAAGGTGACAGCTCCCATTGTTTACTGAAGGGAGCTGGCAATATGTGTCAGATCAATAATGATGGATACATCACTCATGAGCACCAGTGATACTCGCCGAGTAACGAGAATCGCGAATACCCTACTATCCGTGCGAGTAGGGAATTGTAACGAATACACTCACTCAATACTAGGAATGAACTTTAGAAATGATACATTATTAGAAGGTTGCATCAGGGGTTAATCTAAAATTCTTCTGCTAGGTGTTTTCCCTGTAATAATAGAATCAATCCAGATGAATGAAATAATGTGATTAGTGGTGCTGTTCAACGATTGGCTGCATTGTGCTTTTAAACTTCCTCGCGACAGTGCATTCTTATCTCAATGACTAAGGGCGCTTAGCCAGAAATGCGTTTGAGACTTATCAGCCATCATGAATTTTAATAATGAATTAATAAATCTGAAGACTTAAATCCATATGGAGGTAAAGGTCCAATTTATATAGACTGAAAGGTGGGACAATTTATGTTTATCGTTAAAATTTGATTTAGGCCAGATAATTCTGAAAATAAAGTCATTCTTAATGTTGGATTGTTTGGAGGAATTGTATCTTACTTTGTATCTCGGGATATTTCATCATTAGAAGAAGACCCCATCGTAGAGTGGTTGAGGTCGTCTCCATCCCAGCAGCAAACAGGTTGACGACGAGCATTACTAAATTTTCATTGTGGAAATATGATGCAAATTCAGACTTTTCCTAAAGTAATGGCAAACAGATTTTCAGAAACAAGTAAATCACAACATAGACCGTAGATGCAAGAGAATAGATATTATGTCATAGGAATAGAAAAGGGAAGGGGAAGCGCTAAAAACCCTATACTAGCACTTCCTAACCAGTTGGGGTCGGCACCTAAGAGAATGTTGACACTGGCATCCCCGCTCAAAGGCTGCTTACCCTCATATGCACCAGTGTACCTATCCTGTGAGTGGATTTAGTGATGCACACCCAGAAAAAGTTGTGGTGTGTTACTTCACAGGTTAGAGTCACACATGCAGATATAATGAGAGATCTTGTAGATATAAACATTAATCATTGATCTTATTAGTGTACTTGTCTACCTCTTTCATTTTATCTAGACCATTATATCTACCTGTATTGGTGTTTTTGTCTTTGGATGACAAAAATATTTTTTGCAGTCAAATTGAGATATTGTTCCATTATTTGAGTGACATTACAGTATTGTTATTTTCATTCTTAAACCTCTGATATTGTACCACCCTTCTGTCCGACTACATTATTAGTCCAGTACCTTACCCTCCTTGTCCTTCCGAAATGCACGTATGATAATTACAGGTGTAATCTAATCCTGTTCTTTTGGGTTTTTCTTACTCACTTCCGCATAAAAGTGCGACGTGTATTTCTATAACACTATTTTCCCCGAGGTTTCATTTTCCTTTCTTCCTTGACTCGTGTATTCTAATTCTCAGGTCTGAGTGATGATTACCAGATCCTAAATGATCACTTGCATCTAATTATCTTATATATATTTGTCTTAGACACGAGGTTCAAGTGCATAATAGAAGCCTATGATTATACATGATTGGACCAATAAAAGGTATATTTCATTTGTTACTTATGCAATGTGCCCCGAACGATGGCTCCTTCTGCGTGTCTCAAGAGCTGCACTGAATTTTAAGCTGTGGATTCTTGTCTTTCCATGTGTGCGAGATTTTTCACATGTGATCCTCAAAAAGCAAACCTCTACCCGACTGCTATGCCGAGCTATCATCCCATATCGCTGCTCCTGTTTGCCAAACTCCTCGAGTAGCACGTCCAAACTCAACCTTCCTCCCACCTCTCATCAAACTTTGACAACCTACTTTCTAGTTTCCAGCCCCATCACTCCACCGAAACTGCCCTGACCAAAATTACTAATGAATTACTTACTTTCAAAGCTAACAGAGAATTTTCTATTCTCCTTCTAGACCTGTCCTCTGCATTAAAAATAGTTGAGCACTCCCTCCTACTACAAATCCTCTCTTCACCTGGTGTTAAAGACCTTGCCCTGTCCTGGATTTCCTCATACCTTTCTGACCACACATTTAGCGTTTCCCACTCCTACACTTACTCCTCATCCCACTCTCTCTTTCTGTTGGAATCCCGCAAGGCTCTGTCTTGGGAACCCTACTCTTATCTAATTATACCCTTGGTCTGGGACAAATCAAAGTCCTATGGCTTCCGGTATCACCTGTAGGCTGACGACACTCAGATCTACCTCTATGGCCCAGACATCACTGCCCTGCTGCCCAGAATCCCAGTGGATCTATCAGCCATATCCTCCATCTTCTCCTCTCGCTTCCTAAAGCTCAACGTGGACAAATCAGAACTTATTATCTTTCCTCCATCTCACATATTTTCTCTATCTGATCTTTCTATCCTAGTTAATGGCATCACGCTCTCACCTGCACCTGAAATCCGCTGCCTCGGAGTATCTCTCGACTCTACCCTGTCTTTCAAACTGCACATCCAAACTCTCACCCCCTCCTGTCACCTCCAGCTCAAATATATTTCCAGAATCTATCCTTTCTTCAGAACTCTATCTACTTAAATGCTTGCACATGCCCTCTTCATCTCCCACCTTGATTACTGCAACATCCTCCTCTGCGGCCTCCCTGCTAACACACTTGCACCTCTCCAATCTGTCCTCAACTCTTCTGCTCGACAAATTCACCTCTCTCCTCGCTACTCCCTTGTTTCTCCCCTCTGTAAATCTCTTTACTGGCTCCCAATTCCCCAATAAATCCAGTCCAGGCTACTAACGCTGACCTACAAAGCCATCCATAACCTTTCCCCTCCATAAATCTCTGAACTTATCTCAGACTATATTCCCTCACGTAATCTCTGATCCTCCCAAATCCTCCTCCTTTCTTCCACACTTATTCATTCCTCATCCAATCGCCTCCAAGACTTCTCCCGAATATCACCCATCTTCTGGAATTCTGGGCCCCAACACATACAATTATTCACCACCTTTGGATCTTTCAGACAGAACCTGAAAACCCATCTGTTCAGCAAAGCTTACAGCCTTCAATGACCCTACTGCTACTGGAGCTGGCGCTCCACACCCACCACCACTACCAGAGCGGTGGCCTCAAATGAAATGTTGATTCTATTAACACTGAGACTTATGACAAATTAATATTGAGCTCAATGTCTTTACAACTACATGTATGACTCTGTCAAATCATTAGTCTGACCTGTGACATGATACATGCATTACCGAATCCGCTCACAGGATAGGTGCACTCAATGAGCTCTTAGAAAACTCTTATGTACAATACCTCTTGTTGCTTGACAAGAAAAGTGTCTATCAGGGTCCTTTGGTCGTTTACGTCTAGCCGCTCCTTGTGCTTTGTGAAGGTCTCTCTAATAAACTTTTGGGTGTTGATAGCATTTTGATTGATTTTTCTGTGAGCTCCGGGTAACCAGCGAACCAGAGATGTGAAAGTATTGTACAACTGTAGAGAACAAACATAATGAAGCGGTTATTTCCCATCCATAATATTCCATTAGCATATTTATTACACCTGGTTATTGTTAGACAATAGAGATGAACAAATCTTCCAAAACTTGTTAACCGCTATCTCTTGATAATAAGACAGTAGATTAGTTGTAGTCCCAATACAATAGCTTGGAATCAATAGGTATTGAAAGGGGTTAACAATAATACAAAATTACCCCCCCCCCTCCCGTATCTTATGCCTGCCTCTCACCTGTCCTGCACCCAGTTCTCCCTTGTGTCATTTGTGAGATGTCAGTGTCTTCCGGTGTTAACAGGGCCAATTTTAGGCAAAGTGGAGCCCTGGGCAAAAGTTTAAAGTGGGGCCCTAAATATGCACAACTTGCACCATCACACTCAAACATTTATGTTGCATTTAGATATACTGAGTTCAGATTGGTAAATGAGCGCAATTGATAATATTATGTCATCGAGTGCTCAAGCAAAGTTTATCAACTTAAAACCTTTATGTTACACAAAACGTGATGATTATATTTAGAGAACACCAATGACTGTAGAAATATTAAAACTGCATGTTGTGAAGGTTACGACAGTCACCGATCAGTCAGATGTGTACAGTTATGGCCAAAAGGTTTGAGAATGACACCAAAATGATATTTTCACATGATCTGCTGCCCTCTGGTTTTTATTTGTGTTTGATGTTTATATCACATACAGAAATATAATTGCAATCATATTATGATACCAAAAAGTTATATTGACAGTTAGAATGAGTCAATATTTGCAGTGTCGACCCTTCTTCTTCAGGACCTCTGCAATTCTCCCTGGCTGCTCTCAATCAACTTCTGGACCAAATCCTGACTGATAGCCGTCCATTCTTCCATTCTTCCATTCTTCCATTCTTGCATAATCAATGCTTGCATTTTGGCAGAATTTGTTGGTTTTTGTTTGTCCACTCGTCTCTTGATGATTGACCACAAGTTCTCAAGGGGATTAAGATCTGGGGAGTTTCCAGGCTGTTAGACGGAGGCCATGGGTACCAAGGCCTCTGTCAGCCATTTTGTCTCTTGAAAATATATCTATTGAAACTTTCTCTGTTAGTAGAAATCTAAATGTCATGTCTTCTAGCTATAAGCAATGACCTAAACCTGTATAAGAAAACAGATGGAGTTAATTAGATTTGGTCTGATCATTTAGCAAAATTTATAATCAGGTCATAAGCCAGTTCTGTATTTTTCTTGATATTTTACGGTGTATTCGATCCCTCTAGGCTAATATGACGTTTCTCATGATCAAGAACAGAGCTGATTAATGTCAATAAGTTATGATTTGTGCTTGGTCCAAAAAAGGCTATTATGAGATAATTTGTGTAGATAAAATTAAGTATAGTATGTAGTTAGTAATGAAATTAATGTGCTTCTTCATGTCAATATATGTTGTATAATAATGTGAAGGGATCACTTATGACAGGTTACGTAATCCTTCCATAGAGGGACATTGGTTACAGTGATCTTCTATGGAGAAAATTGGTATAAAAACGCCCTGCTTTAGACAGGCGGGGCGACACTATTCCATCTTGTGTGCCAGGCGACACTATTCCATCTGGTGTGCCATGAGACGGGAAGCCATTATTTTGAATCCATCTTGAGTGTGACACCTGGGGCTTCCGCGCCTGTCATTTAGATTCTTATGCCTGATTACTGCTTTCGCCGTAGAACTCTGTGTATTTTTCCCTACCCGAATAAAACCCACTTTTGGTTCTGAAGACGCAGTCTATGGAGTTTATCGAACGAAGAAACTGAGTTGTTTATTTCTAACAGATGGCGAGCTAGCCCGGATGAAAGGGGGAACCTATATCCTTTCTGAAGAACCTAGAAGATTCCTGCAAGTAAAGCTGTGAACCAAAGGGGTGAGAGGGTGAGGAATGGACTTTTCTTTCTCTTTTTTTTTGCCTTTATTGATGAAAAGCGTGGCGCCACGTGAAATCGCATTAAGGAAATCAGCCGCTGAGAATCTCTCGTTTGCGCTCCTATCTACCCTGAGTAACCAAGACTGAGCCTCTACGTGAGTTATACAAGGACGTGATTAAAGCCGAGGGTACGGAGAAGGAGACGTGTGGCAACGTAACGAGTGAGGCTGATCATACGGCTGGACCTCTTTTGGTTGACCAAAGCCGGCACGTGTCTTCCATTACAGAGGTGTGAGTATCTAACTTTTGCCTGTAATTGCATTAAGTTGATACTAAAAGCAGTTTAAAAAAATTCGTCCTTGTGTTTCCACCGCTATGGAGTGGCTAAGGAAACAGACTGACATGCACGCTGAAACCCCATAGCTAGAAGAAATTATTAGCAGAAAGGGCAGCCGAATAGCGGCTTTGTGTAAGTTAGTTATAGCTCAGATCAGGCTAGTGATAGACAGCTTCAAAGACAGTACGTTAGTGTAGTTACACAGGGAGGGGCAGCGGAGCAGAGTATGGAGAGAACACAGCAGCTACTGATACAATGATGGGAGTAGTAGTGTCACAAAGGGAGGGGTATGAGATACAGCGGCTGGAGGCAGACAGAAAGGAGGAAGCAAAAATCCATCCATAGATTGTAGCATCCTTTAGAATAAGGAAAGGAAATTATCTTAGAATTAGAAGAAGGGCTGCCTGGTGTGTAACATTTGATAAGTATTTTTTGATAGAATAGATCAGAAAGATGATTATGATCTGATGGAATAGATTGTAGAGAATACTTGGAAAGGTTTTGCAAGTTAGGGATTTTACATAATGCTAAATTTGTGGAGGACAAAATTAGGGCATTGGTAACCATTGTTAGGGAAAATGCCATCCTAGACTAAGGGCGATGATACAGATGTTTTTGCATATCGCCCTGCCTGAATGGCATCTGCTGTGGACAGACCAGGACTTCCTGGGGTTATAATCAACTGCCGAAAGTGGGCTGGTCCCAGTCGGCAGAAACCCCTAGGAACTCCATGGGTTCTCTTGTATGTTATCCTTGTGGGCAATCAGGGCATCTTAGACGTAAGTGTTCCCATTTAGCTCCCAGGAATGATCCACAGGTGCACCTCTACAATGTCCCGAGATCCGTATGAGGGAGCCAGTGCTCCAAATCCTGCTATTAAGAACCCTGGACAGCCAGCGGTTAACGGCCCCAAACCGTGCCAGCAGTACAATGGTCCTCAGATAGTTAACCCTGTTTTTCGGGAGCCTTTTGCCCCGTCACCCAATTATGCGACCCTTGTCCATCCCAGCAGACAGATCCATGCTGTGAGGAGAGCTCACCCTCCTCCGGGAGGAATTCCTCCCACCCTTATGCTCCACTGATACAGGAGCTGGGGGGGACGAGGAAATGGCTCTTTCAAGCGATCTGTCCGGCTCGGCGGTGACAGCAGTGGGCTGTAGAATTGCCTCTGGTGAGGTTGGTGGATTTTTTGGGACTTCCTACTGCCGGTTCTGATTGATGCATTGAACCCCCCCTGTTCCCCTGTACCTCTTGGCACAATTATCCCTAGGCCAAGATGGACCGACCTTATGTCAGAGGGACAATAGAGGATACCAAAAATTGGGAAGATTTTTTAATTGATAACAGGAGCCTCTGTTTCAGTAACAGAACACAAATTGCAGCTCCCCCCGGGCTGCCAGACACCACAACTTTAGTGGGATTTGAGGGCTCCTGTATACAGGCGAGCATTCGGTGTGAACTTTGGATCAGTCCGCAATTAAAGTTTTTTTATTAATGGGTCAAATGTGTTGTCAGCCATGGGTATCATTGTTAATTTGGGTATCATTGTTGATTTGTGTAATAAGGTCTTATGGCGTGACAAAGGAACTACTGTCTGTTCAGTTATTATGGATGCTGCAGAGTTGAAAATGTCACAGTCATAAATTAACCGTTGCTAGTTTGTGCTCAGTTGATAATGATGATGACATGCCTGAGATAAATTTTGCAGACACGGCTTTGAAACATGAATTGGTGCAATTTTTTCCTCATTTATGGGTTTCAAAATGTACAGATTGCGGACTGATGCAAATTTTAATTAAGATTGACAGCGACCGTCTACCACCCTTTCAGCGCCAATACCGTATTCCTGAGGAAGCAATTCCTTACATAAGGATTGCTGTCAGTGAATTGGAATAACAGGGCGTGATTGTACGAGGCAGCCCCCCCCCCCCCCCCCCCGTGCAATAGCCCAATCCTGCCTGTAAAACAAAAGAAGGATGGTGGCTATCGCATGGTCATGAATTTAAGACTTGTAAACAAATACACCCCTCAGCAACACATCTCGGTCCCTGAAGTGATGTCACTGCTGAGGAGTGAATGTCAGGTTTTTTTTTCTCTTGTTTGAATATTGCAAATGGCTTTTTCTGTGTACCTATTACACCTGAGTCGGCTCTCCGTTTGGCATTTACCTTAGAAAATGTCCAGTACCTGTTCACACGCCTGGCCCAAGGGTTTTATTCTAGTCCAATTTATTTGCATCAGGTGTTGGCACAGGTATTGGAACCCCTGGGGTACGGAGACAAAGTCTTGCAATATGTCAATGATTTCTTGATTTAAAATTTATGGACTCAAATTGTTGATGAAACTGACAATATGTGTGATGTATTGTGCAACTCAATATTAAATGTGAGTCGGGACAGAGTACAGCTGAATGCAACCAGAGGTTAAATATTTGAGTGTGTGTCAGTTTCAAAAGAGGGGACATTCATTCAGACTGTACCTTTCCCAAATCAATATCACAGAACTCAGAACGTTTCTGGGTCTTGTGAATTTTTTTCAGAGAATTTATTGAGGATTTTGCTTGCTTGCTAAATCTTTGTACATCTCCTAAAAGGTATTGAGAATGAGTTTACCACAATCACAATAGAGGGAGACTTTAGAAAATTTAAAACATGCAGTTTAATTGGCTTTTCACCTTGATTCTGTAGACCCCCCATGTAACCTTAAAAACACTGCTTACAGGCAAAGCTTGGGGTGTGAATTCTCAGAGAATGGCCCAGTGGATTGTTGACTTTTAGACTAGGTATTTGCAGGTAGAAGTGGGAGATAAATATCACTTAGCACAATTGCTGCAATATGCAGGTCAGTCTCATGATTGCCAAATTGAACAGACTCATGTCGCCCCCACCCCCTTCCGTGCAGACTTTCAAACCAATGTCCCTTGTGTATACATAGATGGGGCCCGGTATTGGCACGATGGCAAATATGTCACAGGTTACGCTTTGTGGTTCCCTGACAACAAGAATTTATTGCAATATAAGCTTCCTGGACATTTTTCCGCCAAGCGGGCTGAATTAGAGGCAGCTTTGCAAGTCATTCTTTTGTGTATTGATCCCATGATATTTTCAGCGACAGTGCTTACGTTGTCTCCTCTCTGACATTGTATTTCAATGTATAGTCACAGAGGAAGATGTTTTAAATTCCCAGAACAAGCCGCTTCAGCATGCAGATATTCTCAAGCAAATTGTGCAGAGAGGCAAAGAATTTCCAAATTTATGGTCCTTCTGTAAAATCAAAGGACATCAAAAGATCACATCTGACCCCCACATCGTGGGCAATGCATATGTAGATTCCGCAGCCAAAGAAGCCGCCATGATGGGCGTTGACAGATATCCACAGGCTACTATCTCTGCTGTCACACGAAGACACCGGGAGGAGCCCCCACCCTTATGCATCTCAGTTCCACGACCTCTTAAAGGCACAGAGAGAACAAGGTGATGCATCTTTATTTAACTCCCTTGAATCAGTACCCATTGATAAAGGAGAATATCTGTATTACAAAAGGGTTGATGACAAATTGTTACCATATATCCCAACTATAATGATTAAGTCTCTGATTAAATTTAATCATTCAGTCTTTCAGCGCTCTTAAAGCTAGTACAAAGGAAAAATGTGCCATCCCCAGAGAGGCTGATGGTCCATGGTAGTCGATTCAAATTGACTTCATTGGTCCATTCCCTCCGGCAGAGGGAGGATTCAGGTATGCCTTGGTCATTGTTGATGTTTTCTCAAAATGGGTTGAGGCCTTGCCTGCCACCAACAATACTGCCCTGACAACGGCCCGCCTCTTGTGGAAAGATGTGTTTTCACACTGGGGCTTCCCAAAATTAATTGAAAGTGACAATGGACCTCACTTAGTGAGACAAATCATGACCCACTTGCCTGGCAATAAGAGCTGTAGCCTCAGAGTCAACAGGAATTTATAGGAGTCCAAATTTGTTGTGGGAGCTTAGCTCATGGTTAAAAATCTTAGGAAAAAAAAAAAGGACTGTGAGATTCCAATTACAAAGGCCCATTTGTTATCACACAGGTGATAGGCCCAACTATTTTGGGAGTGCTAAGGATTAGCAAGCCAAGAGGGTTAAAATTGTACATCAATGTAAGCTTGTTATATTGCCAGTTGAGAATTCTAGTGATGCTGGTGAGAACTGATACTGCGCTTTTATTTTATTTTGCAGGTCCCCTATTGGATCGGGATCCATGAATCCGCCTGTTTCCCTGGAGATGACATCTCACACCATCCAGTGGGACCCGGACAGTGTGATCGAGGGGGAAGACAGTGGAAGCTCCGAGGAAACAGAACAAGATCGAGAGTCACGGATCAAAGGACTCAGAGACTGTTATGGGACTTGGGACTCGAACACTTTATGTTTTTTTCACTTCTGTGATGATTTTTTTGTTTTGTTGTGTTTTTTGCTTCTTTTTAGGACTATTTGCCCACACCTGAACTGTCAATAAGACCTTAGCAGCCATGGAACAAAGAAAATTTTTGAATTTTTTCTTTTTTTGAAAGCTTGTAATGGGACTCATTAATACTTAAGAACTCTTACATTGGTGATATTTACTGTAGATTTTTTGCTACTTTGTTTGTTTTTTTCCTATATGTGTTTAATAGGTAGTAACCTAAAAGTCTAAAAGTTTTTCAAAAAAGAATCTGGCTCATGTTGAGTAACTAAATAACTTTCAGGCCCGTGTAATAACACATAGTACCACTTTTATCAGACCATACTGGAGACTTGGTGCTGGTAGGGTACCTACTGCCAGACCACGCTCACTTATAGGTTGTACACCTATTGTTAGGGCCCTTCTTACAAGGGTACCTTCAGTCCCTTCCAACACTCCTACTGACCAGGGAGTGTACGAAATTATGCCTTCCCTCAATACCATATATGAGAATTATGACTAGACTCATATGCCAATTTGTACTTAAGGGTAAATTATCAAATTACCATAAGTACAACAGAGGGATTTGTTAGACGGAGGCCATGGGTACCAAGGCCTCTGTCAGCCATTTTGTCTCTTGAAAATATATCTATTGAAACTTTCTCTGTTAGTAGAAATCTAAATGTCATGTCTTCTAGCTATAAGCAATGACCTAAACCTGTATAAGAAAACAGATGGAGTTAATTAGATTTGGTCTGATCATTTAGCAAAATTTATAATCAGGTCATAAGCCAGTTCTGTATTTTTCTTGATATTTTACGGTGTATTCGATCCCTCTAGGCTAATATGACGTTTCTCATGATCAAGAACAGAGCTGATTAATGTCAATAAGTTATGATTTGTGCTTGGTCCAAAAAAGGCTATTATGAGATAATTTGTGTAGATAAAATTAAGTATAGTATGTAGTTAGTAATGAAATTAATGTGCTTCTTCATGTCAATATATGTTGTATAATAATGTGAAGGGATCACTTATGACAGGTTACGTAATCCTTCTATAGAGGGACATTGGTTACAGTGATCTTCTATGGAGAAAATTGGTATAAAAACGCCCTGCTTTAGACAGGCGGGGCGACACTATTCCATCTTGTGTGCCAGGCGACACTATTCCATCTGGTGTGCCATGAGACGGGAAGCCATTATTTTGAATCCATCTTGAGTGTGACACCTGGGGCTTCCGCGCCTGTCATTTAGATTCTTATGCCTGATTACTGCTTTCGCCGTAGAACTCTGTGTATTTTTTCCTACCCGAATAAAACCCACTTTTGGTTCTGAAGACGCAGTCTATGGAGTTTATCGAACGAAGAAACTGAGTTGATTATTTCTAACACAGGCCATGGACCCAAAATCTTTTGTTCCCTGAGCCATTTAGTTATCACCTTTGCTTTATGGCAAGGTGCTCCATCATGCTGGAAAAGGCATTGTTGGGCGCCAAACTGCTCTTGGACGGTTGGGAGAAGTTGCTCTTGGAGGACATTCTGGTACCATTCTTTATTCATGGCTGTGTTTTTAGGCAAGACTGTGAGTGAGCTGATTCCCTTGGCTGAGAAGCAACCCCACACATGAATGGTTTCAGGATGCTTTACAGTTGGCATGAGACAAGACTGGTGGTAGCGCTTACCTCTTCTTCTCCGAATAAGCTGTTTTCCAGATGTCCCAAACAATCGAAAAAGGGATTCATCAGAGAAAATGACTTTACCCCAGTCCTCATCAGTCCACTCCCTGTACCTTTCCCCCAGTCCTCAGCAGTCCACTCCCTGTACCTTTCCCCCAGTCCTCAGCAGTCCACTCCCTGTACCTTTCCCCCAGTCCTCAGCAGTCCACTCCCTGTACCTTTCCCCCAGTCCTCAGCAGTCCACTCCCTGTACCTTTCCCCAGTCCTCAGCAGTCCACTCCCTGTACCTTTCCCCCAGTCCTCAGCAGTCCACTCCCTGTACCTTTCCCCCAGTCCTCAGCAGTCCACTCCCTGTACCTTTTGCAGAATATTAGTCGGTCCCTGATGTTTTTTCTGGAAAGAAGTGGCTTCTCTGCTACCCTCCTTGAAACCAGGCTTGCTCAAAGAGTCTCCGCCTCATAGTGTGTGCAGTAGCACTCACACCAGCCTGCTGCCATTCCGGAGCAAGCTCGGCACTGCTGGTAGTCCGATCCCGCAGCTGAAACAGTTTTAAGATACGGTCCTGGTGCTTGCTGGTCTTTCTTGGGCGCCCAGGAGCCTTTTTGACAACAATGGAAGCTCTCTCCTTGAAGTTCTTGATGATGCGATAGATTGTTGACTGAGGTGCAATCTTTCTAGCTGCGATACTCTTCCCTGTTAGGCCATTTTTGTGCAGTGCAATGATGGCTGCACGTGTTTCTTTAGAGATAACCATGAAGAGAAAAAATGATACCAAGCACCAGCCTCCTTTTAAAGTGTCCAGTGGTGTCATTCTTACTTAATCATGACTGATTGATCGCCAGCCCTGTCCTCATCAATACCCACACCTGTGTTAATGGAACAATCACTAAAACGATGTTAGCTGCTCCTTTTAAGGCAGGACTGCAATGATGTTGAAATGTGTTTTGGGGGTTAAAGTTCATTTTCTAGGCAAATATTGACTTAGCAAGTAATTGCTGTTAAGCTGATCACTCTTTATGACATTCTGGAGTATATGCAAATTGCCATTTGAAAAACTGAAGCAGTAGACTTTGTTAAAATTAATATTTGTATCATTCTCAAAACCTTTGGCCATGACTGTACAGGCCTTGGCTTTGTGCAGGCTTTTACTATGATTGACTTCAGCACATCTACGGCCATCACTAGTCTCTCACACTGCTCTGGGGAATTTTGGTCCACTCTTCTTCCAGTCTCTTCCACAGTTCTGTGTAGTTATAATGTAATTATCTCACCCCTTTTTCAAAGAAGGTTAGAGACTCAAAGACAATTAATTATGCAAGCATTCTATCGTGTAAAGATGTGTATTGCCAAATTCCATTAAATTACATCAGCCTCTATTTGTTGTTATGGTTAGCAGACTAAATGTAACAAGCCTTAACCCCTTTCTGTCTACATCATTTAAATGATCTTTATCCAAGTGGCTTGAAATCTAGCCAATGAGAGCCTAGTCTTATTCTACAATTGTAAAGTCCTCAATGGTCTGAATTGAGTGCTCAGTAGTATATAAGGAGGACTATTAATTGACCAGGTGACAGATGCTAGATGGCTCCCATCTAGGATCTCCGGATAGGATCGGCAGGCCATAACCAAAGGTCTAGGCACTTCGGCGCCGACCAAGGGGATCAGAATCTGGAGTACATGATTACATGGACCTTGGTCTATAGACCACAGCCCAGACTAGAGAAGCACTAGAGACTACTTAAGGAAGATATCAAGGTTGGGATATTTTTGATCATCTGGCTACAGCAAACCTTGTAATCCCTGATAAGCCAGCAGAGGGTGAGACTCTGTTGCATTAATTGTATGTGTTATATGCCATTAATTGTTCGGGAATCCAATAAAGCCTTAATATTGCGGTTCTGAATAGTGTTCCGCCCACAGTTAAGGAGTTCGGGCATATCATTGGGATGAGCCATGGTCTTTGCTGTCTTTCTAAAGGCTTCCAGGCCAGCAGATGAGAGTACCCACTGACCCTCGTGTCTCCACAGTGACCTTGTAAGATGATTACTCATGTCTGTGCGAGTGTGCAGATGAAAAAACACAAGATTTTGTTACAATTTCAGCGGCCAAGTCTAGCATTGGTAGCCTGTTTATTGTGCAAATATACTCTAAAGTGAAGATGAATAAAATGGTCATTGACCATGTACAAGAACCAACCTACCATGACCATTGGGGTTCCCGCCAGCCTTATGTTCTCGTTTATATAACCCAATAGCTGTAAAAACACTGGATCGTCATATTCAAAGCGATGACCCAGTAATATGGAGACAATGATATTGGCGACAGCGGCGTTCATTATCATTGTGTTCTCAAATGGTTTTCCTGTAAATTTTAGAGACAGTAAATATATTGTAAACTATAGTGTAAATTATATCCATAAATTAAAAATATTCTTTACATATTATACAAAGTATTTTTGGTGTTTAAGTCTGTAGATCCATAAACTGCTAGCCTCTCTTGTCAAGGAAAGCTAAGAAGAAGTTGCACAATGGTCATCTAAGTTCTTCTGTCCCATCGCTTTATGAGTCAGTGAGGATCTCAGCACAGATCCCCAATCAATCAATCAACACATCCACTATGTGAAACGTTTTTTAAAGGGAACCTTTCATGTTGAAAATGATCTTTGATCTGCAGGCAGGATGTTATAGAGCTGTAGGAGCGTGTTAGATTGATGTACATAGATGCAGTAGAACTTACATTTTATTCGATGAAATCTCCAGTGCATCTGAGTCAAGCGGGTGATCCTATCCATTAACTGACAGTCTTCTCTGTATGACTATGAATGCAGAGATAGCTGTCAATCAATAAGTAGGACCACCTGTTGGACTCTATTGATTTCAATGAAAAAAAACATCATGTTTTTGTTGCATTTCTTTGCCAGAAGAAGTAGATTTTGTGCAGAATGTTCTCATTGAACTCACTTCAGGTAAACTGCTTGAACTCAATCCTTGACTACCAGAATGAAAGCACATTGTGCTAATCCAGTATTGAGTTCAATGGTGCCAGATAACCAGATTATTATTTTAAATTGTGTCAGTTAATCAGGTAATCTAGTTTGCAATATGGAATTAAATAATTTGGTAATCCAACACCATTAAACTCTATGCTGGATTATCAAAATTAAGTTCAATGAGTTTATCTAAAGTGAAGACACTTCTAATATATAATTGCCGTAGCGCACTTCCATCATTTTCAGCGCTACTTCCGTCGTCGTGGACGTGGCTGGACGTGGCTGCCTCGCGAGGCGGCCATTGCGAGCCGTTGCTGAGGCGGCCATTGCGAGTCGCCGACCCCGTGGAATGACCGACCAGAGCCGAGCCCCGTGGCCAAAAATAGAACCAGAGGCCCAGCTATACTTCGCTTGAAACACCGCTATTATTCTCTATGGGAAGTGAGGCGCTATTCTGATTGGTCGCTGTGTCCTGCCGGCGACCAATCAGAATAGCGCCTCACTTCCCATCATATATATAAAACCCGAAGGCCACTTCCTGTGGAATCTGGCCAACTTCCGTGATGGTCTGTGTCCTGTGTCACAGACCGGAACCGGAAGTTCCAGACCCACGAGCGGTGAGCGCATAGCGCTCACCGCGAGCCGCTGTGAAACCTGCATAGCGGCTCGCAGTGGGCGCTAATGCGCCACCGCCCCCCCCCACACAGAGCCGTGTGCTCCCACCCAGGGCCGCACCGTCCACTGGACAGTGTGAGCCCTGAGTCCAGAGCGGCGGCAGCCAGGGGGAGCGGCACGAGATAAGGGGGCGGCGCCACCAACATCAGCGACGGCCTCAGGAGAGACGGACGCTGTAAGAGGTCGCGCGCGCTGTGGCACTGTAGGCTGCAGGGCGGCGGCGGGCCGAGCGGACGCTGCAGGGGCGGCAGGGCTGAGACCGGCCTCCGATCGGCTCAGGCGGCAGGGTGGCTACATGCACCCTCCCACCAATATCCGGGAACCGGCCCGCCCCACCCCACTCTCCGGTGTGCGGCCTCCGCCGGCACCGCCCACTCTCCTCCTCCATCACGGACCACCATTCCGCCACCGGCCCCGCACACAGCCCCGCCGACAGCCCGGTGAGTGTTCTGCCCCCCAGCCTCCCCTCTCCTGTGCCCCCCCAGCCTCCCCTCTCCTGTGCCCCCCAGCCTCCCCTTTCCTGTGCCCCCCAGCCTCCCCTTTCCTGTGCCCCCCAGCCTCCCCTTTCCTGTGCCCCCCAGCCTCCCCTTTCCTGTGCCCCTCAGCCTCCCCTCTCCTGTGCCCCCCCAGCCTCCCCTCTCCTGTGCCCCCCAGCCTCCCCTTTCCTGTGCCCTCCAGCCTCCCCTTTCCTGTGCCCCCCAGCCTCCCCTCTCCTGTGCCCCCCCAGCCTCCCCTCTCCTGTACCCCCCCATCCTCCCCTTTCCTGTGCCCCCCAGCCTCCCCTTTCCTGTGCCCCCCAGCCTCCCCTCTCCTGTGCCCGCCCAGCCTCCCCTCTTCTGTGCCCCCCAGCCTCCCCTCTCCTCTGCCTCCGCTCTTCTCCAGCCTCCACTCTCCTCTGCCTCCCCTCTTCTCCAGCCTCCGCTCTTCTCCAGCCTCCGCTCTCCTCTGGCCTCCAGCCTCCGCTCTCCTCTGGCCTCCAGCCTCTGCTCTACTCTGGCCTCCAGCCTCCGCTCTCCTCTGGCCTCCAGCCTCCGCTCTCCTCTGCCTCCGCTCTTCTCCAGCCTCCGCTCTCCCCTGTCTCCGCTCTTCCCTGCCTCCGCTCTCCTCTGCCCTCCAGCCTCCGCTCTCCTCTGCCCTCCAGCCCCGCTCTCCTCTGCCCTCCAGCCTCCGCTCTCCTCTGCCCTCCAGCCTCCGCTCTCCGCTGCCCTCCAGCCTCCGCTCTCCTCTGCCTCCGCTCTCCTCTGCCTCCGCTCTCCTCTGCCTCCGCTCTCCTCTGGCCTCCAGCCTCCGCTCTCCTCTGGCCTCCAGCTTCCGCTGTCCTCTGCCTCCGCTGTCCTCTGCCTCCGCTCTTCTCCAGCCTCCGCTCTTCTCCAGCCTCCGCTCTTCTCCAGCCTCCGCTCTTCTCCAGCCTCCGCTCTCCTCCAGCCTCCGCTCTCCCCTGCCTCCGCTCTCCTCCAGCCTCCGCTCTCCCCTGCCTCTGCTCTCCCCTGCCTCCGCTCTCCTCTGCCCTCCAGCCTCCACTCTCCTCTGCCTCCGCTCTTCTCCAGCCTCCGCTCTTCTCCAGCGTCCGCTCTTCTCCAGCCTCCGCTCTCCCCTGCCTCCGCTCTCCCCTGCCTCCGCTCTCCCCTGCCTCCGCTCTCCCCTGCCCCTCCGCTCTCCCCTGCCCCTCCGCTCTCCCCTGCCCTCCAGTCTCCGCTCTCCCCTGCCCTCCAGTCTCCGCTCTCCTCTGGCCTCCCAGTCTCCGCTGTCCTCTGCCTCCGCTCTTCTCCAGCCTCCGCTCTCCCCTGCCCTCCAGCCTCCGCTCTCCCCTGCCCTCCAGCCTCCGCTCTCCACTGCCCTCCAGCCTCCGCTCTCCACTGCCCTCCAGCCTCCGCTCTCCTCTGCCCTCCAGCCTCCGCTCTCCTCTGCCTCTGCTCTCCTCTGGCCTCCAGCCTCCGCTCTCCTGTGCCCCCCAGCCTCCCCTCTCCTGTGCCCCCAGCCTCCCCTATTCTTTGCCCCCAGCCTCCCCTCTCCTGTGCCCCCCAGCCTCCGCTCTCCTCTGCCCTCCAGCCTCCGCTCTCCTCTGCCCCCCAGCCTCCGCTCTCCTCTGCCACCCAGCCTCCGCTCTCCTCTGCCCCCCAGCCTCCGCTCTCCTCTGCCCCCCAGCCTCCGCTCTCCTCTGCCCTCCAGCCTCCACTCTTCTCCAGCCTCCGCTCTCCTGCCTCCGCTCTCCCCTGTCTCCGCTCTCCCCTGCCTCCGCTCTCCCTGCCTCCGCTCTTCTCCAGCCTCCGCTCTTCTCCAGCCTCCGCTCTTCTCCAGCCTCCGCTCTTTTCCAGCCTCCGCTCTCCCCTGCCTCCGCTCTCCCCTGCCTCCGCTCTCCCCTGCCTCCGCTCTCCTCTGCCTCCGCTCTCCTCTGCGTCCGCTCTTCTCCAGCCTCCGCTCTTCCCCTGCCTCCGCTCTCCCCTGCCTCCGCTCTCCCCTGCCCTCCAGCCTCCCCTGCCTTCCAGCCTCCGCTGTCCTCTGCCTCCGCTCTTCTCCAGCCTCCGCTCTCCCCTGCCTCCGCTCTCCTCTGCCCTCCAGCCTCCGCTCTCCTCTGCCCTCCAGCCTCCGCTCTCCTCTGCCCTCCAGCCTCCGCTCTCCTCTGCCCTCCAGCCTCCACTCTCCTCTGCCTCCGCTCTCCTCTGCCTCCGCTCTCCTCTGCCTCCACTCTCCCCTGCCTCCGCTCTCCCCTGCCTCCACTCTCCCCTGCCCTCCAGCCTCCCCTGCCCTCCAGCCTCCCCTGCCCTCCAGCCTCCGCTGTCCTCTGCCTCCGCTCTTCTCCAGCCTCCGCTCTCCCCTGCCTCCGCTTTCCTCTGCCTCCAGCCTTCGCTCTCCCCCTGCCCTCCAGCCTCCGCTCTTCTCCAGCCTCCGCTCTTCCCCTGAACCGCTCTCCCCTGCCTCCGCTCTCCCCTGCCTCCGCTCTCCCCTGCCCTCCAGCCTCCCCTGCCCTCCAGCCTCCCCTGCCCTCCAGCCTCCGCTGTCCTCTGCCTCCGCTCTTCTCCAGCCTCCGCTCTCCCCTGCCTCCGCTCTCCTCTGCCCTCCAGCCTCCGCCTCTCCTCTGCCCTCCAGCCTCCGCTCTTCTCCAGCCTCCACTCTCCTGCCTCCGCTCTCCCCTGTCTCCGCTTTCCACTGCCTCCGCTCTCCCCCTGCCTCCGCTCTCCCCCTGCCTCCGCTCTTCTCCAGCCTCCGCTCTTCTCCAGCCTCCGCTCTTTTCCAGCCTCCGCTCTTTTCCAGCCTCCGCCTCCTCCCCTGCCTCCGCTTTCCCCTGCCTCCGCTCTCCCCTGCCTCCCCTCTCCCCTGCCTCCGCTCTCCTCTGCCCTCCAGCCTCCACTCTCTCCTCTGCCTCCGCTCTCCTCTGCCTCCGCTCTCCTCTGCCTCCACTCTCCTCTGCCTCCGCTCTTCTCCAGCCTCCGCTCTTCTCCAGCCTCCGCTCTTCCCTGCCTCCGCTCTCCCCTGCCTCCGCTCTCCCCTGCCTCCGCTCTCCCCTGCCCTCCAGCCTCATCTGCCCTCCAGCCTCCGCTGTCCTCTGCCTCCGCTCTTCGCCAGCCTCCGCTCTCCCCTGCCTCCGCTCTCCTCTGCCCTCCAGCCTCCGCTCTCCTCTGCCCTCCAGCCTCCGCTCTCCTCTGGCCTCCAGCCTCCGCTGTCCTCTGCCTCCGCTCTTCTCCAGCCTCAGCTCTCCCCTGCCTCCGCTCTCCCCTGCCCTCCAGCCTCCGCTCTGCCCTGCCCTCTCCAGCCTCCGCTCTCCCCTGCCCTCCAGCCTCCGAACTCCCCTGTCCTCCAGCCTCCGATCTCCCATGCCCTCCAGCCTCCGATCTCCCATGCCCTCCAGCCTCCGCTCTCCTCTGCCTCCGTTCTCCTCTGCCTCCGCTCTCCTCTGCCTCCGCTCTCCTGTGGCCTCCAGCCTCCACTCTCCTCTGGCCTCCAGCCTCCCCTCTCTCTGTGCCCCCCAGCCTCCCCTCTTCTGTGCCCCCCAGCCTCCCCTCTCCTGTGCCCCCCAGCCTCCGCTCTCCTCTGCACCCCAGCCTCCGCTCTCTTCTGGCCTCCAGCCTCCGCTCTCCTCTGGCCTCCAGCCTCCGCTCTCCTCTGGCCTCCAGCCTCCGCTCTCCTCTGCCTCCGCTCTTCTCCAGCCTCCGCTCTTCCCCTGCCTCCGCTCTTCCCCTGCCTCCGCTCTCCCCTGCCTCCCCTCTCCCCTGCCCTCCCCTCTCCTCTGGCCTCCAGCCTCCGCTCTCCTCTGGCCTTCAGCCTCCGCTCTCCTCTGGCCTCCAGCCTCGGCTCTCTCCCTGCCCTCCAGCCTCCGCTCTCCTCTGCCCTCCAGCCTCCGCTCTCCGCTGCCCTCCAGCCTCCGCTCTCCGCTGCCCCCCAGCCTCCGCTCTCCTCTGCCTCCGCTCTCCTCTGCCTCCGCTCTCCTCTGCCTCCAGCCTCCGCACTCCTCTGCCCTCCAGCCTCCCCTCTCCTCTGCCCCCCAGCCTCCGCTCTCCTCTGCCCCCCAGCCTCCACTCTCCTCTGGCCTCCAGCCTCCGCTGTCCTCTGCCTCCGCTGTCCTCTGCCTCCGCTCTTCTCCAGCCTCCGCTCTTCTCCAGCCTCCGCTCTTCTCCAGCCTCCGCTCTTCTCCAGCCTCCGCTCTCCTCCAGCCTCCGCTCTCCTCCAGCCTCCGCTCTCCCCTGCCTCTGCTCTCCCCTGCCTCCGCTCTCCTCTGCCCTCCAGCCTCCACTCTCCTCTGCCTCCGCTCTTCTCCAGCCTCCGCTCTTCTCCAGCCTCCGCTCTCCCCAGCCTCCGCTCTCCCCTGCCTCCGCTCTCCCCTGCCCCTCCGCTCTCCCCTGCCCTCCAGTCTCCGCTCCTCCCCTGCCCTCCAGTCTCCGCTCTCCTCTGGCCTCCAGTCTCCGCTGTCCTCTGCCTCCGCTCTTCTCCAGCCTCCGCTCTCCCCTGCCCTCCAGCCTCCGCCTCCCCTGCCCTCCAGCCTCCGCTCTCCACTGCCCTCCAGCCTCCGCTCTCCACTGCCCTCCAGCTTCCGCTCTCCTCTGCCCTCCAGCCTCCGCTCTCCTCTGCCTCTGCTCTCCTCTGGCCTCCAGCCTCCACTCTCCTCTGCCCTCCAGCCTCCGCTCTCCTGTGCCCCCCAGCCTCCCCTCTCCTGTGCCCCCCAGCCTCCCCTATTCTGTGCCCCCCAGCCTCCGCTCTCCTCTGCCCCCCAGCCTCCGCTCTCCTCTGCCCCCCAGCCTCCGCTCTCCTCTGCCCCCCAGCCTCCGCTCTCCTCTGCCCCCCAGCCTCCGCTCTCCTCTGCCCTCCAGCCTCCGCTCTTCTCCAGCCTCCGCTCTCCTGCCTCCGCTCTCCCCTGTCTCCGCTCTCCCCTGCCTCCGCTCTCCCTGCCTCCGCTCTTCTCCAGCCTCCGCTCTTCTCCAGCCTCCGCGCTTCTCCAGCCTCCGCTCTTTTCCAGCCTCCGCTCTCCCCTGCCTCCGCTCTCCCCCTGCCTCCGCTCTCCCCTGCCTCCGCTCTCCTCTGCCCTCCAGCCTCCACTCTCTCCTCTGCCTCCGCTCTCCTCTGCCTCCGCTCTCCTCTGCGTCCGCTCTTCTCCAGCCTTTGCTCTTCCCCTGCCTCCGCTCTCCCCTGCCTCCGATCTCCCCTGCCCTCCAGCCTCCGATCTCCCATGCCCTCCAGCCTCCGATCTCCCATGCCCTCCAGCCTCCGCTCTCCTCTGCCTCCGTTCTCCTCTGCCTCCGCTCTCCTCTGCCTCCGCTCTCCTGTGGCCTCCAGCCTCCACTCTCCTCTGGCCTCCAGCCTCCCCATTCCTGTGCCCCCCAGCCTCCCCTCTCCTGTGCCCCCCAGCCTCCCCTCTCCTGTGCCCCCCAGCCTCCGCTCTCCTCTGCACCCCAGCCTCCGCTCTCTTCTGGCCTCCAGCCTCCGCTCTCCTCTGGCCTCCAGCCTCCGCTCTCCTCTGGCCTCCAGCCTCCGCTCTCCTCTGCCTCCGCTCTTCTCCAGCCTCCGCTCTTCCCCTGCCTCCGCTCTTCCCCTGCCTCCGCTCTCCCCTGCCTCCCCTCTCCCCTGCCTCCCCTCTCCTCTGGCCTCCAGCCTCCGCTCTCCTCTGGCCTTCAGCCTCCGCTCTCCTCTGGCCTCCAGCCTCGGCTCTCCCCTGCCCTCCAGCCTCCGCTCTCCTCTGCCCTCCAGCCTCCGCTCTCCGCTGCCCTCCAGCCTCCGCTCTCCCGCTGCCCCCCAGCCTCCGCTCTCCTCTGCCTCCGCTCTCCTCTGCCTCCGCTCTCCTCTGGCCTCCAGCCTCCGCACTCCTCTGCCCTCCAGCCTCCCCTCTCCTCTGCCCCCCAGCCTCCGCTCTCCTCTGCCCCCAGCCTCCACTCTCCTCTGGCCTCCAGCCTCCGCTGTCCTCTGCCTCCGCTGTCCTCTGCCTCCGCTCTTCTCCAGCCTCCGCTCTTCTCCAGCCTCCGCTCTTCTCCAGCCTCCGCTCTTCTCCAGCCTCCGCTCTCCTCCAGCCTCCGCTCTCCTCCAGCCTCCGCTCTCCCCTGCCTCTGCTCTCCCCTGCCTCCGCTCTCCTCTGCCCTCCAGCCTCCACTCTCCTCTGCCTCCGCTCTTCTCCAGCCTCCGCTCTTCTCCAGCCTCCGCTCTCCCCAGCCTCCGCTCTCCCCTGCCTCCGCTCTCCCCTGCCCCTCCGCTCTCCCCTGCCCTCCAGTCTCCGCTCTCCCCTGCCCTCCAGTCTCCGCTCTCCTCTGGCCTCCAGTCTCCGCTGTCCTCTGCCTCCGCTCTTCTCCAGCCTCCGCTCTCACCCTGCCCTCCAGCCTCCGCTCTCCCCTGCCCTCCAGCCTCCGCTCTCCACTGCCCTCCAGCCTCCGCTCTCCACTGCCCTCCAGCTTCCGCTCTCCTCTGCCCTCCAGCCTCCGCTCTCCTCTGCCTCTGCTCTCCTCTGGCCTCCAGCCTCCACTCTCCTCTGCCCTCCAGTCTCCGCTCTCCTGTGCCCCCCAGCCTCCCCTCTCCTGTGCCCCCCAGCCTCCCCTATTCTGTGCCCCCCAGCCTCCGCTCTCCTCTGCCCCCCAGCCTCCGCTCTCCTCTGCCCCCCAGCCTCCGCTCTCCTCTGCCCCCCAGCCTCCGCTCTCCTCTGCCCCCCAGCCTCCGCTCTCCTCTGCCCTCCAGCCTCCGCTCTTCTCCAGCCTCCGCTCTCCTGCCTCCGCTCTCCCCTGTCTCCGCTCTCCCCTGCCTCCGCTCTCCCTGCCTCCGCTCTTCTCCAGCCTCCGCTCTTCTCCAGCCTCCGCGCTTCTCCAGCCTCCGCTCTTTTCCAGCCTCCGCTCTCCCCTGCCTCCGCTCTCCCCTGCCTCCGCTCTCCCCTGCCTCCGCTCTCCTCTGCCCTCCAGCCTCCACTCTCTCCTCTGCCTCCGCTCTCCCTCTGCCTCCGCTCTCCTCTGCGTCCGCTCTTCTCCAGCCTTTGCTCTTCCCCTGCCTCCGCTCTCCCCTGCCTCCGCTCTCCCCTGCCCTCCAGCCTCCCCTGCCCTCCAGCCTCCGCTGTCCTCTGCCTCCGCTCTTCTCCAGCCTCCGCTCTCCCCTGCCTCCGCTCTCCTCTGCCCTCCAGCCTCCGCTCTCCTCTGCCCTCCAGCCTCCGCTCTCCTCTGCTCTCCAGCCTCCACTCTCCTCTGCCTCCGCTCTCCTCTGCCTCCGCTCTCCCCTGCCTCCGCTCTCCCCTGCCCTCCAGCCTCCCCTGCCCTCCAGCCTCCGCTGTCCTCTGCCTCCGCTCTTCTCCAGCCTCCGCTCTCCCCCTGCCTCCGCTCTCCTCTGCCCTCCAGCCTCCGCTCTTCTCCAGCCTTCGCTCTTCCCCTGAACCGCTCTCCCCTGCCTCCGCTCTCCCCTGCCTCCGCTCTCCCCTGCCTCCGCTCTCCCCTGCCCTCCAGCCTCCCCTGCCCTCCAGCCTCCGCTGTCCTCTGCCTACACTTTTCTCCAGCCTCCGCTCTCCCCTGCCTCCACTCTCCTCTGCCCTCCAGCCTCCGCTCTCCTCTCGCCCTCCAGCCTCTGCTCTTCTCCAGCCTCCGCTCTCCTGCCTCCGCTCTCCCCTGTCTCCGCTTTCCCCTGCCTCCGCTCTCCCCAGCCTCCGCTCTCCCCAGCCTCTGCTCTTCTCCAGCCTCCGCTCTTCTCCAGCCTCCGCTCTTCTCCAGCCTCCGCTCTTCTCCAGCCTCCGATCTTCTCCAGCCTCCGCTCTCCCCTGCCTCCGCTCTCCCCTGCCTCCGCTCTCCCCTGCCTCCCCTCTCCCCTGCCTCCCCTCTCCCCTGCCCTCCAGCCTCCACTCTCTCTCTCTGCCTCCGCTCTCCTCTGCCTCCGCCTCCTCTGCCTCCGCTCTTCTCCAGCCTCCGCTCTTCTCCAGCCTCCGCTCTTCCCCTGCCTCCGCTCTCCCCTGCCTCAGCTCTCCCCTGCCTCCGCTCTCCCCTGCCTCCGCTCTCCCCTGCCTCCGCTCTCCCCTGCCCTCCAGCCTCCCCTGCCCTCCAGCCTCCGCTGTCCTCTGCCTCCGCTCTTCGCCAGCCTCCGCTCTCCCCTGCCTCCGCTCTCCTCTGCCCTCCAGCCTCCGCTCTCCTCTGCCCTCCAGCCTCCGCTCTCCTCTGCCCTCCAGCCTCCGCTCTCCTCTGGCCTCCAGCCTCCGCTGTCCTCTGCCTCCGCTCTTCTCCAGCCTCAGCTCTCCCCTGCCTCCGCTCTCCCCTGCCCTCCAGCCTCCGCTCTCCCTTGCCCTCCAGCCTCCGCTCTCCCCTGCCCTCTCCACCTCCGCTCTCCCCTGCCCTCCAGCCTCCGCTCTCCCCTGCCCTCCAGCCTCCGATCTCCCATGCCCTCCAGCCTCCGCTCTCCTCTGCCTCCGTTCTCCTCTGCCTCCGCTCTCCTCTGCCTCCGCTCTCCTCTGGCCTCCAGCCTCCACTCTCCTCTGGCCTCCAGCCTCCCCTCTCCTGTGCCCCCCAGCCTCCCCTCTCCTGTGCCCCCCAGCCTCCCCTCTCCTGTGCCCCCCAGCCTCCGCTCCTCCTCTGCCCCCCAGCCTCCGCTCTCCTCTGGCCTCCAGCCTCCGCTCTCCTCTGGCCTCCAGCCTCCGCTCTCCTCTGCCTCCGCTCTTCTCCAGCCTCCACTCTCCCCTGCCTCCCCTCTCCCCTGCCTCCCCTCTCCCCTGCCTCCCCTCTCCTCTGGCCTCCAGCCTCCGCTCTCCTCTGGCCTCCAGCCTCCGCTCTCCTCTGGCCTCCAGCCTGCGCTCTCCCCCTGCCCTCCAGCCTCCGCTCTCCCCTGCCCTCCAGCCTCCGCTCTCCTCTGCCCTCCAGCCTCCGCTCTCCTCTGCCTCCGCTCTCCTCTGCCCCCGCTCTCCTCTGCCTCCGCTCTCCTCTGCCTCCGCTCTCCTCTGCCTCCGCTCTCCTCTGGCCTCCAGCCTCCCCTCTCCTGTGCCCCCCAGCCTCCCCTCTCCTGTGCCCCCCAGCCTCACCTCTCCTGTGCCCCCCAGCCTCCCCTCTCCTGTGCCCCCCCAGCCTCCGCTCTCCTCTGCCCTCCAGCCTCCGCTCTCCTCTGCCTCCGCTCTCCTCTGCCTCCGCTCTCCTCTGCCTCTGCTCTCCTCTGCCTCTGCTCTCCTCTGCCTCTGCTCTCCTCTGGCCTCCAGCCTCCGCTCTCCTCTGGCCTCCAGCCTCCGCTCTCCTCTGCCTCCGCTCTTCTCCAGCCTCCGCTCTTCCCCTGCCCTCCAGCCTCCACTCTCCTCTGCCCTCCAGCCTCCGCTCTCCTCTGCCCTCCACCCTCCGCTCTCCTCTGCCCTCCACCCTCCGCTCTCCTCTGCCCTCCACCCTCCGCTCTCCCCTGCCTCCGCTCTCCCCTGCCTCCGCTCTCCCCTGCCTCCGCTCTCCCCTGCCTCCGCTCTTCCCTGCCTCTGCCTCTTCCCTGCCTCCGCTCTTCCCTGCCTCCGCTCTTCCCTGCCTCCGCTCTCCTCTGCCCTCCAGCCTCCCCTCTCCTGTGCCCCCCAGCCTCCCCTCTCCTGTGCCCCCCAGCCTCCCCTCTCCTGTGCCCCCCAGCCTCCTCTCTCCTGTGCCCCCCAGCCTCCGCTCTCCTCTGCCCCCCAGCCTCCGCTCTCCTCTGGCCTCCAGCCTCCGCTCTTCTCTGGCCTCCAGCCTCCGCTCTCCTCTGCCTCCGCTCTTCTCCAGCCTCCGCTCTTCCCTGCCTCCGCTCTTCCCCTGCCTCCGCTCTCCCCTGCCTCCACTCTTCTCCAGCCTCCGCTCTCCTCTGCCCACCAGCCTCCGCTCTCCCCTGCCTCCGCTCTCCCCTGCCTCCGCTTTCCCCGGCCTCCGCTCTCCCCTGCCTCCGCTCTCCCCTGCCTCCGCTCTCCCCTGCCTCCGCTCTCCTCTGCCTCCGCTCTCTCCAGCCTCCGCTCTTCTCCAGCCTCCGCTCTCCTCTGCCCTCCAGCCTCCGCTCTCCTCTGCCCTCCAGCCTCCGCTCTCCTCTGCCCTCCAGCCTCCCCTCTCCTCTGCCCTCCAGCCTCCGCTCTCCTCTGCCTCCGCTCTTCTCCAGCCTCTGCTCTCCTCTGCCTCCGCTATCCCCTGCCTCCGCTCTCCCCTGCCTCCGCTCTCCCCTGCCTCCGCTCTCCCCTGCCTCCGCTCTTCTCCAGCCTCCGCTCTTCTCCAGCATCCGCTTTTCTCCAGCCTCTGCTCTCCTCTGCCCTCCAGCCTCCGCTCTCCTCTGCCATCCAGCCTCCGCTCTCCTCTGCCTCCGCTCTTCTCCAGCCTCCGCTCTCCTCTGCCTCCGCTCTACCCTGCCCGCTCTCCCCTGCCTCCGCTCTCCCCTGCCTCCGCTCTCCCCTGCCCTCCAGCCTCCGCTCTCCCCTGCCTCCGCTCTCCCCTGCCTCCGCTCTTTCCTGACCCCTCCCTCCTCTAACCCCTCCAGTTTCTGCCTCCTCCGTCCTCTGCCTCCTCCCTCCTCTGCTCCCTCCAGCCTCTGCCCCCTCCAGCCTGTGCTGCACTCACTGCTGACCACTGAGTCACCGCACTCACTGCTGACCACTGAGCCACCGCACTCACTGCAACGGCTGACAATGGCCGCTTCGATAGATAGATAGAGAGATAGATAGATAAATAGATAGAGATAGATAGATAGATAGATACATAGATAGATAGGTGAGTCTTTGCAGCCGCAGTAAGTCCGGCGACCAAGGGCCCTGCCATGCATTGTTGAAAACACCGCTATGTATCTCTATGGGAAGTGAGGCGCTATTCTGATTGGTCGCTGTGTGCTGCCGGCGACCAATCAGAATAGCGCCTCACTTTCAGCGGTCAATTTGAAACTGAAAGTCGTCCATTATATCTCTATGGGAAGTGAGGCGCTATTCTGATTGGTCGCTGTGTGCTGACGGCGACCAATCAGAATAGCGCCTCACTTCCCATAGACATATAATGGACGACTTTCAGTTTCAAATTGACCGCTGAAAGTGAGGCGCTATTCTGATTGGTCGCCGGCAGCACACAGCGACCAATCAGAATAGCGCCTCACTTCCCATAGAGATACATAGCGGTGTTTTCAACAATGCATGGCAGGGCCCTTGGTCGCCGGACTTACTGCGGCTGCAAAGACTCACCTATCTATCTATGTATCTATCTATCTATCTATCTCTATCTATTTATCTATCTATCTCTCTATCTATCTATCGAAGCGGCCATTGTCAGCCGTTGCAGGGGCGAGTCTCCCGCCCCGGCGACGACCGACAAGCGCCGAGCCCCGTGGCCGAAAATAGAACCAGGGGCCCGGCCATAAATTCAGCGAAACACCGCTATGTATCTCTATGGGAAGTGAGGCGCTATGCTGATTGGTCGGCGCAGCACACAGCGACCAATCAGCATAGCGCCTCGCTTAAGCGGGAAATTTGAAACTCAAAGTCGTCCATTCTATCTCTATGGGAAGTGAGGCGCGATTCTGATTGGTCGCTGTGTGCTGCCGGCGACCAATCAGAATAGCGCCTCACTTCCCATAGACATATAATGGACGACTTTTCTTCCATTATATCTCTATGGGAAGTGAGGCGCTATTCTGATTAGTCGCTGTGTGCTGCCGACGACCAATCAGAATAGCGCCTCACTTCCCATAGACATATAATGGACCACTTTTCGTCCATTATATCTCTATGGGAAGTGAGGCGCTATTCTGATTAGTCGCTGTGTGCTGCCGACGACCAATCAGAATAGCGCCTCACTTCCCATAGACATATAATGGACGACTTTGTGTTTTTAAATTTACCGCTCAAAGTGAGGCGTTATTCTGATTGGTCGCGACCAATCAGAATAGCGCCTCACTTCCCATAGAGATACATAGCTGTGTTTCCAACAATGCATGGCCGGCCTCTTGGTTCGATTTTCGGCCACGGCGGTCGGCTGTCGCTGGACTTACCGCGGCTGCAAAGACTCACCTATCTATCTATCTCTCTATCTATCTATCTATCTCTCTATCTCTCTATCTATCTATCTCTATCTATTTATCTATCTCTTTATCTATCTCTATCTATTTATCTATCTCTCTATCTATCTATCGAAGCGGCCATTGTCAGCCGGCGACGACCGACAAGCGCCGAGCTCCGTGGCCGAAAATAGAACCAGGGGCCCGGCCATAAATTCGGCGAAACACCGCTATGTATCTCTATGGGAAGTGAGGCGCTATGCTGATTGGTCGGCGCAGCACACAGCGACCAATCAGCATAGTGCCTCACTTAAGCAGGAAATTTGAAACTCAAAGTCGTCCATTCTATCTCTATGGGAAGTGAGGCGCTATTCTGATTGGTCGCTGTGTGCTGCCGGCGACCAATCAGAATAGCGCCTCACTTCCCATAGACATATAATGGACGACTTTTCGTCCATTATATCTCTATGGGAAGTGAGGCACTATTCTAATTGGTCGCTGTCTGCTGCTGGCGACCAATCAGAATAGCGCCTCACTTCCCATAGACATATAATGGACGACTTTTCGTCCATTATATCTCTATGGGAAGTGAGGCGCTATTCTGATTGGTCGCTGTCTGCTGCCGGTGACCAATCAGAATAGCGCCTCACTTCCCATAGACATATAATGGACAACTTTGAGTTTCAAATTTACCGCTCAAAGTGAGGCGCCATTCTGATTGGTCGCCGGCAGCACACAGCGACCAATCAGAATAGCGCCTCACTTCCCATAGAGATACATAGCGGTGTTTCCAACAATGCATGGCCGGGCCCTTAGTTCGATTTTCGGCCACGGCGCTCGGCTGTCACCGGACTTACCGCGGCTGCAAAGACTCACCTATCTATCTATCTCTATCTCTCTATCTATCTATCTATCTATCTCTATCTATCTATCTCTATCTATTTATCCAAGCAAAAGTCTGGAAGCCCAAGGAAAATTTCTGTGACAGCTGCTTGTAGGATTGCAAAAGAGGAAACCCAGAACCCCGTCCCCCCACTTTACTGCAAAAGACCTTCATGAAGAATTAGCAGACTCTGGAGATGGGTACATTGTTCCACTGTACAGAAACACCTGCAAAAATATGGCCTTTTTGTAATAGTCATCAAAAGAAAATCTCTCCTGTGTCCCTTACCTTGTACTAGTACATCCAAAGCATGCAGAAGAACATCTAAACAACCCTGATGAATTTGGGAAACAAGTCCTGTGGACCAGAGATTAACATATATATCTTTGGCCACAATGATCAAAGGTATGTGTGTAGAAGAAAGGGCACAACATTTCAGGAAAATAACGTCTTGCCAACCATTATGCATGTGGGTGGATCAATCATGCTTTAGGATTGGATTGCACCAAATGGCACAGGGAACATTTCACAGGTAGCGGGTAGACTGGATTCAATGAAATGTCATCAAATTCTTGATGCAAACATAACAAAATATGTTAAAAAAAATGAAATTGAAAACAGGATGGTTTCTACAAATGGATAAGGATCCTAAACACACATCAAAATCCACAATAGACGACCTCAAAAGGCAGAAGCTGAAGGTTTTAAAATGGCCCTGACAGACCCTGTTCTTAACAACATTGAAGAACTGTGGCTAGACTTTAAAAGGACAGAGCATGCAAGATGAGCCAGGAATCTCACAGAACTGGAGAATGAGCCAGGAATCTCACAGAACTGGACAATGAGCCAGGAATCTCACAGAACTGGTAGATGAGCCAGGAATCTCACAGAACTAGAAGACAAGCCTGGAATCTCACAGAACTGGAAGACAAGCCTGGAATCTCACAGAACTGGAAGACGAGCAGGGAATCTCACAGAACTGAACAATGAGCAAGAAATCTCACAGAACTGGAAGACAAGCCTGGAATCTCACAGAACTGGAAGACGAGCCAGGAATCTCACAGAACTGGAAGACGAGCCGGGCATCTCACAGAACTGGAAGATGAGCAAGAAATCTCACAGAACTGGAAGACAAGCCTGGAATCTCACAGAACTGGAAGACGAGCCAGGAATCTCACAGAACTGGAAGACGAGCCAGTAATCTCACAGTATTGGAAACGAGCCAGGAATCTCACAGAACTGGAAGACTTTTCCAAGGAAGAATGGATTAAAATCCTTCAAAAAAATAATCAATAGACTATTGACTGCTACAAAAAAACATTTACAAGCTGTGATACTTGCAAAAGGCGCGCTACTAGGCACAAACCATGAGGTGTGCACAAATGTTTGCACTGGCCCATTTTCCTTTTTCTAATTTTTAAAATGTTAATGATGATTTTTTTGCCTAAAATTTAAAGGAAATGTGTCATTTTTAACTTTATCCTTAGAGATCATTTCATCTTCAACTTGCTACACTGTTCACATCCACAGTCATTTTGACCAGGGGTGTCAAAATATTTGCATGCCACTGTAACCATCTGACGGAGTATCCAAAAATCAATCATACCATTTATACATTTTTAGGATTATGCTTAAAAAAAGAAAGAGAACCCTAACACTAACCTCCGTATGATTTATACTTCTTTATTAAGAAATCACATTCTTCATTGATCTGGTTTTCTACAGTTTTCCTTCCCATCCCCAGATCCCTTAGAGTTGATAGTGTAAATCTTCTCATCACTTTCCAGTTCTCGCCATGAGAAAAAAGAACACCTGGAAAGAAACTTAATAACAAATTAAAAACAAAAGATTAATTGTGTATTAATATCAATGTAAAAGGAAATTGTATGCAAAACATTTTTTTGTGCAGGTATTATTGTGAACAAAAAATATAAATATAATATTATGGAAAAAGAAATTCAAAGCTACAGGGCCCTGTGTGAAAAATTGATCGTCCTCCTCTCAAAACATAAATTACTGTGGTTTATCACATCTTTGGGAAGCTGAGTTCAATTTCTCCTGCCACACCCAGTCCAGATTACTGCCATACCTGTTATCAATTAAGAAATCACTTAAATAGGACCTGCGGGACAAAGTAAAGTAGACCATTATATCCAGGAAGCTCTTGTGTTCACCCAGCTGCGTGTTTCTCCGGGCAGGACTGCGTGAGCATTTTTTAATCTAGTGATTCATTTTTTGGACCCTGACTCCACTGTGCTATGGAATATATGCGGGATGCGCCCAGGGACTACGCACATTTCACTCAGGTGAGCTTCAACGGTTCCCGTTGAAGCTCACCTGAGCAAAATGCACATAGTCCTTGGACTCATCCCGCATCCACCACCCTGCCGGCATGTCACTCGTGAGCACTTTGAAATAAAGAAATCCTGATGCAACAGAAGAGTGAGTGCTGCCTACTATTATTTCAAGTTAACTTTGGGACTTTGCAAACAAAGTGAGTGCTGGCTAACGAGTGAGTGCTAGCTACTATTATTTCAAGTTGGCTTTGGGACTTTGCAAACAAAGGCACGGCACCACGATTCAGTAGCGGGACAGGTCCTGTGTGACCTCCATAGACAGTTATGGCTTAATCAAAGCTCCACGGCTATAGGCAGTGGTGCAGGTCGTTCTTAAAATCTGTTTAATGTTTATTAATGATGCCGCAGAAGACAGAAGTTACCGGATGAATTCTGAAGTTTGCGGGGTGAATCTTTATGATTAGATTCAACCAAATGCAGCAAGGATGATTGGATGGAGCGTCACAGTACAGATGTACAATGACCCAAAACATCCTGCGAAAAGCATCCAAGAAGTTATTTTTTTAAAGTAAAGAAGTGAAATGTCAGTCAGTCACCAGATCTCAACCCCACAGAGGTGCATTTCACAAGGTTAGGAGAAACCTTTAGCAAAAAGACCCACAAAAAAGAAACAACTGCAGGAAAGCCTGTGTTTGGCGACACCCATGACTTCCAAACTTTAGGCAGTCATTCCTTGCCAAGGATTCTACAAAAGTATTACAAAGTGAACATTTAATTTATGGAAAAGTAAATTTGTCCAATTACTTTCGATCCCCTGTTAAGAGAAGGGTGGCATTATAGAAGAATGATTGCAATATCCAAGAGTTTCACAAGATATTTTTGTTCAACCCCTTCAATTAAACTCGATGGATCTATAAATATATATATTTTACTTTTATAGTACTAATGTGTAATACCATATCTGACCTCCTGGTGTGCTGTTAAGGAAACGTAATCCTTGAGCAATAGTGAATGCAGATAATGTCTCCGATGTTTCAGGTGTACTCTTACTGAAATTTTAATTTATAAAATCTATTTTCAAGTAAATGTTTCACAAAGTTGCTGTCAGTTTGTGCTGTTGCAGTGCATTGTAGTGTCATCATACCTCAAATCAATGAAAGGAATCTTCATCAACTGTTCTGCTGTACACGGTCATGGATTCTCATGTCATGTAAAAAATAAATAGTTAAACAATGTTATTCTCTGTTTTTTTTTTTTAGAATGATAAAAGCTGAAATGGAAAAAAAATCTCAATCATTACAAAAATTGCAGTGGAGATAGAATTTGATAGTTCTCCCTCTTATGAAACTGTCCCCATCCTGAACACAGCAGCCGGGATCATTTTCACCTCCGGCCACTTCACCGATTCCTCAATCCTGTCCCAGTCTTTGCACTGGTTGCCCATCTGTTGCAGAGTACAATATAAACTTATCTCTCTCACCAACAAAGTTGTCCACATTTCTTCACCGCCCTACATCTCATCACTCATCTATGTCTATCATCCTACCTTTGTCCACCATTACGCTAATGACTTAAGAGTGGCATCTTCCATATTTCAAACCTTCAAAGACTCCTCATGAGCTGTTCCAATTCTGTGTAACACATTAACAAAAACAATTTGATTGATTTACAATACCCGCAACAAGCCCTAAAATGCATTTCTTTAACCTGGCCTTTTACTTCACCTAACTATTCCTGTTTTGCCATTAATATATTTTCTTCAAAATCCAGTCCTTTTTATTATCTGTACCTTCATGAACTTAATAGAATTCTTTATATACACATACTGACTGGTGACTGTTCATGCAGCAGCATTTAAGTACTCTATTTATTTATATTGATAACTGGACCAACTATCTAATATATAATTGTCTAGCAGCCACTTACGTCTGAGGCCGAAATCGCGCGCCAGCGCTCATTGGCCGCCGGCAAACGCGGCGGCCAATGAGCTCAGCCTGTGTAGATTAGCCACGCACGCTCAAAATTTGCACCGCGGCTCATGTGCAGAGGTACGTGTGAGCCAGCCGGGAGATGACCGGTAACAGCCACTGACCTCTGTGCAGCAGTAGCTCAGCAGCGGCCACCTGCCACACAGAGGTCCGGAGCGGCTTGGCGCGGTTTGAATTCCACGTCTCTCATTGGTCGCTATGGCGACCATTGAGAGATGCGGCGCGCAGCTTGGTATTTTGGCGGGCAATTTGAATTGCCGCTCTTCGTGTGACGCACTTCACTCCTGTTTACAAGCCTGTTGGTTACTGTGACGCAGTTCAATCTAGTCTATGAATTTCACTCCTGTCTATAAGGCTGTCATTCAGTGTGATGTCCTTCACTCCTGCCTACAAGGCTGTCAGCCTTGTAGACAGTAGTGAAGTTTGTCACACTGACTGATAGCCTTGTAGACAGTAGTGAAGTTTGTCACACTGACTATCAGTCAGTGTGACATCCTTCACTTCTGTCTACAAGGTATCTCAGTCAGTGTTAGGTCCTTCACTCCTGTGTACAAGGCTGTCAGTCATAGTGTGATGAACGTTACTCCTGTCTACAAGGTCTGTCAGTCAGTGTGACGTCCTTCACTGCTGTCTACAAGGTATGTCAGTTAGTGTGACGTCATTTACTCCTGTCTACAAGGGTGTCAGTCATAATGTGATGAACTTCAGTCCTGTCTACAATGCTGTCAGTCAGTGTGACGTCCTTCACTCCTGTCTACAAGGCTGTCATTCAGTGTGATGTCCTTCACTCCAAACTACAAGGCTGTCAGTGATAGTGTGACGAATTTCAGTCCTGTCTACAAGGCAGTCAGTCAGTGTGACGCAGTTCAATGCTGTCTGTAACGCTGTCAGTCAGTGTGACATACTTCACTTCTGTCTACATGGCTGTCAGTCATAGTGTGCTGTTCTTCAGTCATATATACATATTCTAGAATACCCGATGCGTTAGAATTGGGCCACCATCCAGTTTATTATAATTGATAACTGGACCAGACAGTACAAGTAGTGATGGGTGAACCCACCGATGTTTGAGTTCGACAGATCCGACTTTACTTTTTTAAAAGTCCAGGTTCGGAACCAGACTTGACCCAAACCTGAGTCCAAACCTTTAACCTGGACTTTAAAGTTATGAAACGGTGGCTAGGGAGACTGAGGGGCTATAAAAAGAAATAAAACTCTACGATCAGACTGGTTGTTGCGAGTAGCAGTGACATCCCTCACTGAGTCAGTGATGGCTCCATATGGATGCCGGCAGCGGCGTTACCTGATTTCACTGTGGCAGGGCCTCAGTGACAAGCTAATGGTGTCACCCGTTGCAGTCAGTGTGATCGCAGAGACTTCAGCGAGAAGATGCTTGTTCCCTCCTGCAGTCTCTTGATGCAGCAGAGCCAGGATCGTGTGCTTTGTGGGACCATCATTGTGGATTTTTATCGGAGGGTGTGTTGGGTAAAAAATTGGAAAATGAGGATTGTCTGATTTATTTCAATTAAAAGATTTTTCTCTTTGTATGTTTTTTAACTATTTTCTCACAGGATTGCTAATAGGTGTGTCTTAGGGCCACGTCACACCTGGCGACGCCGCCGGAGATGTCAGCGGCGACAGGCGGGAGCGCGCATGTTTTTGGCGCCCCGCCAGAGTCGCCGCTCCCCATTTACATGGGGCTACAACTCCGGCGACGCATCGGCGATCTGACAGGCGGCATCGCCGCTGGGGTGTCTAAAAACCCCAGCGGTGATGCAGTACAATGGGAGCCTATGGCTCCCATCGCCTGTCAGATCGCCGCCTCTCATTTACATGGGGCGATGTGTACACATCGCCCCAGAGTGGTCGCCTGGTTTCAGAGCGCTGCTCTGAAACCAGGCGACCACTGAAATGCGTCGCCCTCGCCTATTCATATGGGGCGACACATTGGCGATGTCGGCGGCTATCGGCCACGCCCCAGCATCGACATCGCCAGGTGTGACGGTACCCTTATAGAGACCTGAATGTTATCAATCTGGGCTTAATAACATGCTGTCAATACTCAGCTGTCATTAACCCCTTCTTTCATACCAATGCCACCACACCAAGGAATCAGGAAGATCTTGGTAAAGCATGAGAAATTGGCACTTCTAGTGAATGTACCAAATTCTGGTGAGGCTGTGGGCTGTTATTCTTCCGCTATATTTCCAAGTCATTATGACTAAAACTTTAGCAGCTGATGCTTTTTGACATCTGATGCAGACCATCTCTGAGGAGTTTACTGGTTTACGTTCTCAGGTGGTGCAGAAGTAACAATATGTTGTTGGGTTTCTAGCCTCGGCTCACGCCTAGATTCTCTCTTTGACAGATTTTTGGATGGGAGAGATCAATTTTCTGGTGTTTAGGTGGGCCTGTAAATTATGTTTCAGGCTTTGCCCTCATTCATCAGGGAGTGAGGAACAGTGTGTGAGGATTATAACCTCCCTTCTTAAAGGGGATTCCCAGACTTGGGCCTTCTCTCTGCTAACCAATTCTCCATCTTTGCAGTCAATGGATTAGTTTTTTACAGCTTTGGCTCAGGTATAAGGTAAACCTGTTATGTTGTCTCTTGTAGAGTCTAATGTCTGTAAACTCAAGCAGTGGATGTGGCTAGTTGAGGAGTTTTCCTTGGAGTTCCAGAGATGGGCTACCACACCAAGTGGAATGACCCTACACTCAGGAGTCAGTTCAGTCAGGGTCTGTCAGCTATGCATCATGACTCTCTCGTTCAACGTGCTACTCCAGAGTCGTTGGGGGCTACAATGTCCTTTGCCATCAGTGTAGACAGATGCCTAAGGGTATCGTCACATCTGGACAACTCGCCAGAGAGATTGGCGGTGACGCACGGAAGCGCGCACGTTTTTGGTGCCCCGCCAGCGTCGCCGTCACTTGTTTACACGTGGCAATACCTCCGGCGACGCACTGGCGATGTTACAGGCGACATCCTGTAACATGGGAGCCTATGGCTCCCATCGCCTGTAACATTGGCGATCGCCATGTTACATGGGGCTATGTGTACACATCCCCCCTGAGTGCTCGCCTGGTTTCAGAGCAGTGCTGCAAAACCAGGTGACCACTCTAAGGCGATTTTTCGCCTCATTATCGCCCCTTTACACTAGGCGACGCACCGGCGCTGTCGCCGACAAAAAGCCACGCCCCTGCATCGCCTGTGAAATCGACGGCGAGGTGTCCAGGTGTAACGATACCCTTAGAGAGAGACCTAAACCAACCTTTCCCCTTGTGGTCCTCCCTGCTGAGGAGGTTCCATGGGTAGTATTTGATGAATTTATGCAGTTGGAAGGAGCTACCTCTCTTACTAGACCATCTCCTGTTCATCAGGTTAAGGGGGCATGTTTCTATTATGGTCATACTGATCATTATATTAAAACTAGTAAAAAGGCCTGATGCAATTGCATCGGGAGCGCGGTGACATGAATTGTGTGTATACAGGCGGGTCAGTGGGTAGCAGAGTATACAGGCGGCTCTGTGGGTAGCAGAGTATACAGGCGGCTGTGCGGGAGCAGAGTATACAGGCGGCTGTGTATACAAGCAGCTGTGCAGGGAGCAGAGTTTAGAGGTGGTTGTGCGGGGAGCAGAGTATAGAGGCGGCTGTGCGGGGAGCAGAGTATAGAGACGGCTGTGCGGGGAGCAGAGTATAGAGGCGGCTGTGCGGGGAGCAGAGTATAGAGACGGCTGTGCGGGGAGCAGAGTATAGAGACGGCTGTGCGGGGAGCAGAGTATAGAGACGGCTGTGCGGGAGCAGAGTATAGAGGCGGCTGTGCGGGGAGCAGAGTATAGAGGCGGCTGTGCGGGGAGCAGAGTATATAGGCGGCTGTGTATACAGGCGGCTGTGTATACAGGCGGCTGTGCGGGGAGCAGAGTATACAGGCGGCTGTGCGGGGAGCAGAGTATACAGGCGGCTGTGCGGGGAGCAGAGTATACAGGCGGCTGTCCGGGGAGCAGAGTATACAGGCGGCTGTCCGGGGAGCAGAGTATACAGGCGGCTGTCCGGGAAGCAGACTATACAGGCAGCTGTGCGGGGAGCAGACTATACAGGCGGCTGTGCGGGAGCAGACTATACAGGCGGCTGTGCGGGGAGCAGACTATACAGGCGGCTGTGCGGGGAGCAGACTATACAGGCGGCTGTGCGGTGAGCAGACTATACAGGCGGCTGTGCGAGGAGCAGAGTATACAGGCGGCTGTGCGGGGAGCAGAGTATACAGGCGGCAGTACGGCTGTGCGGGGAGCAGAGTATACAGGCGGCTGTGTATACAGGCGGCTGTGCGGGGAGCAGAGTATACAGGCGGCTCTGCAGGGAGCAGAGTATACAGGCGGCTCTGCAGGGAGCAGAGTATACAGGCGGCTGTGCGGGGAGCAGAGTATACAGGCGGCTGTGTGGGGAGCAGAGTATACAGGCGGCTTTACGGCTGTGCGGGGAGCAGAGTATACAGGCGGCTGTGCATGGAGCAGAGTATACAGGCAGCAGTTCGGCTGTGCGGGGGGAGCAGAGTATACAGGGGGCTGTGCGGGGGGAGCAGAATATACAAGGGGCTGTGCGGGGGAGCAGAGTATACAGGGGGCTGTGCGGGGGAGCAGAGTATACAGGGGCTGTGCGGGGGGAGCAGAGTATATAGGGGGCTGTGCGGATGGAGCAGAGTATACAGGGGGCTGTGCGGGGGGAGCAGAGTATACAGGGGGCTGTGGGGGGGGAGCAGAGTATACAGGGGGCTGTGCGGGGGGAGCAGAGTAAACAGGGGGCTGTGCGGGGGAGCAGAGTATACAGGGGGCTGTGGGGGGGGAGCAGAGTATACAGGGGGCTGTGCGGGGGAGCAGAGTATACAGGGGGCAGTGCGGGGGGAGCAGAGTATACAGGGGGTAGTGCGGGGGGAGCAGAGTATACAGGGGGCTGTGCGGGGGGAGCAGAGTATACAGGGGGCTGTGGGGGGGGAGCAGAGTATACAGGGGGCTATGGGGGGGGAGCAGAGTATACAGGGGGCTGTGGGGGGGGAGCAGAGTATACAGGGGGCTGTGGGGGGGGAGCAGAGTATACAGGGGGCTGTGCGGGGGGAGCAGAGTATACAGGGGGCAGTGCGGGGGAGCAGAGTATACAGGGGGCAGTGCGGGGGGAGCAGAGTATACAGGGGGCAGTGCGGGGGGAGAAGAGTATACAGGGGGCAGTGCGGGGGGAGCAGAGTATACAGGGGGCTGTGGGGGGGGAGCAGAGTATACAGGGGGCTGTGGGGGGGAGCAGAGTATACAGGGGACTGTGGGGGGGGAGCAGAGTATACAGGGGGCTGTGGGGGGGGAGCAGAGTATACAGGGGGCTGTGGGGGGGAGCAGAGTATACAGGGGGCTGTGCGAGGGGAGCAGAGTATACAGGGGGCTGTGCGGGGGGAGCAGAGTATACAGGGGGCAGTGCGGGGGGAGCAGAGTATACAGAGGGCAGTGCGGGGGGGAGCAGAGTATACAGGGGGCAGTGCGGGGGGAGCAGAGTATACAGGGGGCAGTGCGGGGGGAGCAGAGTATACAGGGGCAGTGCAGGGGAGCAGAGTATACAGGGGGCAGTGATGGGGGAGCAGAGTATACAGGGGGCTGTGCGAGGGAGCAGAATATACAGGGGGCTGTGCGGGGGGAGCAGAGTATATAGGGGAGCAGATGATATAGGCGGCTAGTGCCTTAGTGGAGGCACGGGGGGGGGGGGTGATAGCAGGCTGCAGCCTCGGCACCCCTGCAGCCTAGCATGGCAGAGCGGCGACGCCATCTTACCTGGGGAGGCTGGGCGTCTGTGAGGAAGGCGGGCGCAGATGCTGGCGCTGGCCCCTTTTGTAATGGCGCTCCCCCGGCTGCTGCCGCTGGGGACTCAGGGCTCACGGACAGTGTGGCCCTGGCTGCGGGGGAGCGGGAAGATGGGGTGGTGGAGCGGCGGGCATTGGTGGGGTAGGATGGTGTGCGGCGACAGCGTTTTAGCGCATGCGCGCCATCGCTCGCCGTGCGTGATAGCGGCACAGTGGCCGGAAGCGCAAAACTGCTGATTATGTATATAGATCTGTCCACATTGCTCCAAATTGGCTAGTCAGCCTCAAAAGTCTTGTTCCTCTAGTCGATTGGAAGGATATGATCAGAGTGTTTATATTTCTTTCCTTTCTAGGACTCTTTTTTTACTTGCAGCGGAAGTGGTGATTGCTGGTAAAACTGAGACTGTATCATTTCTTGCAGATGGCGGAGGTAGTGTCAAGCTGGTGGAATCTGCCTACAGCCATTGTCTTGGGCTTTACTTGGCTGAGAAAACATAACCCAGAGATAGAATGGCCGTCCAGAGAAGTAGTTAATTGGGGTAATTTTTATGAAAATAATTGCCTGGGTACTACTGTCTCTGCATATTAGTTAAGTCTACTTCTACGACTCTGACGGAGATGGTTAAAGGACTACTAGAGAATAGGGATAAAGATCAATCTATGCCCCAGGTAAATGCTAGGGCTTGGCCTCATCCTGGGGAGAGTAGTCGGGGAAGGATTGTTATTCCCACTAAGTACCCTGTGGGTAAGAGTCCTAAAACACGGAGGGATGCCTCTGTTGTCTGCCCTCCTAGAAAGGTAAGCAACTGTGTGTATGGTAATGAACATTCAGGCTGGACCTCTCTGTGAATTGCTATGTATCGGTAATCACTTCATTTCAGCTTGACCTACCCCCATACTTAATGTAGGTGCTATATTCCACAGGTCATTACTAAGTAGGTGTATCATGGCCTGAGAGTTGATTGTATCTCATGTCGGCATCTATTGGGTTTAGGAGGATCAGATGTCTATGAAAGTGAACGCTAGGGTATTCGTGCATTCTGACTGTAGGTCATTTTCAGACAAGTCTGGGATTAAGAGTCCTGAGGTTCCTTGTAAAAGATGGGGGGGTATTGTTATGAGTTGACTTCTCTGCAGTCTGTATATTGACTGTTAAATTTACTTTGAGATATGAAGAGTTAATGTGAGTTTTTTCCCTGTTGCTGCTTACATCTTTCATCAGATGATGCGGTTGATTATCCTCCTCAACCCTTTAGTCAGTTGACTTATCACCTGATGTCGTTGTTAGAGTTCATTGTCTTTCAAACCAACCTGCTGTGTGGTAGTAGTTCTCTGCTGCTGAAGCTTTCCAGGAGATTCCTTTTGCTCTGTCTTGGAATGCTGCTGCCTATTTCCAAGTATACTTGATGTGATTCCCCCTGTCTGGCTTTACCTAACCCAGTGTTTTATTATCTGCAGTGGTGTGGCTAGTGGCCTCGCCAGCCAGTGCACTAGCCAGGGTTACCTTAGGTGACAGACAAGGACTAGGTACATGACTGAGGAATGGGGAAGGACCTGCTTATGGTGTCAGAGCAAAAAGGGACAGAAACAGCCCAGAGTCAAGAGGTGTCCCTATCCCCCTCTTCCTACTGTTAAGGCCTTCTTGCTCTTTTTTGCCATCCCATTGTCCATTTGTGTCTTGCTGTGCGGTGGGCATTTTACCTGTCAGTATGTGACAATCCTGCTGCAAAGTTACCCTATTCTTAAGTTTTGGATTCTCTAACAGGTTTTCATCCAGGATTTCCCTGTATTTATTTGCATCCATTTTTCAATCAATTATGACCAGCTTCCCTTACCCTACTAAAGAAAAGCCTCCCCATGGCAGGATGCTGCCACCACCATGTGTGATGGTAGGAATGGTGTTTTCAAGGTGATGGTTAGTGTTAGTTTTCTGCCACTCATAACATTTTCAGTTAAGCACAAAAAAATTTACTTTGGTCTCATTTGACCAGAGCACCTTCTTCCATACTACTTGTTCACTGTTGTGAATAGGCGAAATCATTAACGACATCGTTATCGCGGTGTCACACACAACGATGCAGCAGGTTGGCTGAATGAGGATCGTCTGATTTGAGAACTTGTTCTCAAATCTGCGATCAACGATCCAACGATTTATTGTGGTCGTATCTCGGTGTTACACGCAACGGTGTACTAATGATGTTGTTTGAACGACTCCAAACCCGTGACGTTTCAGCGAGATTGTTCACAATATTGTACCGTGTAACGGCACCTTTACTGTAATTCACCTCATCTCGGACACTGGCCCTTGTTTCCTTCCTGTGTTGATGGCCTAGTCCATACCCAACAAACACCTATTACATCATCTCTCAAAGTCTTGTAACGCCAGTTTAGGCAGACATGTTCTGTATAATTATTCAGATACCGTTGCTCTCAGCAACCATTTGCTTGTCAGGAGTTGCTTAATCTTTCATTCAACTCCAGCTTCAGCTAGTTGCCTAGCTATCTCCTGCTACACCTTTCAGGTGCCGTCACACAGCACGATCTGGCCAGCGATGTCGGAAGCGATGCGCGGGTGCCCGCTCGGTTCCGACATCGCTGGCCAGCTGTCACACAGAATCGCTGCGGCCTGCGACATCGCAGCGATGCGGGCGGTGACATCGCTCGCTGGCTGGGCTCAGCCCAGCGAGCGATCCACAGCAACGCTGCGGTATAGGCCGGATCGCCGCTGACATCGCTCTGTCGATGTCACACGGCGCGATCCAGCCTTATCGCAGGTCGCAGGTTGACAGGTTTACGGTTCTTCCCGTAAACCTGACAACCTGTGACCAGCGATAAAACGCGGTCGCGGCGCTCGTTTACACAGCGCGACGTCGCTAGCGACATCGCTGTTACGTCACTTTTTCGGCGATGTCGCTAGCAACGTCGCCAGGTGTGACGGCACCTTTCGTCTATTCAAGTACCACCATCTATTTCCTCAAGTTCAGTTTACCCAGGTGTTATCCACACCTATCTCTGCAACTCAAATTTCTAAATTACCAACTGTTTTCTTCCCTGTTAACACCTTGGTCACTGCAATCAAGGTAACGTATCACAGTAAGCTAGTTTATTGTTTGCTTATATACTGTATTTCTCCAATTTATGTGAGTATTTCATCACTGAACATAAGAACCAATTGTCATTACTTTACTGCTATCCTGCAGTTAATAATTTATTTTTTACACGTTTCCTTTCACATTGATTTGTGTTGTAAATCATACCTATGCAAGCCAATTATCCCATTTTCTATTAGTGTGTAACAAGATCTCGGCAAACATAAATCAGTTACCATTACATCACTTCTATCCTGTGATTAACTGTTTCCCTGCTGTTATACCAGACTGCATATGCTTCTCTGTTATTCCTGTCTTGCACTGCATCGATGATGGCAAGTATCAGGCTCCAGTAATATAATGTGCGTTATCTATATATTTTTGCTCCCACCTGGTATCCAGCAGGACCCATTCTGCTGCTCCATCATCTGTGGTCTGTGCTGCTCACTCTAACCTCTGATTTAGGATATCCACCTTACTAGGTGAGTAAATAACATCCCCCCGTGGGTATATTTTATAAGATTAGTTCTTGAGATTGTGCCAGCAAAATCAAGGCTCTTGAATCCAAACTTTAAATCATGGGTGGGGAACCTCAGGCCCCAGGGCCTAATGTGGCCCTCGATGACGTTTTTGCAGCTCCCGGGCAGATTCCTAGGGACCTCAGTGCTCTGGCTGGAAGATGCGTTTTGCCGACTGTCTGCCCTTTAAATCCAGCTCTCCATTGATCTCTATGCCCCAGCCTCAGCCTCCTCAGTAAGGTATATGCCCTCAGCCTCTCCTGTGATATCTTGGTGACTCACCGTGGGCCAGGGGACTCAGGTCTCAGGCGCAGGCTGTGGGTCACAGTTTCGGTGCCTGAGGCTGTGGGCCTGGTGGTCAATAAAAAGGGGAAAAATAAAATAATAAAAAGGAATAAAGTTCTTGTTCGTGACGCCTCCTGTAGGGTTCCGGTGATGGCACCGGCGTTGCCTGGGCCTCCGGGGTGATGGGCAGCAGTAAGGTGGAACCACTCACTACAGGACGAGCGGGGTCCCTGGGGCTGTGGAACTGCGACGGTGGAAGAGGGCAGCTCGGTTGTTCCTGAAAAGCAAGGCAGATCGATGACAGTTCTGGAATAAGGCTCAGACACGTTGCTCACTCTGGACGGGTATTTACTCGGGTGTTCAGTAGCATACAGGGTAACACAGTCCTTACTACCGGGTAGTGGACCGGGTGGTTCCTGCGGTGAGTAGTGTCCCTCTAAGGCTCCACAGATGTCTTTCTCTATCTCTTACTGTCCCTTCGCCTCGCTGCTCTGGTATACCTCGTCAAGGGTACTGAGGGCCCTCGATTGGGTCACCGTACGGATCCAGACTCACAGTCCCTGGCTCTCAATGGTGGGTACCCTCGGTATAGCTGCGGTAGTTGGTAGTTGGTGGGTCGTGCTCCTATAGACACATCGACCACTCCGGGTTTGTGGTTCAGGGATGTAGCCTGCTGGACCACCTCGGAGCCGGTACTCCGGGTTCTGTGGACTGGGCCAGGATAGTCGGTTATCCTCCCTATTCTTTGGCCTCTCTCCCTCTCTTCTGGGTCACCAATTTGAGGTGCCCTCCCAGTTAACTTTCTCAGTGTTTCTCCTGTTCTGTAGCTTCTCTCTTGTCACGACTTGACTTCTGCACCGTTCTGTTCTCACTTCCTGGTCTAACTCCTTGCTGCTCTCCCACTCACTATATAACCTAGCTCTCCTCCCACCGGGACCTGTTACCCTAGCAACGGGTGTCTGATTGGTCCCCTATCACTAGGTGTATGTGTGTGGTGTTGGAGCTTCAGGATTCTTCTACTCATTACCAGAACAAAGGATATGGCACCTTCATTCAGGGGTGCAGTACCCTTTTGTGAAGCACTCTTAGTGGGGCACCACATTGGGCTCTAGTAAGCCTGGAAAAGTAACGGAGAAGCAACATGACCAATACCACCCACCCTAAAGAGAAGCAGCCGCAGCACCACAGTGGGAGTGAGGTTATTGTTTAACCAAATATAGCGGGTAATATTCAAGTCAATAATTTTGTACGACCCACGAAGAATTGTAGGAATTTCCAAATCGAATCGCCCTTGGCAGAAAAATGGTTCCCCACCCCGGCTTTAACTAATCTGATAATCACATACCCCACATTTTTTTGGACTTTTACAAGTGGGAATGTGATGGTATGTTGTGTGATATATCCATTTTTTCTTCCAGATCTTTGAGTATGAAAAGTTTTAAATTGCACATGAATGTGTGGCGCCCCACCTGGTCAGGCATCACAATTGGGGTACTGCACCCATAAATGGGTGTGCTGTAACCCCTGTCACAGTGGGAAGGCAGAGGTCTGTGGGAGGATCCCATCCCAGCACTCCCACATCCAAGCTTAGGCAAATGGTAAGTGCCCATATACTAGGGGGAGGATTAAGTGGGAAGGGAGGACACACAGTGAATTCTAGTCGTCACTGAGCGAAGACTGAGAACGGGGAGCCTCCGAGTGAGATAAAGAGACTCCCAGGGAGGGGCCTGGAGAGAGAACAGGCAGCCCAGACGGAAGGAGGGGACCCCCCCCGAGCGCCCATAGTCAGGGAGGAAACCTTGGTCCATTTTACCGGAGTGCCGGTTCCGAAGACGGTCAGGGAGTCCAGCCCCTGAGCCAAGAACACCGGAGGTCATGGGTCTGTCTACTGGCCCCGACATCCTGTCCAGCGGGAGCAGTCACACCAGGTTAACCCACCGGGGTCGAATCGCAGAGCAGGCGAGGAGAGTGTGAAATCCGGGATCGTCAGAGCACCTCAACAGGCCTGGTATTAAGCAGGCTACCCCAGGACAGGCATCTGCTTTGTTCCAGTAAAGTACCCGGGAAGAGTGACTGAATCTCTGTGTATCTGTTTCTCTGCGATACAGTGCTCGCTCATCTCATCATCAGAACTTCCATCACTACAGGTGCATCTCTGCCCCGGAGGGACAGCTCGACCGGTAGGGAGCTGTACCATCTCTGCTGCTATACCACCACCCTGTGGAGGTCTAAAGTGGCACTGCTGCTGCTTCACCAGAATCTGCGGGTGGCGTCACGATAAACTTTTATAAACATTTATAAACTTTTATTCTCATTTTGACTACCCCTATTTAGTTGACCACCAAGGCCACGGGTCTGGGCCGGCCACCAGTGACATCCCTAACAGCTGCAGAGGGCCCAGATACCCAAGTCCCCATGCCCTGGGCTAGTCAAATGGAGAATTCATCTACTGAAATTTTTTATGAAGTTATCAAAAAAAATTGGTCTGATATCTATGCAATTAGGAACAAAGAAACTTTCTAGATCAATATAGTGAATGCACATTCTTGGGAACTCCCTTTCTCCGGTATAAGGGCATAGACACACTGTATGATATGCATATGAGATACTTGCACAAGTCTCACTCTAAACGGGAGCATGGAGCTGCATAGAAACAAATGCAGCTTATGTTCTCTCATGCAGATGTGGCACCCAAGGGTCAATGTGCCACAGTGGCATCACTGCCCCCGGGTAGTGGTGTCAACAGAGAGCAACAAAAGGTATTCTCATCAGGCAACACACAACACACCAACACCTCCAAGCAAGAAGGGGGAGACCAAGCCCGGGTTCATGGTGAGCTCCCCTATATATTCTTGTCTGGAGAGGAGGAAGTTGATTCAGTCCCTGGGAGGGCTGTGAAGAGTTCAGTTCCCAGGAAGTCTGCGTAGAGGACCTGATTGTAAAAGAGCAGTGTTAAGCTCATCTCAGAGTCCACTGACGAGTTCCAGGCCTGAGGCTAGGGTCTGAGGAAAGGAGAGAGAGGAACACATCTGGGAGACTGAGCAGCTCTGTGCTCTCCCCAGAGGAAAAGCGCATAGAACGGACACCGGTGTCCGAGACTGTACAGGGTAACACATACCAGCAGCCAACCCCGGAAAGTGGGGATTCCAAATTCTCCTGCTACACTGTACCAGAGACACAACAATGTATAAATTCCAGTAGCACAGACACCCAGGATCAGGGTAGAGAAAGTGAAGGACTCGAGTTGCCTGTTATACTGGTACCCCACAGGACAAGACAGGGCCGGCAGCCTAGCTTAAGCAGCAACAGGGGCCAAATTGCAAACGCAGTAAGGGAGCCAAAGACCCGGCCAGGTGAGAATAACCCCAAGTTGCTCTCAAGACTCCATGGACAGCTTTTACCATCTGCTCAAGTAAAGGACTGAGAAAACTACAAAACTGTGAGTCTGCCTGTTACTTACGCCCGTTGCCCTGCACCCTGTACATAGACATTCCACACTGCCCCAGGGATTGGCTATACCCGTGGAGAGCCGTTCCTTCCCCAGCTACCATCCATCATCCCCAGAGGTTCTGCAGCAGCGATTGTCCTCACTGACCACATCCCACGGGTGGTGTCTCGACAAATTCCGTGTAAATACCCCCCTTTTTCAACTGAGCCCAGGCCACGGAACTGGGTCACGACTACCGTGATCCCCGAAAGACAGCACTTGCCCGGCCCCAAGTACCCCACAGCCTGGGGGCCCATCACAGAGACAAGGGTCATTCTGGATGAGTCATGCAAGACTCAGGCGAGTATCTCACCTGCATCTCACAAAGTGTGCCCCTGCCCTTAAATATAGAAATGTAAAAATAAACTAAGATGATTAATAGAAACAATAAAGAGATATTTAAAAGTGTCCTAAAGATTCAGATGTCAGAAAGCCAACTGTGGTACCCCAGTAGTATTGAAGTCTGATGATGGTTACATTCGTACTTATTTGCACACACTGTTACAAGGTTTGAAAATCAAATAAAATATTGGGAACTTTTTACCACTTTCTTTATAAAAAAAAACAAAAGCTGTGAGCTTCTCTACTTTTCAGATCCAATAAAAACTTACATTTCTCACATTTACTTTGTGGTCTAAGGGAAAACATTTCTCCTTGTGGAACCGACATACAGGCAAAGGGAGAGCAGACTGTGCCAGCACTGCCAGCGGCTCTTAGTGGGTAAACTGCCTGGTTCCCTAGTCCTAGTATTGCGGCCTTATTTTCGTTGCGCTGGACGTTGGGTCTCGGGACATAAAGACCCCCCACCCCGCTGGATTTTGTGGTTGGAGTATACAGCATCCAGGCGACTTCAACAGAGCCAGCACCCTGGTTCCAGCCCAGTCCCTCAGCATCCCCGCTAATCCGAGCACACCTGTGATTCCTGTCTCTCCCTACGGTCTACAGCCTGGGACTCGGACAAGCCTCATAACGATGCAGGCCGCCGGGTCCGAGTCCTTTGTCTCGGGTAGTGATGCTTTTGCCTCTCCTTCTTACAGACATTATTCTGGAACTGCTCCTACTCAACTGCTCAACTGAACTTGGTGTTGTCTAGTTTTTGTTGCCTCCCCTGACCGGGTCCTGTCCTTACTTCCCCATCCTCCACTTGTCTCCTCCTGCCATCCCGTTGCTGGCATAGAGCCTATAGTCTTGGGATCGAGAGTGAGTGTCGGGTGTGTGTTTAGGGTGACTGGATTTACCAATCCCGGGTGCTGCGCCATCTAGTGGCAATCGGTCTGCAGGGGCGCCACATAAACACCCTGGACACTTGGATCAGGTGGACCCGTAGACAACCAGATACACCCACAAGTTCATGTGGGCCAATTGAAAGTCAATGAAACCAAAAACAGATGTGGGTGCATCCAGCTTCATTTGGATTCATACGGACACCAAAAACTGGTCATGTGAAGCCATCCTTACATATGAAAATAGGATCTTAAGAAGGAAGAGAGCTTGATGTTTGCCACCATCTATTGGCTGTCACAATCCTAAAAGTCAATATTGCTCCTTCAACAAACTTTACCACATTGCATAATAAAAAGACAAATAAGACTCCAGACTCCATTTGTTTGGTGTGTTTCTCCCTTCTCAGAACAAAGCAGGAGATCTGATTTGGCTAGATGAGAGATCTCTGCTAGTTGTCTAAGGGGGAGCGTTTCTCCTTGTGGAGAGTGATTTGGCCGACATGCCGGTATAAGGAGATTCCTAGTCCATGGAATGCTCCTCTGTGAAATTAAATATGCAAATATCCTTTTGAAAAGGATGAGGATTTCATCTCTGGCATCATCTACTGGATGTAACAATTCTAAAAGTCAATATTATCTGGCGTACAGGTTAGGAAATATAAAATAAGGAACGAAAACTTACCATATCCCTTTGTTATGTCATGGAATATGGGGACATAAGGTCGTTCGGAAAATTCTTCTGCATAGTTGACAAGAGCGTCCTTGACGGTCTCATATCCGCAAAGGATCACTATCTTCTCACTTCCTATCTGTACACTGAACACGGAGCCAAACTTCTTGGAGAGCTGTGAATAAGTTAGGAAAATATCAACAACCTTCCATCGCGGCCATTTTTATTTTTGCATTTTGATTTCATCTTCCTGTTGTTCCAAGAGCCACAGCTTTTACCATCTGTCCACGTAACCACATGAGGACTTATTCTGGAAGAGTTGCCTATTTTGGAACATATTGTTGATTTGACTGTTTATTAAATTGGAGAATGGATAAAAAAATTCAAAATTCCGAGAAATATCGAACACAATGTAATTCTGACATTGCTTTTTAGGTTTTATTAGTACAACCTTCATTGTATTGTAAAAATGACCGGACAACATGATTTTCCAGGTTTCTATGATTAAAGCAAAATCAAACTTCTTCAGTCTTTTTAGCATTTATTTTCTGAGACTATTAACTTTTTTTTATTTTTCTGCCAATAGAGATGTGTGAGGGCTTTCCGCACCTGCCACACCTTACCGCAAGCCCCATACACAAAACAAGGGGGCTTGCCGTAAGAGCGGCCGTTAGGTGGAAAATGCAGCAGAGGCGTTTTTTTGTCCGGATCTGCTGCATTTTCATAAGAGCCAGTGTGAAAGCAGCCTTAGTAGCATTTTTTTTGTCTGGTGCCTGACGTGCCGGATTTGTTGGATCTGGATGAAAACACAAGTCACCGCACATGTCCGGAACGCCATTAAAAAATTGAAGCTCAATCACGGTCTTGCCAATTGATCTGCCTTTCCTTTTGTATCCTAAGAACCTTTGGCCACTCAGATGATCTCTCCTTATTCTCTCAGAAATGTGGACCCTATAGGTAACGGATTCTTTTTCTTCACAAACTCTAATCTTACGAAGTGGAATGTTTACTTATTTATGCATATACCCCTGACAGGTTCCCACCACGGTGGACTCCCAAGGGTCTCTACTGTTCACACTGACAGCATTTACTTAATCTTGATACTCCAGTGCTTCGTCAGGAGGTAGTTTATATTCTTTTATGTATACTTAATTTTTCTTGTGTCAGTTACCTCTCTTAAGATATACCTTATTAACACCTTGTCTAATTGTGGCTCTATCCCATAGACCCTATATTGAATGTCTTAAAAATGTACTATACTAACACCTGGTAAAGCTACCAATCTTCCTGCTATGACACTCTTATACATCCACTATACTTTGAGTACTGCAACATCAATGACTCCTTTGACCTTTGGTTATGGTCACTGTTAACCTCTAATATATGTCTCCTTTAAGACTAAACGACTTGGGTGCCTACTTTTGAGATGTGCTCACACTCAATCACTTTCTTTTCCATACACTGACTTGCAGTCCATTTCAGGGTCGCTGTACCTCTCTACGTACACAAACCTCCTCTAAGACCTCACCCCCAGTATCAACACTGATAAATTACTTCTTAGATTAAATATTGCCCCATAGAGAGTAGAATCAGTAAACCTAGTCCACTCCCTACACTACTCCCTTATGGAGCCCACTAGTTCACCTTACTCCCCCAACCCCTTCCCAGTTCCCCATCCTTCACATCCAGCCTACTTCAGGTCAGACGAAACGTTGGACCAGTGTACTAATACTGTGTGACAATAAAGAGGACACATTTTTTCACCTGTATACTTGTGGTTATAATTGTATCTGACTTGGTGTGCCCAGATACCCCTACTGACTGTATCTGTTTTTTGCTGGAGCATCCACCCACAAGACACCACCCTACCCTATATATTTACAGGATGTGGTCTTCTTGTTGTCCGCTGGCTTTTGTGGCAACCCACTCCCAACCTGGGGTAGGGGGATGATTGCTGTGAAATGGCAAGACTCAAAACTGAACACCTTACATGACAGAGGTTGCCGGATTTCTACTAGACCCATAAATGGGGACAACCAGACATGCATTGTACATGCATTGCGGATGTCAGGAAGGGGTTATATAGAGCATCAAAACCACAGGGATAAGAAATAAGTGATATATTGGTGAGCTACATAGTTACATATTGACCTACAGGTACATAGTATGGTTCAAAAGTCCATGAAATTTAAACTAAGTCATGACAGAGGAGATTATCTAATATATTAAAAGTCTTTTCCCATTAGTAAGTCTGTAAGTTTGTCCCCGAAATAGCACCACCTATAGGACAGGGGTGCTCACACACCATCAGGGACACTGGCTACAGTGCGGCCAGACCTCAGTGTGTGCTGATTGGCCAGGTTCCAGGCACATGCGCAGTACCGATGTAAACAAACGTGGCCTTTTAGTGGCACACCTGCTCATGCGCAGTAGCACTCTGGGTGTAGCAGTGGACATATTAGTCCCACCACTCATTACACCAAAATATATGTGGCCACCATACTGTAACATCCTCTAATGGGCAGTAGTGCTCCGGGTGTAGCAGTGGCCACAGTGGTCTTGCCGCTCATTACAACAATGGGCTGATATCATGCTTGAGCCTGGAATGTATGAGCTGCTCCTAGTTTAGTGGGCAATGCCGCCATCCTTGGCGAGTGTTACCAGCTTCATTGGTGGGCACTGTCAACATTTACTCCCATCCACTATAATCATGGACCCTTTGCACCCCTCCGCCTGATATATAATTTCACATGCTCTACCATCTACCAGTGCAATAGTATTGGGTCCCTGCATACAAACATACAAAATATTTAGTAAAAAATGTGAAAAAAGTTAAAAGCACAGGAAAATCATCAAACCCATAAACAGATATAATTTTTAGGAGACTTTTAGTCTACAGTCCAAACATTTGTGCTATTTCTGTATAATATACTTGTACAAATCAATTACCTCTAGGAAAGTCTCGAACGGCCTCTGTAGGTTTAAGATGTGCATGTTACCGATGATCGGCAAGGGATAAGGTCCGGGTGGGAAGTTTTTGTAACTTTTGTCTTTTGATCCTTTCAACAACTTTATTAAAAATAGGCTACAAAAAATGCCTACAAGAATTGTGAACAGATCAACAGAGAACATGATGATTCCGCGAGTCCTGAAAGAGAAAATATCGAAACGTTTAACCAATCCATACATCTCTTAGGTAGGGATGAGCCCATCGTGTCACACCACTCTTGTCCACGGTCCAGATCGGTGCTCTATGACTGTGGGCAAGAGTTCTGTGAACTTCCTAGGGTTCTCTGGTGTGTTTTTTTGATTCTGCAGCCTGACATGACATTGTCTATGTGATGTCCGATGTACTGGTGACATCTTACTAGCCAAACTGATCACAAGACGGGCCTGGAGTCACCGAGAGTAAATACATTTGTGTATCTCCTGTCCAGGGCCAAAAAGCTCAAACTTGAACCATGTATCGGGTCTGTGATAAGCAATTGACTCATCCCTATTTTTAAATTATCCAACAGTTGTCCTTATTAAAAAAAAGTTAGGAAAATATAACAACTCTCTTCCAGTAACATTGCCACAACTGTCCATATAGTTGGTAACAACCTAGTTTTCTGCAGTCATTATTTTGATTGTACTTATATAGATTTACAGTACAAATAACTCCAGTGATAGCTCCTCTGATTAGAATCGTTCCCTTTATCTATGCTCTCCATCTAGCCCAGACCACTAGAATAGTTTCTCCTGAAATCAACTCATCTTTTTAGTTTGTTGCCTGGACGTCTTTGACTCCTAACCTTTTGTTTCCACCACTACATATTTAGTGCCATATTAAGCTAGTGTCACACAGCCTTTTTTTGGAGTTTGGGTGCATGTAGCAAAAAACCTGCATCCCCCAGATTCCCCTGCAACGATAATACCAGTGCCAATGCACCCAGTTGCATCAGGGTACCTTTACACACCGCAACTACGGTGTAGCAACTGAGAGGCAATCCGGAATTCCGTCACTGTTGCCCTGAAAGTGCTACGCAATTGCGGCGTGTAATTGTGGAACCCGGTGGTGATTTTTAAAGTTGCTCCCGGTTGCGGTTTCCGAGCATTGATCAAAAAACATACGCAGCCCTGAAGGTGAATTGCCCTGGTTTTGGCGTGTGAAGGGGCGATAGGGATGGAATCAGCGTCGCCTACTGATTTCCCGGAGGTGTGCCACAGCATGCTGGAGACCGTCCCCCCTCAGTGATAATTGGTGGTGGCTACTGTGTGTCCATTGGCTATCCCTTCAGGGGGCGACATATTGGAAGAGCTGTCCATTCACACTAGACAATTGCAATGGCATCATGTATTAGCCAGCCTTCCTGCGCAGGCTGGGCAATCATGACGCTAAGACGTTGTCTAATCAGCATGTTTGGGGCACAAAATATATGTCACGCCTATGTTCTTGCGGCGCTGATCATGGGGATTGCGGTGTATGAAGCAGCGTCAGGAGTCAACCGGATCTTTCCCAGTGTTCCCAGTGTTGGTGTGCGAACTTCCGGGACGACACATCATCTTAGGTTGAGGGCGCAATTGTGGCATGTACATGTGGCATCGACGTTCAGAGGCAGCCGTCAAAAACGTGCACGCGCACGTTCGGTTGCCTCCAATTGCCGCCAAAATTTGCAGCATATAAAGGTACTTTCACTGATCTGTTTACCAGATCAGTGATAATACCATTGCAGAAGTATCCCATTTCATCCAGTTGTGTAGCATTTTCTGCAGAATCTTGTTCTAAATGACACTCTTCTAGTGGCTGTGTCATTTAGAACTGTTCTAGGCATGCACAGTTCCAAAACCCAGATCTGGCATCTGGATCCAGCGAGATCCAGAATCTGCTGGATCAGGGTTCAATAGAGCCACATTTTAGATCAACCTGGCGTGCTCCAGATCCATGTTTTCACGGTTTTGACATATACATCACAATTCCAACATGTTGCGATTTTTGACTCAGTGAAAAAAACGTGGACATCCAGATCAGGGTTTAATGGAAAGAAGTGGATGCACCTGCAAGTGCCAGTGGCCCCATTGAAAGTCAAAAACAGATGCGAGTGCATCTCACTGTAGACAAAACCAAACTCATTATCTTTCCCCCATCTCATGTATCTTCCCTATCCGATCTATCCATTCTGGTAAATGGCATAATGCTCTGTCCCGCACCTGAAATCCTCTGCCTCGGCGTAACTCTCGACATTGCCCTGTCCTGTCTTTCAAACCGCACATCCAAACTCTGGCCACCTCCTGCCACCTGCAGCTCAAAAATATTTCCAGAGTTTGCCCTTTCCTCAGCCCTCAATCTACTAAAACACTTGTACACACCCTCATCATCTCCAGCCTCGGCTACTGCAACATCCTCCTCTGTGGCCTCCCCGCTAACTCTCTTACACCTCTCCACTCTGTCCTTAACTCTGCTGCCCGACTTAATCAACACTCTCCACACTAATTCCCTGTTTCTCCCTCTGCAAATCTCTTCACTGGCTCCCAATTCCACAGCGAATCCAGTTCAAGCTACTAACACTGACCTACAAAGCCATCCATAACCTGTCTTCTCCCTATATCTCCAAACTAACCTCACGTAATTTCGATCCTCCTAAGACCTCCTCCTCTCCTCCACACTTATTCGTTCCTCACAAAACCGCCTGCAAGATGTCTCCTGAATATCCCTTGTCCCCTGGAATTCTGCGCCACCCAACATGTCTGATTATCAACCACACTCGGATCCTTCAGATGGAACCTTAAAACCCATCTCTTCAGGAAAGCTTACAGCCTGCAATGACCATTCTGCCACCTCACCATTACCTGAGCTGCCTCACCACCACCTGAGCTGCCGCCTCGCCGCCACCAGAGCTGCCGCCTCGCCACCACCAGAGCTGCCGCCTCGCCACCACCAGAGCTGCCGCCTCGCAACCACCAGAGCTGCCGCCTCGCCACCACCAGAGCTGCCGCCTCGCCACCATTAGAGCTGCCGCCTCGCCACCACCAGAGCTGCCGCCTCGCCACCACCAGAGCTGCCGCCTCACCACCACCAGAGCTGCCGCCTCGCCACCACCAGAGCTGCCGCCTCACCACCACCTGAGCTGCCGCCTCGCCGCCACCAGAGCTGCCGCCTCGCCACCACCAGAGCTGCCGCCTCGCCACCACCAGAGCTGCCGCCTCGCCACCACCAGAGCTGCCGCCTCGCCACCACCAGAGCTGCCGCCTCGCAACCACCAGAGCTGCCGCCTCGCCACCACCAGAGCTGCCGCCTCGCCACCATTAGAGCTGCCGCCTCGCCACCACCAGAGCTGCCGCCTCGCCACCATCAGAGCTACCACCAGAGCTGCCGCATCGCCACCACCAGAGCTGCCGCCTCACCACCATCAGAGCTGCCGCCTCGCCACCATCAGAGCTGCCGCCTCGCCACCATCAGAGCTGCCGCCTCACCACCATCAGAGCTGCCGCCTCGCCACCATCAGAGCTGTCGCCTCGCCACCATCCTTCTATCTTCTCCCATTATCCTGTGCAATGTAAATCTGCAAGGACAGGGTTCTCTCCCTTCTGTTCCAGTCTGTCGTTGTTAATTTGTTTACTGTAAACTATATCTATAATTTTGTATGCAACCCCTTCTCATGTACAGCACCATGGAATTAATGGTGATTTATAAATTAATAACAATAATAATAATAATAATAATAATCCAGTTTAAGATGGAATAACACAGATTCCAAAAAATGGCTGTGTGCAAGCACCTTTACTGATTGAAATATAGTACAATACAGTGAGACAGACAGTAGCAATGCCAATGTGCTTTGCATAGTATCACTCCCCTTAGCTCCCCGCACCATTATACAGTGCCTCAAGAAGCAAAAATGTCCCCTTTAATCCTAACACAGTAATTGTGTCCCTTAAGGATCCAACACAATAACAGTGCCCATCACATTTCAATAGTGATTTTATGTAGCACACAGCACTAGCACCTACAGTATTTCGCACCCTGCACACAGTATGACCCTACCAACATTGCGGTTTACAAAATAGTGAAGGTTCAAGTTTCTACCCAGCATTTTGTCACTTTTAATGCCTCTACCCTATTCCAGTCATTGACATCTTCTAATTTGACAAATCAGGAATTGTAGAATCAAGAACAAAAATAGTGTATGCAGGCACCAGAGAGAGGCCAAGCTTTGAGGTTTGGCCTCTCTCTGGAGTCTGCATTCACTATTTCTTCACTAAAGAAGAAGCCTGAAGGACCTTAACTTACAGGACCTGCAGTGACGTCACTATCACATGATCCACGGCCTTCCCAGAAATGCTGGGCCCTCTCGGTGTGCATCAAAACACCACAGGCTGAAGAACCTGGTTGTGCAGCTGGTACAACCAGGAAAAGTTAGTGTGCTAATCGGCTCCCCCACCTTCCCCACTAGACCACCGGGTATCACACATTGGAGCACCTCTCCTGTTTTTTCATTCTTTTAAATAAGAAATCGTGAAAGACTAGTTCATCACGGTAGTGATGACTGGGAAGAGCAGACTCAAAATGTTTGGTGTACAAACCGAACACCTAGTGACCCATGCTTGAACTCAAACACAATCTTCCTACAGAAATCTATGGCTGAGTTTGTAGTTTGGCTGCTGTTTGCATGTGAATAAAAGCAAATCAACAAGCTTTTGGCTGTGGGCAGTTCTACAGCTATCACAGCCAGGCCGAGAACTAACATGGCTTTGATTGGCCTGCCACATCACATAATCAGATCTCTATAGGAAACAATGATGTAATGCTTGGTACACAACGTCATCTAGAAGATGACAAAGGTAAAATTCCCACCCTACATATTTTACAATTGCATCCTTTCATGGGGCATTACAGGGTGCTTTTTTTAGCCTTGTAACTAATAAATAAATAAAAAACAATTGGCATGTGGTCCCCCATATTTTTTTAAAGCAAACAAAGGTAAAGCAGCCCTCGGCAGTCTGCTTTACCTTGGCTGGTTATTATAGAAATAGAGAGGACCCTATGCCTTTTTTATTTATTATTTATTTAAATATTTAATTGTAAAAAATGTTGTAGTGTTCCTTCTATTGTTGACAGCCATGCAAGGTAAATCAGACAACGGTGGGCTGATATCATGCTGGGAAGACCCACAGATATTGATTCTTTTTCAGCCTAAAAATAGTATGTAGCTGCACCAGAAATGGCGCATCTATTAGATGGCACCAATCTGGTGCTTTGCCCAGATCTTTTTTGATGGTTATGTCAGCTTTGAACTGAAAGATGGCATTAAGTGCAGGGGTTAGTAACAGAGAGCACTTTATCAGACACCCTCATTAATAACCCAGTAAGGGTACAGTTAAAATCTGCACAGACACCATAAAAATAGCTTATTTGAATAATGACTCCCCCATATTCCGTCATTCTCCAAATGTATTAATTAAAAAAAATGAGAATGAGACTCCATAGGACACTCGCAGTCAACATCAAGCATGGAGAAATTTTGTACACGATGCTGACTGGGAGTTCCTCCGAAGTGTGTAGACTTGTTCTCATAATGTAAGATATTCCATTCCTGGCACTGTTCGCAAATGACCTATGGAGCCTCATTCTCAGAATGTGACACCATAGGGTTCGATGGGCATCATGGGACATTACACCATAGGATTAGGTTGGAACTTCAAAGATTTTTAAAAGTTAATACATTAACGAATAAACAATGTTTTAAGTCTGTGTGTTTTTTACCTGTACACTTAGTACTGGGGGTGCTCAATAGAGCCCTTTCCATTACCAACAACTGGATGCCTGCTGTTAATTCACAGCAGACATCATCCCTAAAAATATTACCACAGCTGCCACATTATCAGATCAATTGGGAAGAGCCTAGGCGAAGCATTGCCACACCTAATGGATATGTCACTTCTTGGGTGGCTGCAGGCTACTATTCTTAGGCTGGGAATGGACAAATAACCATGGGCCTTCCCAGCCTGATAATGCCAGCCCACAGTTCTCTGCTTTATCTTGGCTGCCTATAAAAAAAAAGTGGGGACCCCAAGCCATTTTTTTTTTCATTTAAATAAATAATTAAAAAAAAATGCATGGAGTAGCCTCTAACTTTAATAATCAGCCCAGGTAAAGCAGACAGCTAAGGGCTGCAGCTCACAGATATTGGATTTACCATAGCTAGTTATCAAAAATAGGAGGCACCCCTCTTTTTGTTCCCTATTCAAATTTGCTTAGTGGACAATTCTCCTGCTCCCACCCCCATATAATTTCCTTTTGCAGTCACCAGCCCTTACTACAACCATTTCACAGTTATTGTACAGCACCAAAGTTCAGGGCTCCATTAACTTATATATGGTCTGGGGTTCTGGGTCAAGTTCAGGTGAAGTCTGTGAACCAAACGTTTAACAATGGTTCTCCAAATCTGTGCAAACAAGAATGGGTACCTAGTGGTGACCTACAGCTGCATCTCAATGAATTAAAATACCATCAAAAGTTAATTTCAGTAATTCAATACATAAAGTAAAATTACAGTATAGATCATATAGAGTCATTACACACAGAGGGATCTATTTCAAGTGTTTATTTCTGTTAATGTTGATGATTATGGCTTACAGCCAATGAAAACCCAAAAGGTCATTATCTCAGAAAATTAGGACAAATTAACACAACACCTGCAAAGGCTTACTAAGTAATTAAAATGGCCCCTTAGGCTACACAATCATGGGAAAGACTGCTGACTTGACAGATGCGACACCTGATGAAGGTGGCATTTAGAAGCACCAATTAAAATAAAGGTCTATTTGCATTCCCTCTCTTATATGCCCAGCGCTCAGCCCTGACCGCACAATCTTTCTATCTATCAGAAGGCAGTCATTGACACACTCCACAAGGAGGGTAAGCCACTAAAGGTGATGGCTAAAGAAGCTGGCTGTTCACAGAGTGCTGTAAGCAAAACGATTAGTGGAAAGTTGAGTGGAAGGAAAATGTGTGGCATAAAAAAGGTTCCTGCAAAAGGAGCCCTGACCAAGTACTGAGTGCATATACTGTACACACTTTTAAGTAGGTCAACATTTATGAGTTTAAAATCATTTTTTGCAGTTGGTCTTATAGAATATTCTAATTTTCTGAGATAATGACCTTTGGGTTTTCATTGGTTGTAAGCAATAATCATCAACATTAACAGACATACATCCCTCTGTGTGTAATGACTCTATTATATATATGTGTCACTTTATGTATTGAATTACTGAAATAAAGTAACTTTTTGATGATCTTCTAATTCATTGAGATGCTCCTGTATAAATGCCCGCCTCACATTATTGATGAGTTATTAATGCCACCGCACAATATTTATCTCTGCTTAGTACTTCCTCCTAGTAACACCGTATCCTTCCCCCTTAGACTCCTTCATCACAGTAATAGTATCCCCCAATACTAATTATACCGGTTAGTTCCACATGCTTAATGGTTCTTCTACTACAAGTAGCTGAGTCATTCCGGCTTATCCACCATTGTGCAATATGGATCCGTACTAATTCTGCTTTTTTTCATCCTCACATCCTCTAAGTAAAATATATTACCAAATCCATTTCTAAACACTATTTCTCCATAGGAGACAATAGGTGGAATTTTGGTAATTCAATACATAAAGTGAATCACATATATTATATAGAGTCATTACACACAGAGGGATCAATTTCATGTGTCTATTTCTGTTAATGTTGATGATTAATGACAACACAAAGGTCATTATCTCAGAAAATTAAAGCAGGGAGGATGAAGGGTTAAACACCGTGCTGCCTTATTCCATGAGACATCAAAGGGTGATAGAATATTGATTTATTAGTCAACACATTTCAGGACTCCCAGAAACATGGAAAGATGATATTGATATGTCCTGAGGAAGGGACCAGGGAGCCCTGAAATGCGTTGACTAATAAATCAATATTATATTCCCCCTTATGTCTGCTGGAATACAGCAGTGCGGTGTTTAACCCTTCATCCTCCCTACTCTATATGCGCCACGCTGGACTGCAGCAGCCGTGATCTGCTTTTTTGGTGGTTGTGACTCTCACAACCACACAAGGTGAAGCCTCTGATACCTATTTAGATCATATTTTATCTCTCTGACCCTCCATCCTCCCAACTTGAATTTTCTGAGATAATGACCTTTGGGTTTTCATTGGCTGTAAGTCATAATCATCAACATTAACCGAAATAAACACATGAAATAGATCCCTCTGTGTGTAATAACTCTATATTATATACTAGATGGTGGCCCGATTCTAACGCATCGGGTATTCTAGAATATGTATGTAGTTGACATACTGTGACTGACAGAACTTGTTCAGTCAATGTGAGTAAACTACATATATATGTAGCAGCGCTATGGTATATGGCGGTACATTACAGTCCATGTATAGCAGCGCTATGGCATATGGCGGTACATTACAGCACATGTATAGCAGCGCTATGGTTTATGGCGGTACATTACATTACATGTATAGCAGCGCTATGGTATATGGCGGTACATTACAGTACATGTATAGCAGCGCTATGGTTTATAGCGGTACATTACATTACATGTATAGCAGCGCTATAGTATATGGCGGTACATTACAGTCCATGTATAGCAGCGCTATGGCATATGGCGGTACATTACAGCACATGTATAGCAGCGCTATGGTATATGGCGGTACATTACAGCACATGTATAGCAGCGCTATGGTATATGGCGGTACATTACAGCACATGTATAGCAGAGCTATGGTATATGGTGGTACATTACAGCACATGTATAGCAGCACTACAGTATATGGCCGTACATTACTACATTACAGTACATAGATGGATGCCCGGGGGGAGGGGCGGTGCAAGACGGATGCCCGGGGCCAGAGGGGGCGGGGCAGGACCGAGCCAGAGGGGGCGGGGCAACACAGAGCCAGAGGGCCAGGTCGGAGCAAGCGGGGCAGGTCGGAGCAAGCGGGGCAGGATGGAGCCGGAGGGGGGGGGCAGGATGGAGCCAGGCGGATGGGGGCAGGATGGAAGCCAGGGGGCAGGATGTATGATGGATGTGGGGGGGCAGGATGGATGCAGGGTGGGCAGGGTGGCTGCAGGGGGGGTAGGATGGCTGCAGGGGGGGCAGGATGGCACCGGGGGGGACAGCATGGCTGTGGGGAGGGTCAGGATCCCCACCCCCGTCCCCCTCTGTTCTCACCCGCAGTGTCGCACTTTGTGTGTGTGCAGCGGACATGTGACAGGGCAGGCTGTGTGATGTCACATCAGCCCGCCATGTCACATGACCGCTGTAAGATGGGTAAGAACAGCGGGAAGTAATGGGTGAGTTGAGGAGGGAGGCGAGGTGAGGGGCAGCGGGTTCCGGAGCCAGTGCCGGGAGGTCGCCGTGGCGTACGCATGAAACCTGGCGATAGCAACTCCGATGCGTCGTTGTCGCCAGGTTACAGCTACTTTATAATCTTCTAATTTTGAATGCGCGCGGCTTTTTGCATATGTGGTTTCGGAGTCAGACAGACATGATTAGGAGATTACATAGTAGATGCGTTTCACTTTATGTATTAAATTACTGACATAAATGAATATTTTGATGATATTCTAAGTCATTGAGATGCACCTGAAGATAAGAAATAGATTAATTGTAAAACAAAAAAATAAATAACATTCCCCCCACTGCTTCTTCCGTATTGACACCAGGTGATTGATCAGCCCTCGGGCAGTCGTGCCGTACACGTGAGATTGCCGGATATCGTAACCATCAGTTTGGCACAAGCTAAGGGTAATAAACTATGATCTTAGCTGAGATATTATGGTGCACACACAATGTAGTACGACACACATGAAAAGCAAACACAGATTGACACTTCTAAGCACAGAAGCCAATAATACAGATACACGACCCATCATCCTGCTCCGTAGTCACTCACCTCCTCCGTATAGGTAAATCCCTGCTTCTCGCTGTAAGAAATCTGCAGCTTCTGTTCGGCACGCTGCTCTGGGTGCAGTGAATTCAGCTCCACCCTGATTCTCACATTACATTATATTATACAGTGCAATGGGTGTAAATGCTGAAACCCCAAGTTATGCAACACCTGTATCCTGTTCCCTAACCAAGTTTAATCCAAAGTCGTTTTGTGTAACCTGGTTTGCGCAAGGACAAGATTGGCTAATCCATTAAAAGAAAAGTCCAAAACAAGGCAAAGTGCAAGTGGTTTTGGGTGCACAGGTGACACATTGAATTAACCCCTTAAGGAATGAGTCACTTTGCATCTTATTGACCAGACCGTCTTCTTGAAACTCTGACCAGTGTCCCTTTATGAGATTATAATTCTGGAATGCTTCAATGGATCCTAGTGATTCCGAGACTGTTCTTTCGTGACATATTCGGCTTCATGTTAGTGGTAATTTTAAGACAATATTTTTTGCGTTTGTGAAAAAGAATCGTAAATTTGGCAAAAAATGTTGAAAATTTCAGGGTTTTCATTTTTATTCTGTTAGGGTACCGTTACACATCGTAATATCGCAATATCCGTGGTGTGGTCGTTGCAGTTGATATTGTTGGTGCGTTGTGTCGTGTAACAGGGCAATGCGACTGCAATAAATCGCAGGGACGATATTGCAAGAAGATTGCGCAAGCCCTTCAACCGTGCAATGTTGCATATGCGATCTGGCAGGATCGTGCTGTGTGACGGCGCAACTACGATCTTGTTTGCAGCTTCCCCTATTCACTACAATGTTAATGCTCGGTCCCTGGGTTGCTCATACCCAGCGCACAAAAGGTACGTACTACATCCTTGTAGCGTTGCCTGCTGATATCTCCCTGTGTGACATCTACTATGCAATCTTGGGCAAGTGCCAAAAACGTGCTCGCTCCCGTGAAATCGTATGCGATATCAGAACGATATTGAGACGTGTAACGGTACCCTTAAACCCAGCGAGTTATGCAACACAAAATAGTTAATAAAGAACCACGTTACTTTACATTAGCACAACTTTGGAAAAAAAAAATTTTTGTTAGGAAGTTAGAAGGGTTCAAAGTTCATCAGCAATCTCTAATTTTTCCATTTACTTGTCCAAGTGTCTGTGGTGAAATGCACCCTGTCACACTACACAGTGTTTCTCCAGGAAGTGGTGATGTTGTGTGCAAGATGCTGGTGTAGCGCAGGCACAGCTTTCTTTGAGAAGTAGTGGCGACTGGGCATCTGGTACTGGGGGACTGGGACGGACATAAGGTCTCAAAAATCATCTGTATCCACCAGCCGGAATGGCAGCATTTCCGTAGCCAACAGCTTGCAGATGGTGAAATTCAACCTCTTAGCTTTGGCATGTGTAAGAGGAAATGGTGTTTTACTTGTCCACATCTCAGGGACCAAGGACTGGCTGGCTGCTGTGCTGAGACAGGGTGGAGTAGGGTGTCACCGGCAAACTGCTGGACTGTGAGGAACTTATTACGTCACATTAAAAAAAAAAGGTGGTGCTCTCGATGTATGACACCGCTCAACACCACCAGGTGTCTCCACTTCCAAAACAGCTGTCAATCACACTGGCTGTTGCAGATAAGGAGGTGGAAGTTCTGCAGCTTAAAGCCTGTTTGACAGCTGTCTCCACAGTCACAGAGGATGAAGAAGCTGCAGATGTCCTTGATGGACCAGATGGTGGTTGGCCAGGCCCGCTAGGCCACATTGTAGCACAGTGGCTTTCCACTGTGACTTATGCTTCATGTCCATGTGACGGTTCATACATTAAATACTCAAACTATTGATTTTTTGGCCTCTACTGAGTTTTTGTTTACAAATTTTGCAGATAACATGAGTTGGGTCATCCTTTGCAATCTCAAAAAAAGGCCCAGGCTAGGCAAGGCTTAGCGCCCATGCAATCTGCAGAGCCATCACGACTTCTGCACTTAGGCATAGTTGTGGCTGAGGATGCAGTTGTTGACGTGCTTCCAGAACTTGGTCTCTGGCCTGGAAGCCGCAACCTAACCTCGTCAGTAGCATCCTCCTCCACCTCCTCAGATGAGCTCATCAACTGCATGCCTGTGGGTTGACAGTAAAGGTGGGGTTACACGTAGCATTGTTCCAGCAACCCGACCAACTATGTGATCACTGGTGAGATGCCAGACAGACAGATCTCACCAGCGATCACCCAGCGGTGTGCTGACACCTGACAGTCACTGGGATCGGTCAGGGTGTTGGGTGCACACTTTGTGTCGCTGGTCGTTGCCCCTGTCACACATGTTGACTCATGCATGTCAGCGGCAGACCAACGATTGAAAAAATGGTCCCGGCCATTCCACAACGATCAGCGACGTCGCTGGCAAGATTGCTGCAACATCACAAAACCAGTGACGTGGTAGCGATGTAGCTGCGTGTAACCTGGCCTTAAGTGGGATCTTCAACCTCATCATCACCCTGTGTGCTCTCACACTCATCATCCTCAGCAGGGCTGTGGAGTCGGTAAATCAAACAACCGACTCCAACTCCGACTCCTGAATTTCCCTGGCTCCGACTCCTTTGACTCAGACTCCTTCATTCATGGCTCGTTTTTAAGTGATAAAATTATTGTAGGTCAATGGTAACATTAGGCTTTAATCATTATAATGACATAATAATAAAGATATTTAGATAGAACATAATAATAATTCATAATAATATTCAGTACATTCTGCATTGAACTACTAGACCCAATTCATTAGATATTTTAGGAGTCGGAGTCGGAACATTTTCTACCGATTCCAACTCCGACTCCACCAAAATGGGCAGCGACTCCGACTCTACAGCCCTGGTCCTCAGAGCCAACCTCTTCCTGCCCTGAGCGCAAAGTCAAGTTGTCATTACAATGAGGTATCCGAGTCTCCTCATCTGCCTCATTGTCTCCACCAACAGGGGTTACAGTTTGGGAATGAGGGTCTCCATTATGCTCGGACCCTTCTTCATCTGGGTCTGGATCTGACTCACAAAGATTTAGGGCATTGGTGCAGATCATTTCCTCATCTTGACTCTAAGAAGCTGTGGAGCAGACCTCTGATTCCCAGCCTATAGTATGAGTGAACATCTCTGCAGACTCACTGATCTGTGTTAACCCATAGTCAGTAGGGCGGCTGGAGACTTGTGAGCTGTGAGAAAGCAAGTGCTATTGGTGTGACACCTCTGATGACTGGAGTGTTTGTGATGTTGAAGTTGAGGTGGAGGAGAGCCCACTTGATGGAGCACTTGATATCCATTCAAGCATCCGCTCTATTTGGGCCTCATCTTCAAGTTTTAGCGATGCTCTGCTGCATAAGAAAGGGATGATATCAGATCGTCCACAAAAAGAAGTAGACAGTTTAGTTTGGCTTGAAGATTGTATTTGTTCAGCAGATGTTTGTTACTTTAGCACCTACCCCACAGACAATGATTTTTACCCTTTCCAACACGCCTTTATCCTTTCCACCATCAGCAGACCTTTTGCCACTCATTTTGGAGGGTAAATAATTGGCAACTCTGTAGTTGTTGGCACAAAAAACAATGGATGCTAAACTAGCAGAGCTGAGTAGCCAAACAGTGGTACCAGCCTAAGTAGGTTTTGTTAAGTAGGTTTTTGCAGATGCATACAAAAGTGTTTTCTGCGCTGTGTGGCGGAAAATTTTAAAAGAACACTGTAGTACAGCTACCTAGTAAAACTGTGGCACTAGCCAATAAGGATTTACTGGGCTAGATGCAGTAAAAAATGGCTATTACTGACAGGCAGTGTAGCTTTCTTTACAACAGTGCTACACCAATGCCTGACACACTGCTACTAGCCAAAAAGGATTTACCTGTATAAATTTGGTCAGATGCTGTAAAAAAAAAAAAAAAAACACTTGCACAGCTAGGGGTGCGTCAAGCCTCCCTGCCGCCTGGGCCCTCCCACAACCGAAGTGAGTAGGGGGGGTGCTGTCGGGTTCCAGCACGACCTTCCCCCTGCAGCCTTTAGTGAGGAGCAGGGGGGCTGTCGGGTTCCGATCACACAGGAGGACGACTTGTGATGCTGGCGCCGCCCCCTTCTGCACTGCCGCTCCCCCCTTGCTGCTGCGGCTTGAGCCTCGGGCTCAAACTGTCCAATGGATGATGCAGCACTGTGCACAGCACTTGAACTGACCTGGCTGGTTAAAACTGCTTTTAAGCCCTCAGAAGGGCTGTACTTGGAAGTAGTCCCTAAACCTTTCAACTATCTCTCCACCTAACTTGCAATTGAATCGCTAACTTGCTTGCTCTGTAGTTCACACAGCAGCAGCGGTGCCGTTTGACATTGATCTGCAGCACTGAGAAAATGGCAAGGAGGGTAAAATGGCTGGTTCTTATATGGCAATGACAAATTTCAACCCACATGTCTCCATAGCCCCCCCCCTCCCACCCACTATTCATTCCTAGACAATGAAACTCATAATAACATTGAACAAAACCATTATTGTGAAAAGTCAGCAACGCTTTTGGTGAACGAAGCGTTATCGAACATAACTTCGAATTACCGGATTTTTAGCAAATTATTCGAATTCGTCTAATGACTCGAACATCGCCCAAAACAGGTCGAATTTGAAATTGGCGAACAATTCAAATCGAACATCGCTCATCTCTACTCACAATCAGCAGCACGTCCACTTCCCATCCCTTACCGTTCACCTTGCACATTTTAAAATAAGTATATAATATGTCCCTGCAAAAATAGGGAAAAGAAAACTTTGCCTTTGAGTTGTATCTGCAGTATATCTACAAAAGGACTAGAAGTGTATGTGCACACAATGAATTTGGTTGTACATCCCGGCAGGAAAATCACAGCGGCAACACGTACATTTTTATCGCGTTCGATGTGTTTTTGACCTGTGTTTTTAGAGAGTCTGTGACTTTCTTGAAATCAATGGGTGACAAAATGGTGCAAAAACGCTAAAAGAATTGACATGCTGTGAATTATTTTGTGCACCCAATCCCCAAGTCACAAGAGACATGTGTATGACATTTTGGGTTTCTCATTGACTTAGCTGGAGTTAGAATTTCCATTAGGTTTTGTGACAAATTTGCACTCAAAAAATGTAAAAGAAATGCAACTTGTGCACATAGCCTAACCCTCTGACAATATTGTTTACAACAAGGATCTGGAAGTGAGGTGAATCCAGGTCTTACTCAACATTTTGCCCATTTCATTTGATCTCGGTTTCCATTTATTTCAGAGATTCTCCTGCCTTGCAGGCTTCCTAGTAGGATCTTCTAGAAAAAGGCATCGGTGTCCCATTGACTTCCATTACACTTGTTACTCAGGTCAAGCCCATCTGATCTGCTCGATTTGAGTACCAACCATTATAGTTTTCACTCATCACTACATGATTCACGACACTCAGATCTACCTCTCTGGCCCAGACGTAACCACCCTGCTGTACAGAGTCCCGGAGTGTATCAGCCCTATCCTCCGCTCACTTCCTAATACTCAACATGGACAAATCAGAATTTATTATCTTTTCCTCCATCGCACGCATCTTCCCTACTTGCTCTCTCTCAGTCAATGGCATGATACGCTCACTTGCAACTGATATCTTCTGCCTTGGAGTAACCCTCAATGTTTCCCTGTCCTTTAAACCACACATCCAAACTCTTCTTGCCACCTCCAGCTCAAAAATAGTCCCCGAATCTGTCCCCTCCTCAGCCCTCAATCTACTAAAATGCTTGCACATGCCCACAACATTTCCCACCTTTATTACTGCAACCTCCTCTTCTGTGGCCTTCCTGCTAACACTCTTGCACTTCTCCCATCTGTCCTCAACTCTGCTGCTCGACTAACCCACCTCTCTCCTCCCCTCTGCAAATCTCTTCACCGGTTCCCAATTCACCAACACATCCAGTTCATGCTACGAACACTGACCTTCAAATCCATCCATAACCTGACCCCTCCTTATGTCTCTGGACTAATCTCCCCTTACGTAAACTGATCCTCTCAAGACCTCCTCCTGTCCTCCACACTCATTTGTTCCTCACCCAACCACCTCCAAGACTTCTCCCAAATATCCCCCATCCTCTCGAATTTTGTTCCCCGACACTTCCGATTATCAACCGCACTCGGATCTTCAGACGGAACCTGAAAACCCATTTCTTCAGGGAAACTTACAGCCTGCAATGACCCTACTGCTACCGATCTTGGCACTCCACAACCACCACCGGAGATAAATACTAAGGGCCACTTTACACACACCAACTTCTGTGTCCAACTTCTGAACAACTTACTGGTTGCAGTGAAATCATGGACACATAGTTCCATTTGTACACAGTCACAAAACGGAGCAATGTATCCACGATTTCACTGCAACCAGCAAGTTGTTCAGAAGTTGGACAGATAAGTTGATGTGTTTAAAGTGGCCATAAGAAGAAAAACAAAAGAAAAGAAAAAAGAGGCGGCAATTAAGCTTGAGGTCTACATTTATTTTAGATAAATTAGGAAAAAAATTAGACATTTATTTTAATAGAAAAAAATATTTACAGTTATCAGGGTTCTGGTGTACAGGAGAGGTCTTCAGCCTTGGTTATCTCATTGGTGTATAGGTACAACTTCCTGCCTGGAGAACACTGGTTGCAGAGCACATATACTATAAAAATACTACAATAGAGCATCTATTCATCTTTTCCCCACATTGATTGCTTTCTTTTGGGCTTGTCCTTAAGCACGAGGTATGGCCTGAATCAAATAGGTCATAGGAGGTGTTGTGAACCCAAGAGCTGGGGTGAGGTCCAACTCAGCTCCAGATGGAGCCCGAAATGTGAACTTCTGAAGCAGTCTGGTAAAGAAGAGGAACAGCTCCGCTTTAGCCAAGTTCTCCCCGGCACAACTTCTTTTTCCTGGAGAAACAAACAAAAAAAATACAATGATGGAAATAGTGTAATGCAAACATTTTACTATATATACACAAACTTGTCTACTACTCATCTATACTCAATGACATATCACTGTTCTCATGACTTCAAGCGCACAAAGAAATTACATGTGAGCTGCTGTTAAAGAAAAAAGAGGAGGAGGGGAACGCATAGGTATTTCGTTGCATTTTGGTGGTTCATAGCCGCCATTGTGGCTGGAACTGGGGAATTCTGCCTCAGTTATGGGACACAATGATTGCCACCATCTACTGGGAATAATTGTGGTTGGAGATAAAATGACTGTGGGAGGGGTATGGATACTAAGTCTGAGAAATTATGTTCCTTTAGAGCAGTGCTTCCCAACTCCAGTCCTCAAGGCACACCAACAGGTCATGTTTTCAGGATTTCCTTAGGATTGCATAGGTGATAATTTAATCACTTGCACAGGGGATAATTCCATCATCTGTCTAATGATAAGGAAATCCTGAAAACATGACCTGTTGGTGTGCCTTGAGGACTGGAGTTGGGAAACACTGCTTTAGAGGAGTCAAGTACAACCACTTTCTAAACTAATTTTCTGACATCAGCCTATGAACCACCTAGATGCTATGGTCAATATCAGGCACGGCATCTAAGCCGGTCAAGAAAGGAAGCTTCCATTGTTTCCCCACCTGTTCCCCTTCGACAAAAGTTGTATAGGTGTTAATTTTAACCCCTACGCACAAACCAATTTGGCACCTTGGGAAGACAGCGATTTTTTAAATATTTTTTTGTTACTATGTTGATTATAAACCAAAAAACCTTTTACTTTCTAAGTTGAGTTTTTCACTAATTTAATTTATTTCCTTAGAAATTCTTCAATTTACTGGTAATATTGTTGGTGAATTACAATAAACTGGTTTTCTTTTTTGTTTATTTTTTATTTAAGAAAAGGAATTGGGAGAAAAAAAAAACAAAAACTTAAAATTAATAAAACCATAATGATTGTATCTTTAGAGTGTTTGTCGCAGTGTAAGAGAGATGGTAATTTTTTTGTTATAAAGTCAGCTTTACCAAGATATAATATATATCATCAAGTGTATGTTTATATGACACATATACACACACGTACATATTATGCCTGAGGCTATCACATTGGGAGGGCGGTGACATCACAATGAGGGCGGGCTCTGTAGCGTTGATGGCTGTCTCTCCCCTGTCCCTCCTCCCGGTGCTCTCTCCCAGTGTATGTAAATAAATGTATTTTTACTTAAAAACCTGTTTCTGTGGGTATTTTTTTTATTAATCAAGTGTTTAAATTCCCGTGTGTAGGGCTTTGCTGTATTTTTTATTGGCAGCACAGGCAAACCAAGCAGCCTACTCCCGCTGACTGGTGTTTCCATCACTGGCAATGAGAAATACAGGGGAGACCCTTTTTTTGTAGTTATTTAAATAATGAAACAAAAATACAGCAAAACTCATGCCAACTTTTTTAGCCAGCCAAGGTAACGCAGGCTCAAGGAGGCTGGTATTTTCAGCGTGGTCAGGCCCAAACATTCTGTAAATTGAAGCCAGCAGCCACCTCAGAATTGTAACCTCAGAGAGAGACATCAAAACTGGTGGTTACCGCACTCCTCCAGCTGCCATGTAGCGGTGCCAGACTGGGTAATATAGGGGTTGATGTACGCTTTTTTTGCCAGCTGACATCAAGCTCTAGTGCTAATTTCAGCTGTCAGTATGACAGCCAGCAATTATCAATACCTTCAGTTAAGAAAGAAAAAAAAAACACAGAAATCTTTATTGCATACAAAATAGACAGACACCTCATTATCCACTTGTTAGCTCCCACCAGGTTCTCCTCTGATGTAACCCTTGAATTACTGTAATCTTGCAGTGGGGTGCTGTGATGCATCATGCCACCGCCATCTTTGTATACCCAAGTGTCCAAAGATGGCGGCCATGTGAGCAAGTCCGCGTGTGTGTGTGTGTATGTGGTTGAATGTATGCATCTATGAATATACAATGTAATATATTGACATCGATCCGATTACTGAACATTTCTTCGGTGCTTAAGGACCTTTGTTCATGTCACAACCATGTAACTGTAATGGGTGGAGCTAAGTAGGCCTTAAATCAAAGACCCTTTGGGCCTAGCTCCACCCATTATGGTCACATGTTGGTGACATTACCACAAGTCCTTCCATATCATGTGCATTTTTGCACTTAGTGATGTAAATATATTACACTGTAGGGGGCGTGACTTCATTTTAATGACAGCAGTGGATTGATGTGACCGATACCAGCAGAAGTATCCACCCCGATGACTGTGGTTCAGGTAAATAATGCAAACATTTAAGCATCTAAAGTGCTTTGTTATGATAAGTACATGGACTTTTTAAAAAAAAAAAAAGGATCTAAATAACATTGGAGGGGATTTAAAAACAATAAAGGACATGACCGGTTCTCTTTACAAACATGGACAGCATCCCAGACTGGCACGCTTTATTTAAAGGGTGTGATAATCAGTGTAATGTTATTAACAGAAGTCAGATTGTATTGACAGGATCCACCCAACAGGACGCACACATTGTCTATTTTGTTATACTAAATCCAGTGTATTATTACATCAAATTACCTGCTGAAAATGGTAAAAAGGCTTCTTTCTTCACAAAATTTCCTTTGGAGTCAAGAAAATGCCCCGGGAAAAACTCGTTTGGTCTCTCAAAGTGGGCATCATCTCGAAGGACGGAAGTCAGTATGGGCAGGACAAATGTACCCTGAAAAAAGAAAAAAGGAAAAAAAACATCAAAAAGTGTAACCCTCTGAAATGCTGTAATGACATGAACGTCCATCTGAGTTAAGCTGGTTTCACTCTGCAGTTTTTTCCCTGATCAGGTTCGTGTGCCTAAACCAGGAGAGGAACTTGCAGAGAAAAACTATAATTGAACGATTGACATCTGTTCTGAGTTCTGGAGACACTCCTGGTTTTGACACACAAACCTGATCGAACCTGATCAGGGAAAAAACTGTAGTGTGAAACCAGCCTTAGGGTACCTTCACACTGTGGCGTGATCCGGTCCTGGGCTGTCCGGAATGACCCCGACAGTCGCGGACTGGATCAGCACACAGGACTGGAGGGCTAATATGCCCTCCAGTCTGGTGGGCAGTCTCACTGTAAAAAAGAATGATGGACCCCATCACACTGCGTAGAGGGGAGCGGTGGGCCCCATCACACTGCGTAGAGGGGAGCGGTGGGCCCCATCACACTGCGTAGAGGGGAGCGGTGGGCCCCATCACACTGCGTAGAGGGGAGCGGTGGGCCCCATCACACTGTAGAGAAGAATTGTGGGCCCATCATACTGTGCATAGGGGAGCTGTGGACCCATCATACTGTGTATAGGGGAGCTGTGGGCCCATCATACTGTGCATAGGGGAGCTGTGGACCCATCATACTGTGTATAGAAGAGCTGTGGGTCCATCACACTATGCATAGGGAAGCTGTGGGCCCATCATACTGTGTATAGAGGAACTGTGGGCCCATCATTCTGTATATAGAGAAGCTGTGGGTCCATCATACTGTGTATAGAGGAGCTGTGGGTCCATCATACTGTGTTTAGAGGAGCTGTGAGCCCATCATATTGTGTATAGAGGAGCTGTGGACCCATCATACTGTGTATAGAGGAGCTGTGGGCCCATCATACTGTGTATAGGGGAGCTGTGGGTCCATCATACTGTGTTTAGAGGAGCTGTGGACCCATCATACTGTGTATAGAGGAGCTGTGGACCCATCATACTGTGTATAGAGGAGCTGTGGACCCATCATACTGTGTATAAAGGAGCTGTGGGCCCATCATACTGTGTATAGAGGAGCTGTGGGTCCATCATATTGTGTATAGAGGAGCTGTGGGTCCATCATATTGTGTATAGAGGAGCTGTGGGTCCATCATATTGTGTATAGGGGAGCTGTGGGACCATCATACTGTGCCTAGGAGGAGTTGTGGGGCCTCACTTTACTGAGCTGGAGGGTGCAAGGTTGTATTTAGGGAGTTGTAGGGCCATTATATTGTATATAGAGTGGTGTGGGGGGCATGGCAAATTTGGGGAAATTTGAGATAGTAACTAATTTGTTTTAACTGTTGAATAGTTTGTATTTACATTATTTCCTTATAAAATACTAATGTGTGTAAGAAATAGAATCTTCAGCTATCTTGAGAACTGAGGCCTCGGACCCCTTTTTGCTAATTTAGAATGGACCCTAATTGTCAAGTGAGGGGCGACTAAACGTGTATAGAGCTCTGACTGTTGAATTCTCCTACAGCTCATCCGCACCTTCCATATATTTCAATGGAGAAGACAACCTGCAAGCTCGAATCAGAGAATGTTGTTGACACCATCTTGTTCTGCCATAGTGTGACAATGGCTTTTCTTTCGGTGGCTTAAAAATCTTTTTTTTTTTTTTTTTTTTATTTTATTGATTTGGCTTATTCCAAGAGAATTGTGGGGTATGATCATGTTTGAAAAAACATGATTTTAAAGGTACTCTGTAAGGAAAGATTTATATTCTTATGTGCATGCTGTGGCCTCCCAGTGGTTTGGATGTGTATTACAGTCTGTTGAGAGTTTTACTAGAATACCACCATGTAAATTCAATGTCATTGTGACAAATTGGAGTCTTTAACCAAATGCAAATAAGGATAAGAATGGACATTTGTAGATCAGACTATTTAATCGCTATATTTGAATAAGTTCACTTACTTTTGGTATGAAATATCCTTTGAATGTGACATCCTGGGCGGTAGCATGGGGAACATTAGTTGGGATTATGTTGGCAAATCTTTGCACCTCGTGGATGACGGCGTCTGTATAGGGCATTAACCTCCGGTGCTCCGATTGAGGTTCCGATGACCCAAGAACTTTTTCGATTTCATTTTGCACATTTTCTGGAAAAAACATAGTCTGTTAATGTAATCATTCCCAGCAAAGTTTATGATTTATTTTACAGTTAATTTAATAATGACAGTAGAGGATCTTGAAGATTCAAGAGTCCAATAGAATAAAACTAAATCACTGGCTAGAAGTGGACAAGACGATTAAAAGATAAAACATTGATAACGTTTGACCCATGTTCACAAAGTCTCTCTCACCTCTGTAGTATTGAAAGGCAGAGATATTAAAATATTCAGAAATAAGGAACATTAAAAAGGGAGTGAAAGTGATGTGTACAGTGGGTGAGATAAGTATTCGATCCCTTGCTGATTTTGTAGGTTTGCCCACAGACAGTCATGGACAGTCTAGAATTTTAAAGGTCGGTTAATTTTAACAGAGATCGATTGTTAAAAATATAATCCAGAAAATCACAGTCTAAATTTTATAAAATATATTTGTATTTTGCAGAGAGCAATAAGTATTTGATCCCCTACCAACCATAATGGTGGGTTTACACGTCCCGATATCGGGGAGATATCGTAGGCAACGGTGCGGGAGCGCGCATTTTTTGAGCGCTTTTCCCGATATCACATCGGCGTTTTACACGCTGCGATATCGGGAAACAACGTCCCTACGATGTGTACGCCCACCAACCCAGTAACGACCATTTAACATGGGAGTTAATGGGTGAGGTGCGAGTACACATCGTAGTTGGATGTTTACACGCAACGATCCGGCTCAAACAGGCATCCGATATCGGCCGGTTGAATAGCGCGCTCATTCAACCCCCGATATCGGATTACCATCGTTACTGCATTGTATTGTACCTTCAAACAGTACGATGCAGGAACGATATCGGGTCCAACTCACGAACCACGTGACTTGGTCGGAGTTGGATCAGAGTTGGACGCAGATATCGCGGCGTGTAAACCCACCATTAGGAGTTCTGGCTGTTATAAAGACCAGTTAGATACCTCTAATCACCTCGTTACCTGCATTACACACAGCTGTCTTACATTGTCACCTGTGTGCTAATCTGGTCTGCGGCTGTCAGGGCCATCCCAGACAGCCCCGGACCGGATCGTGCCGCAGTTCGAAGGCGCCCTTAATGAAACAACTTCTGGAGAAACACGTATAGGGCTCAGACACACTCATCCAAGTTTGACTGAGGAGACTGTGAAAGGGCTGGAGCAGTGACCCTGAACAGCTTCTCCCTATCTGGACGGGGCTGTCAGCTGATTGTGTTTTTGTGCAGCTCCAGACTCCCTTTCCAGAGAGGTCAGGGTCATTGCTCCAGCCCTTTCACAGTCTCCTCAGTCAAACTTGGATGAGTGTGTCCTAGCCCATATATGTACAAATGCATGGTGGAATAATGCAATACATAAGACAGGTGACGTGAAAAATGTAGCGATCAGTTGGGAGGGGAAAGGAGCATCTGGGGGAAGTAAAATCATAGATAAGAAGAACAAACAGGTTTTTTTAGTCCTTTGATTAGTGGTTGGTCTAAGAACAGAATGAAGTGTGGGGGGGGGGGGGGTTTATAAAGGTTGTGATAACAGTTCACGTAAGTAGTGTCAGTTTATTGTCCTCTAACAGGGGTCTGTTCCCCCTCCCAACTAACCACTACATTCTTCATGTCACCTGTGTTATGTATTGTATTTCACCCTGCATTTGTACATATACAATTCCTGGCAAAAATGATGGAATCACCTGACTCGGGGGGGGGATGTTCAGTTTAATTTTGTAGGGGAAAAAAAAAAAAAGCAGATCACAGACAGGGCACAAAACTAAAGTAATTTCAAATGGCAACTTCATGGCTTTAAGAAACACTAAAAGAAATCTTGAAAAAAAAAAATATGTGCTAGCCAGTAACTTAATTTTGTAGACCAAGCAGAGGGAAAAATTATGGAATCACTCAATTCTGAGTTTTGGGAATGAAAATTTACAGGGTGTTTTCATAATGTTTTTCCTAACACCTGCTTCAAATAAGATCAGCTCGTTAGTCTGCATCTAGAAAGGAGTGATCACACCTTGGGGAGCTGTTGCACCAAGTGGACTAACATGAATCATGGCTCCAACACGAGAGATATCAATTGAAACAAAGGAGAGGATTATCAAACTCAAAGGGTAAATCATCACGCAATGTTGCAAAAGATGTTGGTTGTTCACAGTCAGCTTTGTCTAATATCTGGACCAAATACAAACAACATGGGACGGTTGTTAAAGGGAAACATACTGGTAGACTAAGGAAGACATCAAAGCGTCAAGACTGGAAACTTAAAGCAATGCGTCTCCAAAACAGGAAATGCACAACAAAACAAATGAGGAACGAATGGGAGGAAACTGGAGTCAATGTCTGTGACAGAACTGTAAGAAAGCGCCTAAAGGAAATGGGATTTACATACAGAAAATCTAAACAAAAGCCATCATTAACACTTAAACAGAATAAAAAGGTTACAATGGGCTAAGGAAAAGCAATCGTGGACTGTGGATGACTGTATGAAAGTCATATTCAGTGATGAATCGCGAATCTGCATTGGGCAAGGTGATGATGCTGGAACTTTTGTTTGGTGCAGTTCCAATGAGTTTTATGAAGATGACTGCCTGTAGAGAACATGCAAATTTCCACAGTCATTGATGAGATGGGGCGCATGTCAGGTAAAGGCACTGGGGAGATGGCTGTCATTACATCTTCAAGCTGTTATTAAAGCCAGAGGTGGTGCAACAAAATGCTAGTGATGTATTGGAGTGTTGTTTTGTTTGTTTGTCATGATTACATAATTTTTGCCTCAGAATTGAGTGATTCCATAATTTTTTCCCCCTGCTCGGTCTACAAAAGTAACAGTTACTGACTACCACATTTTTTTGTTCAAGATTTCTTTTACTGTTTCTTCAAGGCAGAGTTGCCATTTGAACTGACTTTAGTTTTGTGCCATGTCTGTGATCTGCTTCTTTTTTTTTTTTTTTTTTTTTTTTAAACAAAATTAAACACCCTCCGAGCCCAGTGATTCCAAAATTTTTGCCAGAGGTTGTGTATGTGTTTCTCCATAAGTTGTGTAATTAAGCCTGATCAAGAGGCCATAGTGCCTCAAAAGCTTGCTTTACATTTTCTTACCATCTTTTCAGTTCGCCATTAAAAAGGTATCAGCCACCAGGGACTCTCAGATTCTAATATTTTTCTATCTACTGGCTAACACGGTACAAACATTTTTTTACTATGTCAGGGAAAAGATCCCAGACCTGCACAAGACTGGAATGGGCTACAAACCATAAGTAAGACGCTGGGTGACAGGGAGACCACTGTCGGTGCAATAGTAAGAAAAATGGAAGAAATACAAAATGAGGTCACTCCACGTCGAAATGGGGCTCCATGCAAAAATCTCACCCTGTGGGGTATCCAGGATCATGAGGGAAGGTGAGAAATCAGCATAAAACTACACGAGGGGAACTTTTTAATGATCTCAAGACACCTGGCACCTGTCACCAAGAAAACCATTGGAAACACATTATGCCGTAATGGATTGAATTCATGCACTTCCCGCAAAGCTCCACTGCTCAAGAAGGCAAATGTGCAAGCCCATCTGAAGTTTGCAAGTGAACACTTCAGTTATTAGGAGAAGGTGCTGTGGTCAGAGGAGACAAAAATTGAGCTCTTTGGCATTAAACTTGCCGTGTTTGGGGGAAAATCATTCATTTTTTTCTAGTGCGGTTGTGGAGCCCACTGGGACGGGGTACTCTGTGCCGGACCGTGGCACTGCTGGGGGATGTCACGGCGGTTCTGTTCCGGACCGTGTCCCGGGCCCGCACAATAAAATGGGGGGTTGTTTACAGGGGATTTGTCACTCGTGACGCCACCCACTATATGCGGCCAGTAATGGGGCCGCCGCTGCTGCAGAACCTCCGGGGATGATGGGATAGCAGCTTGGATAGAATAGTTCCTGTGGGCAGAACTGGGTTCCCTGGGGCAGTGGTAGTAGTAGTTAAAGTCTGTGAGGATAGTTATTGATGCTGCAGGAGAGTAGGGGTATCAGTAGAGATGATGAGAGTAGAGGTAATCGCAGTATATGAGGGCAAGTGGGGCTTCAGTATAAGGATCACACACACTCACGGTTTCTGTTGTTTTCCAAGTCTTTACTTGCAGATGGTATATCACAATATTGTCCACGGAAACTGTACCAGGTTGCTCTCACCCTGCCCGGGTCCTTGGCTTCCTACTTAAGCGCTGTGTGTGGCCCTGCTGCTGCTTGTAGCTGTACTGCTGGCCCTGTCTCTGCTCATGGGTACCAATATGCTAGGCAACTGGAGTCCTCTGTGTCACTGACCCCTCCGTGTTGCTTTGCTATGGTACAGTGAAGATGGTGGACCTTCACTATGCCGGTGTTTACTGTCCTGTCTGTCTCAAGCACAGCCTCGGATCCGGTATCCGTCTTAAGCGCCTCCCGGGGTCAAGTTTTTGGGGTAACTCATTATCCCGGGTATGTTCCTCTGTTCCTCTGTCCCCTCTCCTCAGACCTCTCAGGACCTCCACTTCTACTAGACTCTGCTCCTGCTCCAGACTAGACTAAACTAACTGTCACTCTTGCTCTGTGGTAAACTTAGCTCCTCCCACTAGTGCAGGTGCCACCTAAGCTCCTCCCACTTTCTAGTGTAATGTTGTGTGGGGATTAAACCTGTGTTAATGTTTCTGTGGCACATTAACCCTTGGGGTGCCACACATCTAGGTAACCTGTACCCTGGGTACAGCAGATGGCAATATTGGTTCCTACTAGGGGGAAATGCTCTTTGAGTGCACCCATCTGGGACCAGAAACCGGACGTGCACAGATATATTAGGGTCCTGCACCTGTAACCGGTAATATACAGACGCAGTAAGCGCCAGCTATAGTGCACACATGCTGCGGATCAATGAGCCTAGTGGTTTTTGTACAGGTATGTACCGCTGGGCAGAATATTGTTAGATATGGATCTTACAGCTAAAAAATAGCTGATGCACTTCAATGCAGGGCCAGTGCGTCTGAATAACCTGTGCCCTAGATACAGTAAATGTAAATACTTGTTGCTACTAAGATACAAGGGGAACCCAATATAGAACTTATGGTACCTGGGGGAAATTATGGGAGTGCTACACAGCACCACTTCCCTCTAGTGCCAAAGGTAATTGCCTTGCTGTTATATGGTTAACCAACTACATGAGCTAAAAGCGGGATTTCACCCCCGCCCCCTCCCCAACCCTGATCAGGGTAAAGTAACACAGGTGTTTATTATCTTAATGCTATACAAAGGACTTTTTGTGAACAGCCTCACAACCCCTGAGGAAGCCAACACACTTAGCGATACGCGTGGGGTCTCCTTTATCCCACATGGGCAGCCACAATCAGGCCTGGTCAGGAATTATTTCAATATCTGGTAACTAGCACCCAGGTTTTCCAAATGGGTACGACTGCATATGGGCAGGTTGCAATTGTTTGACAAAACTTTATCCAGGCTCAGATAAGAAGTTGGCTCTTTTTGTAAGAGCATTAGACTAAATAAAGAATTCTCATATTTATTACAAAAATCTGGAGTGTTTCTAATTTTGTATATACATCTTCTTTTCTTGTTTTTCTTGTTCTGTTTATAAAAAGGTGTATAAAATTCGGTGAACCTCATTTGTATTATCTCTAGCTCATTATGGTGCCCTCCTTCGAGGCTTGTTAAACCTGTGTTTGGGGGAAGAGAAATGCTGCCTGTGACCCAAAGAACACCATCCCCACAGTCAAGCATGAAGGTGGAAACATTATGTTACTGGAGTGTTTCTCTGCTAAGGGCACAGGACTACTTCACTGCATCAATGGGGCAATGGATGGAGCCATGTACTGTAAAATCCTGAGTGACAACCTCCTTCCCTCTACCAAGACATTAAAAATGGGTCATTGCTGGATCTTTCAGCATGACAATGACCCAAAACACAAAGCCAAGGCAATTAAAGGAGTAGCTCAAAAAAGATTAAGGTCATAGAGTAACCTAGCCAGTCTCCAGACCTTAATCCCATAGAAAAGTTATGGAGGGAGCTGAAACTTCAGATTGCCAAGTGACAGCTTCAAACTTTTAATGATTTAGAGATGATCTGCAAAGAGGAGTGGACCAAAATGCCTCCTGACATGTGTGCAAACCTCATCATCAAGTACAAGAAATGATTGACTGCTGTGCACCCAACAGGGGTTTTGCCACCAAGTATTAAGTCTTGTTTTCCCGAGGGATCAACTACTTATTTCTCTCTGCAAAATGCTAATTTATTTATATAATTTAGACAATGATCTTCTGGATTTTATTTTTGATATTCTGTCACTGCTAAAATTAACCTACACTTAAAATGATAGACATTTCATGTTTTTCATGTCAGTGGGCAAGCGTACCAAATCAGCAAGGGATCAAATACTTTTTCCCCCACTGTAAACAGACATGTTTATATCACTCTACCAAACAAATTTCGTAATAAAGCCAACTTATAGCCTGAATGGTACATAACAAGGTTGATCTATTTCACTAAAAGATAATAACCGGGGACAGGCAAACTAAAGTCAGCTTACTATTTTACTCTCACTTGATAGATACGGTGTGTCAAGGTCGAAAGCTCCATCATGGGGCTTCTGCTCAACACAAAGAAAACAAAGATGTCAAAGCAGAAGCCATTGACGGCACTCCCCATTGACGGCACTCCAAGTGACTTCAGCCCTGCCGCTAATTCAGGGACATGCAAAGGTGAAAGCAGGGATTGCTGCACCATGCTTATAAAGCACATGCAAGACAATGTGCAACTCTGACCTCTGTATGCAGGTGGATGAAGCAGTCAAATTCCCATGAAAGCAGTGGCCAATAGCGCTGCTCCGAGTGAAATCCGCCAAGCCACTGACAGTTGGAAACAGTATACATGTGCACGATACATGGTTAACATGGAGCAGGGCGGGTATAAGCGTGATGTCACAGCAGGAGGTGGGGCGGCCGGCCTCCTGCTGTGACATCACCACCTTTCCCCGCCGTGCTCCATGTTAACCATGGAGCAGGGCGGGTAAAGGCAGTGACGTCACCGCAGGAGGCGGGGCAAAGCGGCCAGCACTGCCATAAGCTCTGTGTAACATGCAGCAGGTGAGGGAGACAATGATTGGCATCAGGGAGGCAGCGGTGGGCAGATTAAACATGCAGGGGGTGTGTAACTGCCCTTTGGCTCCAGTCACAAGCCACCACCTATTAGTCTCCACAATGTAAGTTTTCAAAGTGTATAATCTCAGGGTACAGGGGGCTCAACGGCTGGGGGACCCCTTGCCTGAATGCAGCAGACATGCTGCATTCAGTGCTGTGATTAGATCACCATGCATGGTTTGGTGACAGGTCCTCTTTAAGTGTGAAAATTAATACTAAAAATCAAATAAGAGGATAGAAAAAAAGACGAATAAATCTGAGAGTATAAATTAAAAAACATGCAATTAATTGTACAGTTATAGCCCCATATCGTACAAATACATTCCAACATAGTACTGCAAGATCATGGTTTATTCAAATCTGATAATCTCTGAAAAATCTTGTGATTTGTTAACCAGGACCAAAAGGTTTATGGAAGGAGACTGTTTAACTTGATTCTAGACTGCACAGCTCAACCTGAAACATCAACTCTAAACAATTATGAAGATTAGGGATGAGGCGAATACCGAATAGTAGCGGTATTTGGGCTACTCGCTACTCTCTGAGTACTTATGTGTACTCGGGAGTAGCGAGTAGTCCTAATACTTTCGCAGTGCATCTATGGATACACTGCGAAAGTAGCCTAAAAGTGAATAAAAGATGTTAAAAAAACAATAAACTTACATACACACCTGTCCGACGCCTGCACCGGGACCGGAAAACCTAACCTCCGCTCGCTGGACAAGGACCTTTCACTACCAGCCAATCAAATTGGCCAGTAGCGATCTGGCCAATCAGATGGCGCTACGTCACACCACGTGATCGCTAGCGGCCACCTGATTGGCCAATTTGCAAGGACCTGATAGTACATCTAGGACCTTGCAAATTGGCCAATCAGGACCTTGCAAACTGGCTAATCAGGTGGCCGCTAGCGATGACGTAGTTGTGACGTAGCGCCATCTGATTGGCCAGATCGCTACTGGCCAATTTGATTGTCTGGTAGTGAAAGGTCCTTGTCCAGCGAGCGGAGGTGAGGTTTTCCGGTCCCGGTGCAGGTGTCGGACAGGTGAGTATATAAGTTTATTGTTTTTTTTAACAACTTTTACTCACTTTTAGGGTATGTGCACATCTGTCGGTTCTGCATCTTTGCAGACCGACCGGGAACCGGTGGAGACTGGCAGAAACTGAGTTTTCTGCACTCGCTAGTGTCCCTGGTTTTGTTAGCGTTTTGCTAACGATTTGCGATCGGGTTACTAGCGTTTGTACAGCGTGTTCTTGGCGATTTTCCCGGCGTTTTTCTTAGCGATTCCCAGACTGGTCTTTGCTGCACTTGTTATGCTGGAACCGCTGGAAAAACGGCCAAAAGAAGTCACTTGCTCCATCTTTGGAAACCGGTGGAAAACCGGTGACAAAACTGAAAACGACCAGAATAAAACCGTTCTAATGAAGACAGCTTTTTCTAAACTCCATTGAGTATCATGTTAATCCAGCCGGTGGCTAGGATTAACATAAATTAACATAAAACTGAGCGGAAAACGCCGACGGAAACCGGTAAAAAGCAGCCCACAAAACGACATATGTGCACATACCTTTAGGCTACTTTCGCAGTGTATCTATAGATACACTGCGAAAGTATTCATACTCGCTATACTCGCAACGAGTAGTGAGTACCGCTACCTATTCGTTGCAAGTATAGCGAGCACGAATAATAAGTTACTCGCTCATCCCTAATGAAGATACAATGCTGAGTATAGGATTGTTTGGAGGCATAAAGAGTTTCTTACTTTGTATCTCTGGATATTTTATCATTAGAAGAAGACCCCATCGTAGAGTGGTCGAGGTCGTCTCCATCCCAGCAACAAACAGGTTTGTGATGATTGCTTTTAAATTTTCATTGTGAAAAAATGATGAAAATTCAGATTTTTTCTAAAGAAAAAGAAAAAAATCTTCATCAAATTCTCAGAGGAAAGTGAATCAATAGTAAAGTACGTACATAATGGTGAACAAACTCACCGGGCATCAAGGTAATCAAAACAATCCTCCGTTGAGGTTTGCATAAAATCTTAGGCATAAAAGGTATTTAGTCTTGCACTTTTACAAATGTTTTGGCATATCAGAGACATGTCTTACATTTTGATTGGTGGGGACTCTGATTGCTAAAACAAAGATGTAGGAGCCAATGGCCGAGTGCTGCTCTTCAAGACTTCAAGGCTAATTAGAGAGTCTTTGTGCAGAGGAGAGACAATGATATAATGAAGATGAACACTTCTGATTTTTACAGGGATTATCTGGGATTTAGCAAAAAAAATAAATTGTGCCTAAGCACCAACTGGCAGGTGGCTGCCACCTGCCTGCCTGTTATGCCCGACATCAACAAGAATCAGCCTTAGATGGCTCCTGTCAGTGATGTTGCAACTTCCACTGATATCACGTCTGCAGAGGGGCGGCTTCTCCACTCTCTTGATGAGCGTTATAGCTGACGTCATGCTAATTGACAGCCGCCTCCCCCAATCAGGTAGCGGGAAACCAGCTGTCAAACAGAAGGTGGTCAGCTGTCTTGCTCTTCCGCAGAGCATAGCGGAAAAGAAGCCGACGCTCTTCTTACACGGCAATGCTGTCCCCACTCTGTGGTGGGGGTGAACGGTGTCTGGCACGACAGGCAGGCAGGGTGGTGGCAGCTACCTGCCCGTTAGTGATTGGGTACATTTTTTTTTTAATAAAAATCCCAGATAACTAGGGATGGGCGAATTACTCGCTACTATTCGGGACTCGCCCGAATAGTAGCGGACTCGGGGGACTCGCGACTCGCCGAGTTTCCTTAGGAATTACTCGGGGGTAGCGAGTCCCTGTACTTTTGCAGTGTATCTATACAGATACACTGCAAAAGTACCCTAAAAGTTAATCTAAGGGGTTAAAAACAATAATCATTAATACTCACCTCCTGTACCGGGACCGGGACCGAAGACCTCTGGCTGTTACAGGACCTCCGAGACCACCGGGAGAAGATGGGGAAAAGGACCTTGCAGTTCAGCCAATCAGCATTCGGCTAGCGGTCACATGGGTTTGTCATTTGACCGCAGTGCAGCCGCGTCACAACCCATTTGACCGCTAGCCGAATGCTGATTGGCTGAACTGCAAGGTCCTTTTCCCCATCTTCTCCCGGTGGTCTCGGAGGTCCTGTAACAGCCAGAGGTCTTCGGTACCGGTCCCGGTGCATAAGGTACAGGAGTACAGGAGGTGAGTATTAATGTTTATTGTTTTTAACCCCTTAGATTAACTTTTAGGGTACTTTTGTAGTGTATCTGTATAGATACACTGCAAAAGTACAGGTTACTACTCGGACTCGCTGGACTCGCAACGACTACAGAGTCTCGGACCCGGACTCGTTAGAGTTCAGCGATTCCGAGTATTTCAGGATTTGCCCATCCCTACAGATAACCCCTTTTTTTTTTAAGCTGATATTTTGCACCAGAGCCCCCATCAGTCAAAACGTCTAACAGGTCTGTGACCCAATAGACATTTTAGAACATTGGATTTAAACTTTAACCTTCCTAGCGTTATTCCCGAGCCTGACTCGGGGTTAACATTCACTACCAGAAGCGTTAACCCCGAGTCAGGCTCGGGCTTACCCGCGTTCGCGGCAGATGCGGTGAGAAAACCGCATCTGCCGCACTTGCCGCACTTGCGGTAATCTGCATAGGAACCAACCACCTCGGATGACCCTCATACACTGTTAATATGTGCCCCTGCAGCCTAGTAAACCATTAGCAGCACTGTTGTGTTGTGAAAAGTGGCTGCAGTAGTAGTGAGATAATGATTTTATAAACTTACATGCCTGCGTACTTGAGGGCGTCTCCCTGTGTGTGCTGGCTCTTGTGAGCTGTGCTCATCATGTCTGCTCTCCCCCTCCCTTATGCACGCCCCCTCTCAGCCTGCTATAGTGATGTGAGGCTGATTGCGTCATAAAGGGGCGGGGCTACCGGGATGGCGCTATTTAGCCCCGCCCCTTTATGACGCAATCAGCCTCACATCACTATAGCAGGCTGAGAGGGGGCGTGCATAAGGGAGGGGGAGAGCAGACATGATGAGCACAGCCCACAAGTGCCAGCACACACAGGGAGACTCCCTCAAGTACGCAGGCATGTAAGTGTATAAAATCATTATCTCACTACTACTGCAGCCACTTTTCACACAACAACAGTGCTGCTAATGGTTTACTAGGCTGCAGGGGCACATATTAACAGTGTATGAGGGTCATCCGAGGTGGTTGGTTCCTATGCAGATTACCGCAACCGCGCCGCAACCGCGCCGCAAGTGCGGCAGCTATGCGGCAAGTGCGGCAGATGCGGTTTTTTTACCGCATCTGCCGCGAACGCGGGTAGCCCGCTTTTAGCAAAAAATTCTAGACCTAAACAGAACGCCAGGGAGGCTACAGACCCAGATATCTTGTCTTTCTAAATGTTAAATTTCACTCACTATTAGGAAATGTTAACATACAATACCTCATGTTGCTTGACAAAGAAAGCGTCTATCAGAGTCCTCTGATCATTTACATCTAGCTGCTCCTTGTGCTCTGTAAAGGTCTGTGTAAAAAACTTTTCCATCTCTTGAGAATTTTCATTCATTTTTCTGTGAGCTCCTGGGAACCAGCGAATCAGAGATCTGAAATTATTGTACAACTGTAGAGAAAAAACAGAATTAAGCAGTTACTATGAACAGGAGTATGTAGAGTCATTTTTATGCTTGAGGCCGCTTTCACATCAGCGATTTTTGTAAATCATGGCAGATCCTGCAGTTCTTGTCGCATCTGCCAAGTAATGGCTCACTTGCGGCAAGCCTGCGTTCAGCCTAATTTTATTCTCTATGGGACTTGTGGTCAGGTCCGGCACTTGCGGCAAAGGAATAAAATGCTGCTAGCAATGTTTTTTGACATGCCGCCAGTGCCAGATCTGGCAAAACCACACAGATACTGCACATGACCGCAACTCCCATAGAGGATAAATTGGGCTGAACGCAGGCTTGCCACAAGTGAGCCGCTACGAGGAAAAATGTGGTACCCCTGCGGGGATTGCCACAGGTCCCACTGGTGCAGGGAGGAATGTACACCTTGGTGCACACAGCATCCAATACCTTCCACCCAAGACCTGGAGGGAGAGCCCCACTGGCTGTCCTTAAGTCAGATCCCCTATAAAAAATCCAGGCCTGAGGGGAGGAGTCAGTTAGTTCCAAGAAGGCAGCAAAGAAGTCAGTAGTTAGTCTGCAGTTAGCAGAGAGGAGAGCAGCAGAGAAGGAGCCGGTTGCTGTGGCCATGCTAACCCCAGAACCAAAAAACCTAACCCAGCTGTGCAGCTCCCTAGGGAGAGGGACGGAGGCCAGTGGGAGAAGTAGGAAGAAGGAAGAAGGGAACAGATCTGAGAACCCTAAAGCCACCTGGATACTGGAGTCTGCAACTGCTAATAAACTATTGTAGCAGGAAAAGCCCAGACAGACCAGGAGGATCTAGTCCCCTGAAGTTAAAGACTAAAAAGACTCCAAACCTGACCCAGCACAGGACCAGGGGATCTAAGCAGAGAATAGGGATCCCACAGAACGGTTTTCATTGTCAGTTGTGGAACAGCACCCTGAGTGGGAGAAATAGCGGCAGGTTCAGCTACAGGCAGGACTTACCCCAAACACCGCACACGCTAACAGAGGAGGCCTCAACGTTTCTCGCCCCCATACACTTGCATGGCGCTCACGCGCATCAGAATCGCGTGCAGTCGCAGCATGCTGCAACTGCACTCGCTTCTTACTCGCAATGCGAGTTAGGTGTGGGGGACTCGCACCCGTGTGCCCTGCCAGATAGGGCAATACTGGTCCGAGTGCAATGCGAGATTCCCTTGCACTGTGTGCCTTAAGCATATAATGGACAGATGTTATTCTTATAAGAATTGCTAGCGGATAAGTAAAGTGGTGGCCTCGCATGCTGCTATCCCTCTGCAATAATAAAAGTTTGCTCTCTATTGATAAATAAATAACCGAGCTTTAAAAGACAGTTTAACCCCTTAATGACCAATGATGGCTATACCCATCGTGGCTTTGAACTGTCACTGCTTGTAAACTCTTTGGTCAAAGAAATGCAGAAAACATCCTAAATTTACCACTAACATGACGTCCAATAATTCATGAAAAAATGTATTTGCAATCACAGGGATATGTCGAAGTGTTTCAGAGTTATTAACCCACAACGTGACACTGGTCAGAATTGCAAAATGAGGTTTGGTCCTTAATGGGTTAAGGCTCCTGGATTTCACAGCTGCTGCCACATCTGTCACTGTTCCAAAAATTCATGCCGTGCGGGTGTTAAAATTATTTTAAAGATCCATACAGGTTAAAAAAAAAACAACTGGTAAACCTAATGGCTGGAAACACTCCAAACCTAAGGTTAAGTGTTGTTCCCAGCCATCGGGTCTTCTGTCGAGGGTTTTGGCTCCAAAAGTTCCAGAAAAAGTTTTAGGGCAATTTTAAAATTTCAGACTTTTCACCCACAGCTGTGTTTGCCAAATTTTTAGTAAATAGTTTCCAATCACAAACTGAATCTGCAATGTTCGTGCAGAATTTGACATTGGCGAACATGTTCAGGGAAGGTTCGCTCATCTTTACTGTGCACCATGACTTGTCATTAGTGACGGACATCACAGAGTGATTATTCAAGTAGGTAGATAACCATTGTAAAATCCAACATCGGACCCAAGGTGTTTTTTTGCGGTTAATAAAGCGGTGAAGAGTTTGTGCATTTTTCATTTCAAATAAAAGGATTTTTCTGTGTGTTTGTGGTTTTTACTATTTACTCACTGGATTGGTAATGTTTAGGTATCAAATGCCTTCTTCATGCAAAGAGAAGGAAAAAGACAGCACTCACCCTGTTTGTTCTTGAAGGTATATTTCTTTTAATCCATGTGCATGGAGTGGGTTACAAGAGTTTAGGGTCGGGGGTGTGGTGGAGGACGACCGGCGCACCGTTTCGCGTTACTGACACTTCTACGGGTCCAATCCAGACCCGCAGAAGCGTGAGTAACGCGAAACGGTGCGCTCGTCATCCTCCACCACACCCCCGACCCTAAACTCTTGTAACCCACTCCATGCACATGGATTAAAAGAAATATACCTTCAAGAACAAACAGGGTGAGTGCTGTCTTTTTCCTTCTCTTTGCATGAATATTCCGTCTATATGGATACGACTTGAGCAACACCCTAGAGCAAAGGCTGGTTGGAGCTAAACAGATGCCCCTAGTGCCCAGGATCCTAATAATATATATCAAATGCTTTAACATCATCAATCTAGGGCTGAAGGACAGCTGTCAATACTCGGCTTTCATAATTAACCCCTTCACCCCAATTGCTACCTCAACGGGGCATCAGGAGAAGCTGAGTAAAATGCCACAAAATGGTGTTTCTAATGAATGCACCAATCTCTGTGGTTGCTGCAAGCTGATATTCTGCAGCCTGGGGGTGATTTTATCTGCCTGCAGCTGGGCTTGCTCTACATAATGGGGTCTGACTGCACCCTGCCAAATGCAGTGTTGGTTTTGTATCTGGCTGCTGATGTCTCACTGTCAGGCATAATTATATGCTATGATGCACTGTCAAGCCTAACCAGTCACCAATTATGGTACCATTTAAAAAACAAACTAATGGATTCTGTAAAAATTTCAGATAGTCAAGACCAATGTTGCTTAACAAGACTATGAGTAATATATAAGAACTCACCAGGACCATTGGGGTCTCCGACAGCCTTATGTTCTCATTTGTCACACTCAAGAGCCTTAAAAACTTTGGATCGTCATAGTCAAATCTATGACCCAGTATTATGGAGACAATGATATTGGCGATGGCCGCATTCATCGTCATTGTGTTCTCAAATGGTTTTCCTAGAAATTTCAGAGAGAAAGTTTGTTATCAAGTTACACTAATATATAAATTGGTAAGACTAAGCCTTTCTATGCACATTGGAGAGATAAACTAGTAAAGATGTTAAAGGGATCCTGTCACCCCCAAAACACCTTTAAAGCTATTAAAACCTGTCCCTACAGCATATTAACACTTTCCCTACACTCTTTTTAGCTCCTAAATGCAGTAAATGATATTGCATAAAAACGTTTTATAAGTACCTGCTTAGTGATGATAATGAGTGACTATGCTATTCATAGTCACTCATCAAGACTGCCCCTCTGCTTCATAGCACGCCTGAATAGGCGTGATCTACATCCAGGATTCAAAATCGCGCGTCCCTTCTGTGCCCTGTGTCGTAGGAGGCTGCAGTGTGGCTTGTGACGCGATCCGCGTCATTCCCGGCGCCCTGTGACGTATTTACAGCGGCGCCGCGCTGTGAGCTTCAAAATGTGCACTGCGCATGCCCAATGCGCATGCGCAGTGCGCATTTTGAAGCTCACAGCGCGGCGCCGCTGTAAATACGTCACAGGGCGCCGGGAATGACGCGGATCGCGTCACAAGCCACACTGCAGCCTCCTACGACACAGGGCACAGAAGGGACGCGCGATTTTGAATCCTGGATGTAGATCACGCCTATTCAGGCGTGCTATGAAGCAGAGGGGCAGTCTTGATGAGTGACTATGAATAGCATAGTCACTCATTATCATCACTAAGCAGGTACTTATAAAACGTTTTTATGCAATATCATTTACTGCATTTAGGATCTAAAAAGAGTGTAGGGAAAGTGTTAATATGCTGTAGGGACAGGTTTTAATAGCTTTAAAGGTGTTTTGGGGGTGACAGGATCCCTTTAACCACATGTCCCTATGTAGACTAGGAGTAACTCGAACCTGATTCGGTTTTGTCCCTGCCTGACTGCAGAGATTGGCACTCTAAAGGAACACAATAGCATCTCAACTCAAGCTCAGATCACCCCCAACTGTCCTCAACTGTTCCCTAATCTGTAAACCAAGGGGAATGCAATACATCAATAAACATAAAATGTGCACACAGACAAAGGGTGAGTGACAGGCCTAAAAACTTGTTCACACAGTCACATACAGATGACAAAAGAACCCCCCCAAAAAACTTATGGATTAAGTGGAACCCCTCTAAATCCAAAATGAAAAAAGAATGGGAGAATACTGGAAAGGGAAACATAAACCATAAGAAAAAGCAAAAGTGATAACTCAGCAAGATTATCCTGAACTGAGGAGCCGGGACTCACAATATCTGTTCACCTGGTAATATATACAGGACTAAGGAATGGGCATGGCGATTAGAAATAGCCCATCCCAAGATGTGATAGGGCAGATAAACTAGGAAGTGGAGACACCTAAATGAAAATACCAGAAAAGCAAGGAAAAGGGAAGACAAGAGAATGGACACCCAACCAGAGGTCACCAAATTGAGTCCCAGATTCAAGCCATGAAAGAAATACAAAATTATTGGGATAATAGAAACAGTAAGTCTTTAGACCATTTGTGGATCCACATATAAGACTAGTTTCACACTACGATTTTGGCAGTTCCGATGCTGTCCGATAAAAATCGGACAGCATCGGAACGATTTTTGCCTCCATGCAGCCCTATGGGCATTGGACCGAATCGGATGTGCACTAAATGCCATCTGATTTGGTCCGATCTGATTCTGTCCGATTTTTTTATCGGTGCAAAAATCGGAGCATGCTCCGATTTTTGCACCGAAAATAAAATTGGATCGGACCAAATCGGATGGCATTTAGTGCACATCCGATCCGACCCGATCAATTTAGCACGGGGCCCTATGGAGCAGGGTCCGAGGAAACATCTGATGTCTCCTCGGACCCGATTTTACTGCTCAATACAGTAAAACTTCTCCAAAGTGGGAGAGAAGTGGTTAAAAAAAAAAAAAAAAAGGGTTATGCTCACCTCTACCCGAGCCCCCGCCTTCTCCCGCCGTCTCCCTTGGGCTCCAGGTGGCTCCCGGTGTCCTCACGCTGTCTGCAGTGGTGTTCTACTGCAGTACAGGACCTGCAGTGATGTCACAGTCACGTGACAGCAGGTTACCATAGAGTAACCTGTGATCACGTGACTGACAGCACAACAGGTCCTGTACTGCAGTAGAACACCACTGCAGACAGCGTGAGGACACCCAGAGCCACCTGGAGACCAAGGGAGACGGCGGGGGCTCGGGGGAGCATTTTTTTTTTTTTCTTTTTTTTTTTTTACAGATCAGAGGCTACGATTTTATGCCAGAATCGGATGCCTATTTGCATCGTCCTGTGTGACACCTCTCAAATGATCTCATTCTCGACTTCGCCTATTCCTGAAGCTGGATAGTGTCGATCGCTGAGTAGTGCACGATTGCTGACGCGTTGCCAAATTTCACATTGTTCACAAGATCTATGCGTGTGACACCGCACAAACGATATAAATAAATTGTTCTAGCGATCTCCATCACGTGACTTTTCAGGCGATATCGGGATTGAGATTAAAGCGTGTGACGTGGCTTTTAGACTCATCCAAACCATCAGGAATTACTTACTTTTGCCTAAAAAATGTGTTTGGGGTCATTTCTCTTTGGTACAGCCATGTATTACACAAATAACCCAATAAAACATAAGACCTGAAGTCAATAGGGTGGAGGAGAAAGGGAAAGGTAGGGAGACAAAAATGATAAAATTTGAATAAGAGAAGAGAATATGGGAACAAGTAATCAGGATTGGTTAGAAGGGGGGCTAATGACTAGCTTAAAAGGAAGGGGTTGTTTCCTTTTAGAGACTAATTGTTGTTTCACTGTGTCAAAATGTACTCTGCTGCAAGCAATGTGCTTGCTGTATACAAGTCTGTACAGGAACCAGTAGGGTATGGGAGCAGCTGCAGTGTGATAGGTCTTCAAACAAGTGTAAAGGAGGGAATAAGACCTATGTGCATAACACACATATAGCAAAACATCTCCAGACAAGAGTATCGGAAAAATCTTGGATTTTTTCATTTTTAAAGAATAATTTTGGTAGAAAAGGAAAGGAGAGACCCATCACTAACCTTCATATGATTTAAACTTCTGAACTAAGAAATCACATTCTTCACTTATCCTGTGTTCAATAGTTTTCTTCCCCATCCCCAGGTCCCTTAGAGTTGAAATTGTAAATCTCCTCATCACTTTCCAATTCTCACCATGAGAAAAAATAACACCTGGAAAGAAACTTGCCGACCAAAAAAGAAAAATGAAACCCCACCACACAACTATCCACTCTTTGGTGGCATCTTACACTAAGCATTTGCATATCTAGAGCTACCGATTGATTCATCCTTGGATTCATCAATTAAGGTTTCGACGTGGACTACGGTACAATATACAAATGTAGACTATGATAACCCCGAGCGGTATTGTGAATGTAAATCTGGCTCATTAGATGTTGTGATTAGGGTGCATGCACTCTGGCCTGCTTGTTGCCGTTGTGACGGGAGTGCAGCTAGTTTTCACGTAGCCTCAGGCAGTGACGCCCTCGTTGACAGCAGTGACGCATAGTTTGGCGTAAACATGCGCCAACACAATCACATTATCTGTGGGAGAAACATGATGGTCAGGAGAGCCAAACCATCATGGTAAGGGAGCTTTTGGTACCGATTATGACAGCAAACATATGGGTAAACATATGGCGACTGGACTAATACATGGGTTTAAAGGCAGAGGTCATAAGTTATGGGACATCCCCCAGGAAGAAAATCAGAGTACCGAAACATGTGTTGGGACTAAGTACCAAGGATTTCAAGAGCATTGAGCGAGGGGTTATTATAGGTTGATTTTGGCTTTGTTGTTGAGTTTAGCAGATTAGCGGGTATTAGATTGATCTTACGCAAGTACCAGCATTCCATTTATATCAAGATCCTATGCAAGGTTTGCCTCTACTGTGCATTTTGCCTCTGCACATATACATAAAACAATAACATGCTGAAGTGCAGTATTTATAGTTTGATTTGTACATATGTTACTTGGGTTTGCTACAATTTTGCCTCCAAGGTGACTCTTCCCATTACTGTTGTCTCCATATTTAAACCTGTCTATAGTATTATGTAGGGATACTCGTTGCTATTCGGTACTCGCCGAATAGTACGATATTCGGGCTACTCGTTACTCCCGAGTTTCCTTGTGATTACTCGCTAGGAGTAACGAGTCCAATGTAAGTCAATGGTGGCTATTTCAAATGAACAGCTGATCAGTATCAGCTGATACCTCAGCTATTCATTTGAAATTACCAGCAGGAGAGTCAGCAGGGAAGAGACTTCACCGCCGGATTTCCCTGTCAGTGCTGTGCTCCCCGCCAGATCGTAAGTTAGGGCCGGGTGAAGAGGGAAGCACCAGGGAGCGGGGAGCGTAGCACAGACCGGGAAAGCCGGCGGTGAAGTCTTTTCACTGCTGGCTTCCCCTCCCAGGTCCTACGCTCACTAGTGCTGCACTCCCCGCCCGGTCCTAACTTAGGATCGGGATGGGAGGCAGTGGGAAAGTGGCGGATGGGCTGACTGTTTAAAAGCCGGCGGTAAAAAGCCGCCGTCTTTTAAACAATCATGCACCCATTTCAGCCTTTTCCTCTGCCCCCAGACACCTATATAGGTTCCAGCAGAGTTAGTACTCACATTTCCCATTGACTTACATTGGACTTGCTACTCATAACGAGTACCCGAGTACTGGGACCTACTCGTTACGAGTATAGCGAGTCCGATTATTTCACTACTCGCTCATTCCTAGTATGACGTCTTATTAGTAAAGTAATATTTTATTACACCATTATGGTCATAAATGGACAATTTTTTTCTGATTTGCAATGTAGAACCTCCAGACATTTGCCAGATTGCTCTATTGATACCTATTAGTCTTGTTATTCCATAATCGATGTGTATTTGCCAATACACATGAAACATTTTCCATATGTAATAAAATAGAAAATATTACCTTTCCAAAGTAGGAATAACTTTTAATCAAATCTTTACTAAGCCATGTTAAAATCATTGGACAATAAAAGGTATTAAGCTGTAGTAATTTAGAATCCTTCAGACCAAAATGAATTAGGCTGGTTTCACATTGGCATTCCCCTCCGCAGCGTTCTGTGGAGGGGAACCGCCATGTGAGCGCAGCCAGCGCAAGCCCTTATGTTTATAATGGGGACGCACGGTGCTGCGCATGACCGTACGCTCCCATTCACTGCAATATGCGATTGGTACGCAGGCGGATGCTTGCGTACAAATCACACTCTCGTCCGCACCAGGAACGCGACATTGCACTTTTTTCAATTGAAAAAGACAATACTTAAGAATTAAAACGCATTGACGAAATAAATCATTAACTCATTTTGGTCTGAAGGATTCTTCATTTGAACATCTTACACTCCTGTTATTGTCCAAATTTGTCTACAATCCTGGAAGAGATCATCTCTCAGCCATGAGGTGGCTGCATACATTTTCAGGCGTTTCATAGATGCCTACATAAATGCCTACATACAGCCTGCTCACCTTCCTTTTATTTTCCTCATACCCAAAATACTATCACCCAAGGGTCTAGCATACTCATGTTCCTCTACTATTTTTTTACTATGTTAAAATTATCAACATTTTTAAGTGTAATACCATGTTTGACCTCATGGTGTGCTGTTAAATAAGAATAAAGTTTGAGCAATAGGGAATGCTATAACTTTTAGGTCCAAAACTCTAGCACTACATTATTTAGAAAACCAATTTTTCACACACTTTCATACTTTTGTCTCAAATTTGCAAACAATTTGTTATTTTGACGTGCATTCGAAACTCCTAGGTTGAAAACGTACACAAGAAAAATGCTCATACCTCATATCAATGACAGGACTCTTCATCAAAAGGCCATAAAGTCTCAATTCATAGATGGAATAGGTAAGGAAGAAAAAAAAAAAAAAAAAAAAAAGTTATTTTGCCGATTCTTTTCTTTATAATACATACAGTACACAGAAAAAGAAAAAAAAATTATATATATACATACATACACATATACACACACACACACACACACACACACACACACATATACCTCACTCCAAACATTGCAAACACTTAATTTTAAACTCATTTGGCAATGTTATCAGATGGCCACCAACCTTCATGGCACCATCAGAGCACTCCAATATCAGACAGGGTCTTGAACTATGCCAGGCTGGGCTAGCTATAAATTAGGTAAGTCTTCATGCTGGCTTCACACCATGGCGCAGTCCGGTTCAGGGCTGTCAGGCATGAACCTGACAGCCCCGGACCGGATCAGCACACAGAACCGGAGGGCCAAATGTGCCCTCCGGTCCTGTGTGCAGCAGGATGGCTGTAATTGCAGCTGCTGATTTTTCAAGATCATGGTTAGCATGGAGCTAGCCGCGGTCCTGAAACAACAGCAGCGTGCAGCTGCTGGTATCCGATTCCCGGGTTCGCCCAGACCTAGGCAATCTGGCCCCATAGGCTCCCATGTTAGGGAGAACCAGATTGCCCCGTATCCGGGACAATCCGGGCAAATCCAGGATCCGGCTTTTTGGGGTGATTTTTCACCCCGAACACAAATGTTGCAAGCAACATTTGTGTGTCCGGTGAGAATAATCCGAATTCTCCCGGATTCCACCACAGAGATGAAAACGGATGACAGCTTTCTGCCATCCGGCTCCATCTGGCCTCATAAGCTACTATGGGGCCAAAAACCGGTCCGGGGCTGTCTGGTTTACACCGGACAGGCCCGGACCGGACCTTGCCGTGGTGTGAAGCCAGCCTTATCCAGTCTTTGGTGTTTGGGTTCCTTATGGAGTGTATGTTCGGTCTTCAGGTTCCTTCTAGAGTCGAATATGATTCAGGCAATCAAAGAGATCTGGTCAATCACGAGGACGTCTATGGTAACAGTGACAATGGGCCAATTCTACTGCTGTTGGCCCAATCCAAATCTTAAAAATCTCTTTCTTTCCAAGTCTTAGCATGAACACCTTCCAATCTCCAGGCTTTTGTAGTAATAGATCTGCATCAACTATCACTTGACCCAGAGTTTACTTAAATCCCTTTTCTTGACCTTCACTATTATTGAGTTCCTAGCGATTCCTTTGACCTACAAATGAAGATTTTCTTCAACAGACACTGGAAGATGTGTCTTCTTCGACTCCTACCTTTTATACATGCAGTACCATTTGTCAGCTTGTCCCCTTTTCCCTGTAGCTCTCTACATGGTAATTGCAGAACAATGTTCATTCATAGGCTGTTAGGGCATGTTCACATTGTGTGTTTTGATCTGTTTTTTTTTTGTGATCCATTTTTTGCATGGAAAACAGATCACTTTCTGTGACACCCAGCAAAGTTAATGAGTTTTTAGAAATGATATTCCAATGCTGCGTTTACTGATTTTTGGGGCAGAAAAAACATCCAGAATAAGAATGATCATGTCAATAAGTGATCCATTTTTCCTCCTGTGTTTTCTTTAGTGACACCATTGCAGCACTAAAAACTGATCAGAAATACAATGTATTTGGATCTCTTTTTTTCCAACAAAAACGCAGCGCAAAAAGAATAGATCAAAAACAGAGTGTGCACCTAGCCTAAGGGTGCATATTTTGCCATGTATGTGGTACATATCTGTTGCAGTGTGTTTTCCCAGCAAAGTCTATGGGTTTTGCTAATTCTTGTCCGCATGGTGCTTTTCTTCAGCAGTGAATTCCCTGTGTATTTTATTGCGGGAAAATCTGCAGCATGTCAATAATTGCTGCGCATTTTCCCACAATTAGGGATGAGCGAATATACTCGCTTCTATTCGGAACTCGCCGAATAGTAGCGGTATTCGGCTACTCTCTACTCTCCAAGTATCTTATGTGTACTCAGGAGTAGCGAGTAGTCCGAATACTTTCGCAGTATATCTATAGATACACTGCGAAAGTACCCTAAAAGTGAATAAAAGTTGTTAAAAACAATAAACTTACATACTCACCTGTCTGACGCCTGCATCTGGACTGTCCCAGAAGACGTGCGATCACCGGACAAGGACCTGTGACTTCCAGTCAATCAGATGGCCGGTAGCGATCTGGCCAATCAGATGGCGACACATCACAACCACGTGATCGCTAGCGGCCACCTGATTGGCCAGATTGCAAGGTCCTGGCAGTACACCTAGGACCTTGCAATCTGGCCAATCAGGTGGCCACTAGCGATCACGTGCTTGTGACGTGTCGCCATCTGATTGGCTGGAAGTCACAGGTCCTTGTCCGGTTATCGCAGGTCTTCTGGGACGGTCCCGGTGCAGGCATCGGACAGGTGAGTAGGTCATTTTATTATTTTTAACAACATTTATTCACTTTTAGGCTACTTTCGCAGTGTATCTATAGATGCACTGCGAAAGTAATCAGACTCGTATAGTCGCAATGAGTATAGGGACCTACTCATTGCGAGTATAGTGAATCCGAATAGTGAGGTACTCGCTTATCCCTACTCACAATAAATACACCAATTCCCTGAACCCCAACTCAGAAACAGGGCTAGTTCCCTATGTTAAGGTGTGTAAATGTGATTACAATTTATTGGGAGCATATATATATATATAACTTGTGGGGACCTGGTGAGTGGCTAGAGATCTTTCAGAATAAACATAGCTTGCGCCCTTACGCAAATTGCGTAGAAGAGGCAGAGAAGTTCATGCTCTGGCTGCAAAAGACGACGGGACTTCAAACAGTGTTTATAATAAGTAGTTTTCACACAATCATGCAGACCCTCACCAGGTCCCCACATATTATATACATGCTCCCAATACATTTTAACCACATTTACATACATTAAGATGAAATGACACACAGGACAAAAATTTGTACCATCCTGGCTCCAAAAAAATCACATCGTTGGCATGACATCTTTTTTGGTGCAGATTTTGTCTCCAAGAATTCGCACCACTATTCTCCCGTGCGAATGCAACCTTAGTCTTCTTCAAATCACATGCAAGCACCAGAGACTAGACAGCGCAACACCCACTAGACACTAAAATAATGTGATGTTGCAGCCGGACGTGTTAGATTGCAGTATTACTATAACCGATCCATTTCTCTCATATTACAGAAAAAGCGTCAATGTGAAAGCAGCCCAATATTTACAATCCCATCCCTTAGATTGCTAAATTTGGGATATTTAAATTGGTTCTCCATTGAAAACAAGTAATCACCTATCCACAGTATAGGCAATAACGTATTGACTGATGGTGTCTGACCAGTAGGCTCTATTAATTGTCAGAATGAGGATATTTTTATTCCAGTTACAGAACGAAGCAGCTTATTCTATGTGGAGGATGCAAGACTGTTACTCCACTATTCTATATGGGGTTATTGTGCAAAGCCAAGTAAAGTGCTTCGTAGCCCTATATGAAAACTGAGGTGGCGGTTGGGCTTATTAATTCTAGATACAGATTGGAGGGTAAGACAAAAAAAGAATAAGAACCTTTTAACGTACTACTGTGGATTTATGGTATTGGTAGTAAGCAGTCATTCTAAATGGATGATGTGTGGACTGTCAAATTTAAGTTGTTGAATTAAAATGACGAAAACTTACCATACCCCCTTGTTAGGTCTTGGAATATTGGGATATCGGGTCGTTCGGAGAATTCTTCCGCATAGTTGACAAGAGCGTTCTTTACGGTCTCATATCCACAAAGTATAACCATCTTCTCACTTCCTATCTATACGCTGAACACCGAGCCGTATGTCTTAGAGAGCTGTGAATAGGATAGGAGCAGACAGTAAGTATTACAAGAGATGGACTTGTGGGGAGAAAAAAAAAAAAAAAATGTTCAGGTTAATGGACAGGATGTTAGGGTGCCTTCACACTGCGGCGTGATCCGGTCCGGGGCTGTCGGGGATGATCCGATCAGCACACAGAACTGGAGGGCTAATATGCCCTCCAGTCTGGTGTGCAGCTGCACTCAGTTCCCGCTGCTGATAAGTCAGGACTGTGGCGCCGCAGTCCTGACCTGTCTGCAGCTGCGTGCGCTGCACACCGGACCGGAGGGCATATTAGCCCTCCAGTTCTGTGTGCTGATCCAGTCCGCGGACCGGATCACGCCGCAGTGTGAAGGCACCCTAAGACTTTATGACACCTCTAGTCAACAGTACAGATTTGTGCCATTATTGCATATTATACTTATTAGTATAAGGCCACATAAGGAAATTCACCGAGTCTCAGATCGGCATCATTTCGTTTGTCCGCTTGCTCCCCAGCAGGAGTGTGTAGCTCCATAGAAATACATGCAGCTGTCCGCTCCTGTTTGGCGAGTGGGCGGGCGTGCCGGGTGATGCAAGACTTGGCGTGCCTCTCACAAGCGAGACCTATAGGTTGCATACCTCCAGTAAAGTCTTGTACGGCCTCTTCAGGTTTAAGATGTGCAAGTTACCGATGATCGGCAAGGGTTTGGGTCCAGGTGGGAAGTTTTTAGAACTTTTTCTTTTTGACTCTTTGAACATCTTTATTAAAAATAGGCCAATAAATATCCCGACGAGAGCCATGAATGGGTCAATACCGAACATGATGAGGGTGATGCAGGTCGATCCTGGAAAAGAAAGCAGCAACTTTAAGTCAGTCCATTACACCTTCACTCAATTAGGAGTTAGAAAATCATAAAAGTTTGCTTCCAATTTTGTGGTCACAAACCAGTCCTCTATAGAACAGTTATACATAGTAAAAAAAAAAAAAACACATCAGGCATACAAAAATAGCCAGAGCATAAGTGGGTAGATGTGCAATAGGTGCTTGTTCACACTGTGTTACCTACAAACAGGTAAATAGTGGTAGAACATTTAAATAACATATACTACATATGTACTAGCATTTTTTTATTGGTCCTTTGTTATATTTTTCTGCCCTCCATTTACCTATGCTTCCTTCCCTTTCTCTGCTTATAACCCAAAAACATTTTAAATGATTTTCTTCTCTTTATTGACCTTTTTCATCTTCTATTTAACACATGCATCATTAATCTTTGTATTAACGGTAATAAAGTATTGTAGTTGATTCATTACCTTTGTTATATCTCCTTATTTTCCTCCCTTTTTGGGACACGCCTTACATTCTATATACAGGAATGTTCTTGGCATCCAACTCTTTTTGTCTAGAATGACTGATCCCACTAATTAGATGACATCATATATTGACAGCACCTGAAATGCAAAGTATTAACTCTTTGTTAGGACGCCGCCTGCAGACATGGATGTTCCCATAGACAACAATGTAAATAATCGTATAAAAAAAAATACAGTCCTGAAGAGATTTTAGTTGTTATTAAAAGTAATTAGAATACAGTTGATAGTTATTTTAATGGCATTATGTAATTTTCATTGATTATGGATGAGCTTGTATGTGCACACATGTAGGGTTTGGTGTAGACCTTTCTGCATCTCCTGGCACATGTCCGTGTCTTGGGTACACGTGCCGTCCGTGCAACCTCATGCCGGAGACACGGACACTCGTATACAAATGCTAGTGAATAGTCCTTTTCACACATCCGGTTTTTGCATGGACGATGTCTCCATGTAGAGCAGAGGCGTGTTCATGTGCTACACAAGGTGACATGTCCATTTTTTGGCAGCAGCCTGGACACATGATCCCATTCAGGTCAATTGATGTCTTCCGTGTGACATCCATGTGCAGAGACTGGACCAAATATTTTTGTTCCCTAAAATAAATGGATTTTTTATGTTCAACTGACTCCAGTGATGCTGCCTGATCCACTCGCCTCCAGGGCCGCTCATTGGGCTCATGAATATTCACTGCACTGACTGTTACAGCTCACTCAGGGTACCTTTACACATCGCAGCATTGCATGCAATTTCACTTGCAACTTACTGGCTGCAGTGAAATCATGGACACATTGTTCTATTTGTACACAGCAACAAGATAGAACAATGTGTCCATGATTTCACTGCAACCAGTAAGTTGTAAGTGAAATTGCATGCAATGTTGTCACGTGTAAAGGTAGCCTCAGAAGCGAGAGGCAAGGTGCTGCCTTAGGCTACTTTCACATCAGCGATTTTCGCCATTTGTGGCAAATCGTAACGAATCACTTGCGGTAAAGAATGCTTTTGGCCCAATTCATTCCCTACGGGACGTGTGGTCATGTGTGGCTCTAATGGCCACTTTACATGTCCCAATATCGGCGTCCAACTCCGATAAAAAGTCACGCGGTTCGTGCGTTGGCCCCAATATGGCTCATGCGTTGTGTGGTATAAATGTCCAATTCGATGCAAGAACGATGCCAAAACGATATCGGGGAAGAAATGAGCAGGCTCTCCAACTGCCCGATATTGAATGGACGATCTGGCAGGATCGTGCTGTGTGACGGCCCAACAACAACTTTGAGTACAACTTCCCCTATTCACTCCCATATTAATTGGTCGTCTGTACAAGGGGGCACATTGCAGTTGTGTTGCCTGCCGATATCGCGCTGTGTAACATCTCCTATGCAATCTTGGATTTCTGCCCAAAAAATGTGCGCTCCTGCGCCGTTGTATCCAACATCGAAACGATATTGGGATGTGTAAAGTGGCATTTAGGGTAGCTTTACACGTCGCAACATTGCATGCAATTTCACTTGCAGTAAAATCATGGACACATTGTTCCATTTGTACACAGCAACAAGATAGAACAATGTGTCCAAGATTTCACTGCAACCAGTAAGTTGCAAGTGAAATTGCATGCAATGTTGCGACGTGTAAAGCTACCCTTACGGTTTTGCCGGATCCGGCACTTGAGGCAAATCAAAGAACATTGCAAGCAGCGTTTTTTTCTGTTGCTGCAAGTGCCGGATTTGCTGGATCCAGCAAAACCGCAAGTGCCGCACATGACCACACGTCCCATAGGGAATGAATGGGGCCGAACACAGTCTTTGCCATAAGTGATCCGTTACATGGCAGATGCAACAAAACTGCCAGATCTGCCGCGGATGTCGAGAACTGCTGATAGCAGCCTTAAATACGCAGCATGTGAACGCAGCCTTAGACAGGTAAGAATACAAAGTCATGCTGTCTCTATGCTATCTGGGTGTTGCATGGATAGCACACAGACAGCACACTAATGACACACGATGGCTAGGGTCACATTAGCGTTTTTTTTTCCATTCGGATGCGGTTTTGAGCATTTGAACGTTCTGTAACTCCTCTTTACAGCGAGGAGCCGCCGGCTGTAATTGATAAAATAGTAAAAGCCGGCAATACTGTAATAAAGCAATTTAACCCTTCATATGCCGCCGTATATTTTACAACATGTCTCTAGGGATGTAATCACCAGAGGTCCGTACTAGATCCAGCGAGTCACAAAAACTGAGACGGAGGCAGAAGCAACATTAAATACTTCCTTTTGCTTGGGGAAACAGATGGAAAGTTTAGAGAAGATGCAGAGATATGTTATTTTCACAGAAATAGATAAATTATTTACATACACCCAGCATCAAGCTAGGGGTCGGTGTGTTACCTGAATGTTCCTCCTCAGTGTGAGGAGACAATGCCAAAAGTTAATTTACCTAAAATCTATACAGAAAAATAAACGATAATTAACTCCACACAGCAGCAGGACAGGTGTAAATCACATGGATGCAGTTTATTGAGGATCACTGAAATAAAGGCCCAGTCTGACATTGAGATCGTTGCTCATTATCTTTGTCAAACACAACGATATAGCGTTTCCAGCGGGAGCACAACGACGCAGGAATGACCCAGAGCAGTGTGTAACAATCAACGATCTCACAGCAGGGGCCAGATTGTTGGTGCGTGTTACACAAAACGACATCGCTGTGGCGTCACGAAATTCGTGATACAACAGCAATCCCAATAGCAATCTCGTTAGCGATCTCTTTCTGTGTGACAGGGCCTTTAGAGTATATAAGGGGGCCTGCCTGTGGAGATGTGGGGTCAGTGAGTGCTCTCATCCGCTGGCTTGGGTGCCTTTTGAAAGACAGCAAGGACCAGGGCTCATCCCACCTGAATGTCTGATCTCCTCAATCGTGGGCGGAACACTACTCAGACAACACAGGATGAGGGAACCACAATATTAAGGCTTTATTGGAACCCAAACAGTTAACGGCATATAACACAAAGCCAAACAAAACACAGAATATAACTGGCAACAGAGTCTCAAGATCTGCTGGCTCACCAGGGATTAGAGTATTCGTGCCTCAGGAGTCAGGACTTCCAGGGCTACTTACTCAATTCCAGCAGCACCCCGCTTTCCGCGGGCACCCACCATGAAAACAAATAATGCCAGATTTAGGAAGCTAACCTAGCACAGCAAAGTCTGTAGCCAGGTGGCCGGATTGTCCCAATCTGGGTTTCTTCCTTATGTAGTCTTTTATATTTTCAGCCGAATCCTAGCATTCGATGCTGAAGTCCATGTAGTAATATAATCCAGGTTCTGATCCCCTTGGTCAACACTGAAGTACCTAGTCCTCGAGTTATGGTATGCCAATCTGATCCACAAATCCTTGTTTGGTATTGGTACCATGTAGCTTGACTGGTCAAATGACCAGTCCTTCTCACTCTGTAGAGTCTGGCAGAAAAATGTCCCAGCAAACATGAGATTACAGCAAAAGCTTCTATAGTCTGGCTAATATTAAGAAACTTAACCCATGCTATAAATTGAAAGAGTCCATGTTGTCACATTCCTCCTCTTTCTTAATTAGCCAGACATGATAGACTTTCGATCATCCTTCTCCACCTGTTGCATCAGCCCATCCACATTTTCATGGTTCTTGCCCTGTTTACGTGAGATGGAAAAATTGTAAGATTGTAACTCCAGACTCCACCTGAGCAAATGTTTGGTGTCCCCGGCAGTGCAATTTAGCCAATTTAATGGATTGTGGTCATTGAGGAGTGTGAACTCATTGTCATAGAGGTAGGGCTGCAATATTTTTAGTGCTCAGATGACGGCCAGTCATTATTTTTCTATGGTGGCATAGGCCCTCTCTTGGTCCAACAGTATTTGGGAGAGATAGGCTATCGGATGTTCCTCACCGTCCGCCCCCACTTGGCTAAGTACAGCTCCTAATCCTGTGTCTGGTGCGTTTGGACGATGAACTTGCGGAGGAAGTCAGGAGCAGTCAGGACTGGGCTCTGTGCTAGCCGGTCTTTCAACTGGACGAATGCAGTTTCACATTCTGGGGTCCAGATAAGGTTATGGGCATATTTTTTAGTTGTGAGGTTAGTGAGTGGTTTTGCTACTGTGCTGTAATTGGGGATAAACTGTTGATAATAATTTGTAATTCCTAAGAACGCGCAGACCTGTGTTTGGTTGACAGGGCGTGGCCACTGGGTAATGGCTTCTACTTTTGCGAGTTCTGGATAAATACATTCACTTTCCATCCAATGTCCCAGGTATAGCACCTGAAAGGCAAAAGAAGCGCAAAAGGGTCTTATCTTTTTAAATGAGGAGACTAAATATTGTTAGCCGCTCACCTGGGGGGATTGTGTAGCACACAACTGGCATCAAGGCTCAGGAAAAAACAAGGCTGCTGCAAGGTCCACACCTCAATGTTCAACATGGTTTAGAAATTTGGTGATGGACTGTGTACACGGACCTGCGGTGCACTGCTCATATCATGAGAATTCACACGATCTTCATCCCAAAGGTTTTCTTTAGTTCCTACGCGTTTCGGAGTCAGTCGCGACTCCTTCCTCAGGGATTGCTAATGTTACATACTATGACAGACAATCTTATATATAGCAACACATCAATAACAAGTCAAGTACGTCACAGGAAGGGAAAGGGATACATGACCTCATTCTACCTTACCATCCATGCCAAAAACAGAAACCAAGTGCACTTACAGGATGCAGTCAGAGCCCAAATGTGAAGAAAGCCCAGCTGCAGGCTGATAAATCACCTCTACCAGCAAGGTGTGGGAGGCGACCTGCATGCATACACTGCACCATTCACAATTGGGCTCTGACTGCATCCTGTAAGTGCTCTTGGTTTCTGTTTTTGGCATTGATGGTAAGGTTTTTTGATGCTGCTTTTTTTCTAGTAGTTTTTGTACAGTTTTGTTAGGACTGATGAGCATGGGATTCCGTGACGTGGATCATCAGCTTAAATGTCTTGGGCCAATACATGAACCAAAATCCCATTTATAAAGGTTTTTTATTTATCATATAAAAAACTTTTGCACTTTTTTATCCATCCAGGGTGCAGTTGGGCCCCTAGGGGCGCCATTCATCTAGTGGTGCAGAAGCATCGTACTGTGCGGCCCAATGCTCAGGCAGCGGAGCGGTTGGGTAGCTTTCAGACACTCTGCATCATACGTATCAGCAGGGGCGTTGCTAGGGTCAAAAAACATCCGGGGCTCGGGCCCACTGAGCTGCATTTTTCGGAATAAATTTAAATAAAACCCAAGTAAAATGTACTTTAATAACCAGTGACACTCTACATATATAATATTAACAGATTTAATGCTTTAAAACATTATAGCGATTGCCAACATGCACTCAATAAATACACAAAATATAACAGTATTAGGCCAACATCCAAGTAATCCTAAGGCTTCTTTCACTTGAGCGCTTTTCTGGCGATAATACCGTGATTTTAAAGTGCATGAATTTCGCTGTCAAAAAACGCCATTAAAGAACATGTTCTATAATGGAGGACAGAGAGAAAGGACCCGGAGGACTTGAGCAAAGATGAGGCTCGTCCCGGGACAAGACTGTGGAGAGACGGAAGGAGCCTGTGCGCCCGAGTCTGCAGTGAAGTGGAGGGTCAGGGCTGGCACCAGGGACCCGACCCTGAAAGGTAGGAAGTAGACTCCAAGCTCCAACCACAGAACCGGTGGCCACGAGGTCCAGAGGAGCTGTGGCCAACTCCCAGCACATCCGCCGAGTAGGCAGCTGTATTAGGGTCAGGGGAAACAGCCGGTAGCCTGACAAGGCCTGTGACTGCTGGATTGGGGCTCTGTGCGCAGAGGCGTGTGCAGGAAGGAGGAGAGCAGACTACCCGCACCGCCAATGTACTTGAACTGTGACCTGTAGTACATGCAGAGAAAACTTAAGTAAACCGGGTTGGGAACTCAGAATTGTGTGAGACTGTTCCTTTCCTACTTGAGGAGCGGTAGGCTGAAACACCGCGCAGGCAGCAGGAGCCTGCCTGGGAGATGTCCCGATCAGTGGCGTAGCAACTGTTTGTGGCGCCCGGGGCCGAAAAATTTGCCGCCCCTTTGGTTGTTGATAATCCGGAAGTATACATAGTATACACTGTCTGCCCCTATATACAAGAATATAACTACTATACTAAAACACAAAGAGAAGGGGTGCAATTGGGGGGTAAGTATTGGGCCAAATAGCCACTCGCCTATTGGGGTTGTCACTGTGCATCGCCACCTCTGCACAACCCCAGTATATGGCAACAAGCAGGACTCAAGGAGGACCCGGGGCCGGAGCAATTTTCACCGCTGTACTGTGGAGTTCATAGTGTAATAAAAATGCAAAAAACTTTATTCTTAATATTATATCACAATACCAGGATCTGAGGATCTTCTATTTGGAGGTCAGGGGCTCTCTGACGCCATGTTGCTGCTTGTGTCGCTGTCTTCCTCTTTTGACACTGCAGTGCGGTGGATAAAAGAGCATTAATTGGTTAATAACAAGAAGTATGGAGTGTACTAACTGAGCCAAAAATCCTCCCCATACCAGTTGGATTACTATATGGATTTTAGTATTAGGGTACGGACACACTGGTGTGAAACTCTGATGAGTGCAATGTGTGATTTTCTTACATTGCAATCAATCTCTGAGAGCACACTGATGAGTGCAATGTGCGATTTTCTCGCATTGCAATCAATTTCTGAGAGCATACTGACGTGTGTTGGACGCTTTTTTCTCATCCAGATTCAGGATGAGAAAAAAGTTGCAACATGCTGTGACAGTATGTGATTCACACCTAGACTCGACAATGCAAGTCTATGAGTCCGACAAAATCACGGACCGCACACTGACCATCCGAGAGGCATCAGTTTTTTTCACTGATACATTCTCATTCTGTAGCTGAGACAACTGTAAAATGTTCCTGTAAATGATTCTACAGTAATAGCTGCTGAGGAAAGAACAGATTGCACACAGATGTGATCTGAGAAAAATGTCGGACACTCGCACAGCAGTTGCCAAACAGACCAAAAAACAGATGACACTCATCCGACTCTCCTGGATGAGAAACAGACCGATTTTAAGGCGGCGGGAGACTGTACCACCAACTCCCCAGCACCGTGCTGTGCACAGACAATATACGGTACACTGTCTATGCACAGCACGGAGCCGAGGACATCTCAGAAGAGGCACAATAACCACAGACAGGAGGCGGGAGAACATTGAGCCCACCCAGAAGAACTACAACACCCAGCACCCAACACACTACCCAGAAACCATACAGTAATGCCAGAACAGGCAGGAGAGCTACAATTCCCAGCATGCCACACCCTGCCAACACAGGAAGGTGGAGGCTGCCGCATGTAGGCAGAGACACCTGGTACAGCTGCCATTATCACCACACAGCCCCACTCCTCTTGCGCACCCGTCCTCCTCTCCTCTGTCCCTCCTGCACCCCCGTCCTCCTCTCCTCTGTCCCCCTCTCCTCTGTCCCCCTGCACCCCGTCCTCCTCTCCTCTGCCTTCCTGCACCCCGTCCTCCTCTCCTCTGTCCCTCCTGCACCCCCGTCCTCCTCTCCTCTGTCCCCCTCTCCTCTGTCCCCCTGCACCCCGTCCTCCTCTCCTCTGCCTTCCTGCACCCCCGTCCTCCTCTCCTCTGTCCCTCCTGCTGCTCCTCTGTCCTCCTGCACCACTGTCCTCCTCTCCACTGTCCTGCTGCACCCCATCCTCCTCTCCTCTGTCCCTCCTGCTGCTCCTCTGTTCTCCTGCACCACTGTCCTCCTCTCCACTGTCCTGCTGCACACCCGTCCTCCTCTCCTCTGTCCCTGCAGCTGCTCGTCTTCTCCTCTGTCTCCCTGTTCCTGTCCATCTGCCCCCCTGTCCTCTTCTCTGTCCCCCTGTTTCTGTCCTTCTGCCCCCTGTCCTCTTCTCCTCTGCTCCCCTGTCCCCTATCCCCTGCACAGTTTCCCTCACCTCTCCGGGTCCATGGGGGGCCCGCTGGGTGGCGCAGCCGCCAGCACCGCAGCCGCCTCCATCGCACGAGCACTTGGAGCCATCACGGGACAGGAAGCAGCAGAGCTCCCAGCGGCTTCCTGTCAGCGTGATCGCTCTCAGCGCTGGGGGGCCAGGAGGGGGCACAGTACATGCGGGCGCCACGGCCGGGCGGCAATGCACTACCAGCGGCAACACCCTCCCTCTCCCACAAAGACTTCAGTTTTCATATGGAGTCTGGGGGAGGGAGGTAAAGAAAAAAAAAAGCTTGCGCTCCCCTGCCGTTTAAATACAGCCCTGCTACCGCCCCCACACACGTGCCGCCTGGCGCGGACCGCTGCCCCCCCCCCATGCTACGCCACTGGTCCCGATCCTTCCCTGCAGCCCGATCAGCCCCGCTAGCTCCCCAGCACCCTAACACTCCATTACTCTGGATGCTCTGGGCATCTGCTCCACCCGTGGGGAGCGACACCATACCAGCTGCCATTAAATCATCCCCAGAGGTCCCGGCCTGCAGCAGCGGCCACTACAGCTGCATACCACGGGTGGCGTCATGACAAACTACTCCCTAATTTTTTAACCCCCTTTCTATTGACTGCCCATCCGGGTGGCCACAGACCGGGTCACGCCACTGTGACATCACCCCAGACACTTGAATGACATCGAGGTGCCCGGCTCAGAGTACCCCACAGCCCCCACAGGGTAAGTCAACTACTACTGCCAACATGCGCATACAGAAATTAAGTTTTAGAGAAATTATTTATAAAAATATTCTTACAGTTTTCCCCAGAGGCTGTGAGTCTTTCTATGGTGTCAGAGGGGCCAAAGATGTCTCCTGCTCCAGCTCCTGCAATCTGCAGCTCCAGGGCACAGGGGACACTATCATCTGCTGGCAGCCAATCACAGATGTGCTTATAAAGTGAGATCTGTGATTGGCTGATAGGAGATGAGGCACAGATGTCCCTGTGTGCAGTGATATGGATGGAGCAGGGGACACTGCACAGCTCCCTCCCTCTTATGGAGGGTATGACAGGGTTAATGTCCTGCTCCCTCTCTCTCCATGGATCAGCAGCAGCAGCACAGAGAGCAGTGGGGGCCACACTGAGTGCCTCTCCCTCCCCCCTCAGCACAGTGAGTGACTATACAGACAACCAGCAGCAGCAGCAGCATTATCAGCATACTTATCTACAGCACATTGTCCCTGCATCTCCTCCTGTCAGCACTGACTTTGTCTCGGCATTCACTTTCCCTAGCTCCGGGGCCCCTTCCCGCTCTGGTCTCTGATGCACTGTGCACCAGCCATATGATCTCCCCTGCACTGTGCACCAGCCATATGATCTCCCCTGCACTGTGCACCAGCCATATGATCTCCCCTGCACTGTGCACCAGCCATATAATCTCCCCTGCACTGCACTCCCATAGTCTCCCATCAGTGTAGAAAAAAAACAACATAAATACTCACCTCTCTCTCCTCAGTCCTCAGTGAGCTGCTCCAGTCTCCTCTCAGCGTGTGTCTGCCGGCCGCTCTGCACAGCTCTGTGATGTTGTTACCGCCCCCTGCCAAGCTGTGCTGTAGAGCGGCCGGGACTTAACAGAAAGTGGCCCTGGCCCTGACAGCCGGCGAGATTCGGGGCTCTATGCATAAGAATCGGGGCTACAGCCCCGATTCTTAATGCATAGCGACGTCCCTGCGTATCAGTGTGAATGGTGTCCTATGCAGGCCCCTATATGCATGGCAGGTCACCTCCCACATCTTGCTGGTAGAGGTGATTTATCAGCCTGCAGCTGGGCTTGCTTCACATTTGGGCTCTGACTGCATCCTGTAAGTGCTCTTGGTTTCTGTTTTTGGCATGGATGGTAAGGTTTTTTGATGCTGCTTTTTTTCTAGTAGTTTTTGTACATGACCTCATTCTACCCTGAATCCACTCCCACTCATTAAAAGTCTTTTTTAGTTCATTTACATAAGAATGGATGAGGATGGAGGATGTTGAAAAACACAAGCGGGAATTTGCTTGTGGTGAAAATTATTTATACATAAAAAATTGTTTATTAACATGAAATAAGATTAAATGTAAAACTTAAAATATATATAAAAAATTGTATAAAAAATGTAGGACCGGAGCAGTGGAGATGTACCGGCAGCAGCGAGCGCTGGGTGAAGCCATGTTTTTTGTGGGCGGCTGCATTCACTATATGCAGCTGGTGGCAGAGACTTCAACAAAATGGCCGCAGCCATAGAGGAGACCCACAGCCAATTTGCAGTGTCTACCTCTACCGGCTGGCTGCACATAATGAATGCATCCACCCACAAAAAACATGGCGGCGCCCAGCGCTTACTGCCGCCGGTACTCCCCTGCATCTACGGTCCTACACCCATGCCCCTCACCCTCCGGAACCTGTCCCCGCACCCCCGCTTGGCACCCGCACCCCCCGCCCTGGTGATATGTCATTTTTAATTTACTTTTTTTTTTTTTACACTCTTTTTAACTCGCACTTCCGTTTCCCCCCCCAGTTTGGGGGAAAAAAAAAGTGCGTCTTAAAAAGCTAAAAATACGGGTATATTATATATATGTGTACATGAGCTATGTTCATAATAAAAATATATATAGAAAATATATAAAAAAAGTGTGTGTTCACTTTACGTGTATAAAAATATGGAATTTATGTGTATTAAATATAATAATTTGCGTTTATTGTTTATACTAACATGTGTTAGTTTTATCTAGAACCTACAATGACTGTTTCTTGTACCGGTACATTGTAGGGACTGGTTTGCTGTGAAATGTGCTGGTAAATCATGACTGACAATTAGGCTTTGTGCATATAAGAACCATGAAAGATGTGGAATGAACTAAGAAACAATGGCTGAATAACACTATTCAGAAATGGAAAGTGCAAGTGGTGGCAATGTGTAACATCGAAAGTGACTCTCACCAAGTGAAGAACCGGACGAGGCTGGTGACACATTTAAACAGAGTTCATAAACTCATCACAACCAAAGGTGAACCAGACAAAATGTACAATTATGCTGGTCAGAATCATATAAAATTATATAAAAACCGAGTACGGAGCTTAGCGTTTCGATTGGAACTGAAGTGAACTTCACAGCACCTTCAGGTCAAGGATAAGTTGATCATAACCCCTGACGTTCCTCTGGTAAATGGTCCACCATCCTCTGGAAGGTAGCCGGGGCATTCTTCATCCCAAAAGGCATGCTGGTGAACTCATATAGGCCACAAGGGGTTATGAAGGCCAATTTCTCTTGAGCTTCTTTTGTGAGTGGGATCTGCCCATATCACTTGCTCAGATCGAGGGTAGATATAAACCGACATCCTCCTAACCTGTCTCGTAGTTCATCTACCTGAGGTATGGGGTAGGCATCTGTAACTGTGATCTCATTGAGCTGTCTATAGTCCACACAGAAGTGAGTACTCTTGTCCTTTTTTGGCACCAACACAACACTGGCAGCCCATGGGCTATGTGACGGAACTATGACTCCCATATTTAACTTGTCATCTACCTTGGCCTTCATCATTGCCAACACAGGAGGTGTCACCCAGTAGGCGGGTTGTCTTAGTGGAGTTGCTAGTCCTGTGTTGACATAATGCTGGACCAGTGGTGTCCGACCTGGCTGACTCGTGAACAGGAATTCATATGGTCCGAAAACGTCTGATACCTGAAGCTTCTGCGATGGACAAAGCCGTTCCCCCAGTGATACATCTTTTACCCCCTATCCCTTTTGGAGTCCACTAATAGGTCTGGGATGTGGTCCATATCTGGGTCATCTAAATTGGGACAACAAATAGCTAAATTGGTGACCTCTCATTTCTCATAGGTTTTTAGCCTGTTGATATGGTAGGTACGCTCATGAACACCTGCTCGATCCAGGGCCACGGTATAGTAATAATAATAATAATAATTTTATTTATATAGCACCAACATATTCCCCAGCACTTTACAAATCGGAGAGGACATGTACAGACAACATAAGACAATACAGAGTAACAAAAATTCAAAAACCATGAGGAGTGAGGATCCTGCTCGCAAGCTACTGTGGAGCCCACTGGGACGGGGTACTCGGTACCAGACCAGGGTACTGCTGGGGATGTCACGGAGGTCCTGGTCCGGACCGTGTCCTGGGTTCTCACAAGTAAAAGGGATATTTACAAGGGATAAAGTTTGTCGTGACGCCACCCACGGGTTGTAGTCAATGGTGGGACCACCGCTGCAGCGCTGCTCTGCCAGGAGGATGGATGACGGGACTGCAGCCAGATGGATGAGCCCGCCACGGGTCGGGCTGCTCCTGACAGGATAAAAGGTATGCAATATAGTTCAGGGTACCTGGAATCAAACGCGGACACTCAGGCAGGGTTCACCGGGTTTACTTGTCAGCACTTCAGACAATTTACAGCAGTTCACAGTGCAGTTCTTAACACAAGTTACGGTCAATTCACTCCGGTAACACTGAACCCACTGGAGCCAGGCCGTCACTCTGAAACCCCTCACTCCTTCTAAGTCCTTCCAGACTGTAGTCTCTCTCTCTTTCTTGTCTCCTCGTGTAGTATAGCGGCAGTTCGGACCCTTGTGGGTCCTCGTGGTTGCTGCTCTGCTTCCTACCTTTTTGTTAGGAACTCCAACCTGGAGTTAAAGCTCCCCGTCGGTTAATCTGGGAAGCCGGGTGAATCATCGGTTCCCTCCTGAGCCGACACTCTGCTGTGTGCCTAGTCTGCAGCAACCTTTTCCTGCAAGGCGCTACCAGACTCCTTCTAGCCCATGTGACTCCAGCACAGATAGGGAAAACGTCTCCACCAGTTAGTCAGTGCTGCCGTGTTCCTCGGACCCAGTAATGCTGGTCAGGTGTCTTTCCTCAAACTCCCCTGGGATGCCGCCTATGGACGAGCTTTCTCTCCATGGTTTCTGTGACTCTGTGGATTCTGCATCTCCATGAAGCCCAATCCCACCAGGACGTGTGTCACTCTCTGCTTGGTGTCTTTACAGCTCAGCCTACCTCGGCCTACTAACTCCTTCCTCCTCCTTCTCCTCTATTTGTGCTCTCTGTCACCTGATCTACATTCTTCCCACCCACTTTCCCCTAAACCCACCACCCTTGCCCGTCTAGAGTTCCGGGCTCCGGGTTGGGTGCTGCCTCTAGTGGTGTGTGGTGTTCTGTGAGGGTGTTTGTTGTACAAACTGTCTACCTCCTGCCCGGATGCAGTTCCCTATGTGGCCACCCTGGTCGCAGGGGCGCCACACTACAATCTATGAGGAAATAGGGGAGGCACAAAAGGTAACAGTAACAAATGACGTCATATATGGTCCAGCCATCAATATAATAAGTAGGGGATTCACGTAAGGCTGCATTAACTGATCATCGGTCGGGATCTGTACAAGTATAGATAAAGTGCTATATTATGCATGGGGGACAGACAGACAAATAGTCTGCAGGTGCAGACAGATGACACAAGAGGCCAGATTTGGAAAAGGGAAGATAGGAATAGTTAGACAAGTGAGGTGAGGTGATAGGCCAGTCTAAAGAGATGTGTTTTTAAGGCTCGCTTAAAACTATTGGTATTGGGAATTAATTGAATTGTTTTTGGTAACCCATTCCAGAGAATTGGTGCAGCTCGTGAGAAGTCCTGGAGACGGGAGTGGGAGGTTCGGATTGTAGCTGATGTCAGTCTCAGGTCACTTGCGGAGCAGAGGGCACATGTAGGGCAATAGACAGACATGAGAGAGGAGATGTAGGGCGGAGTAGAACTGTGGAGGGCTTTGTGGGTGAGAGTGATAATTTTATATTGTACTTTATAGCGGATTGGCAACCAGTGCAGGATAGAGGCATCGGTGAAGTGTTTGGAGAGGAATATGATCCTGGCTGCGGCATTGAGGATGGATTGGAGAGGAGAGACTTTAGAAAGAGGGAGACCGATTAATAGAGAATTGCAGTAATCCAGGCAAGAATGAATAAGTGCAACAGTTAGAGTATTTGCAGAGTCAACAGTAAGAAAAGGTCGAATCCTAGAGATGTTTTTGAGGTCTAGGTGACATGAGCGAGCGAGAGACCGGACTTGGGGAGAAAAGGAGAGATCCGAGTCAAATATAACCCCAAGACAGTGGGTGTACTGCTGAGGAGTAACGGTAGAACCACATACAGAAATGGCAATATTAGGTTTTGGAAGGTTAGGAGAGGAAGGAAACATGAGAAGTTCAGTTTTTGACAGATTCAATTTAAGGTAGAGAGAAGACATGATGTTAGAGACAGCAGAGAGACAATCACTGGTATTTTGTAGTAATGTGGAGGTGATGTCAGGAGAAGAGGTGTATAACTGGGTGTCGTCAGCATAGAGATGATACTGAAAACTAAATCTACTGATGGTTTTGTTCAATGGGGGCAGTGTATAGTATAGTCAGTATTGCCACATTTCATGGTAATGGTGAATGTTTTTTTTGAACCGGTACCTTCTGTCACAGGCAAATTCTTGGAGTTGGGCAGTGCAGTTGTACAATCATTTTTGCCTTTCCTGAACCACTTCTAAATTCCCGTGTGCTAATGCCATGAGGTGCCTCATCCTTTCCTTAAACTTGTGAACACAGTCAAGTATGGGAACCTCTTCTGTGAGAAAGGTACCCTCCCAACTCTCTCGTAGCAGCTCTAGGGGCCCTCGTACTTTTCGGCCGTACAGCAATTCGAAGGGGGAGAACCCAGTGGAGTCCTGCGGCACCTCCCGGTAAGCAAAAAGGAGCTGCTGCAGGTTTTTCTCCCAGTTCTCCCCCTTGGACTCTACATAACGGCTAATGAGCTATTTAAGTTGCTGTGATCACACAATCCATTTGTTTCAGGATGGTAGGGGATTGTGCGCATGGGGTGGACTCCATGTTTCTCCCAGAGGGTTTGAGTCAGTTCGCTTTGGAACTGAGCCCCCTGCTCAGTCAATACTTCCTGAAGAAACCCTACCTGGCGAAAGATGTTCAGTAGAGCTTTAGCCACGTGCTCTACATCTATAGAGGACAAGGCAACGACTTCTGGGTAGCGGGTGGCAAAGTCTACCAGGATGAGGATGAATCTTTTTCCGCTGTGGCTGGGGATGGCTAAGGGGGCCTATTAAATCAATAGCAACTCTCTGGAACGATTCTCCTATCAAGGGCATGGGTTGGAATGGGGCACGACATGGGGCTTCCCCCATACGTTGATACACTGGACAAGAGGCTCTGTATTTCTGCACTTCTTGAGTGACCCTTGGTCAAAAAAACTATGCAATGGGAGGATTCGGGTCTTTTGGATCCCCATGTGCCCAGCTGTAGGAACATCATGAGTTAAGCGCAATAGTTGGGGTCGGTATTGCTGGGGTACTACAAGCTGATGTACACCTTCAAGGGTTTTTCTGGGCAGGATATGGGCTTTTCTTGATATAAGAGGCCTTTTTTCCATCTATACACTTCCCCCTGATTTCCTCCCCCACTTTACTTCTAACGTTACTGGGTCAACGGGACCACCAATAAAACTTTTCAGGACATTTACATTGGCCAGGTTACAATACAGCCCTGGTGGTAATTGTGTCTTTCACTTTCAACAGTATTTCTTCTCACCACCAGGCTGTCTTAAAGGCACATCATTACACTTCCGCAGAGTCCATTGGCTTAACCAGGTACAGTCCAAAGACATAAACACACATAGCATGTCAAAAAAACTATATATAGTGTTTACTTCTAGTTCAGTCTATTGCTTTGTAAACCCTTAGGGCATACCACCCCCTAGGCCTCTCGTGCCTCTCCATCTGATCAGCCTGGAAGTGCGAGTTGGCGAAGTCCTGGTGCTCTGGGGCCAGAGCTGGAGTATGATCCCGCTCATCTGTCATGGCGGGTGCACCGACCTGTCCGATCGGTCTGTACTGCTGGGGCTCCCACCACACCACGCGGGCCCGGATGCCCCGACTTCCTGCCAGCTGCCAGCCTTATCCTCCTATGGTTCGTACTCCTCCATGGGATCCAGGTGGCTGGCTCCTCGATCTTGGCCTCCACCTCCACATCAGGCATCTCTGCAGGGACCTCCAGGATGTCTACCTCGGGCTTTGCAGGCTTCACTGGGACCTCCGACTCGGCTCCGGTCACCTCGCTCTTCCTACCACTCTTTACAGGTTCCATCAGGAGTAGTTTAGTCTCTTTCCTGTGGCAATAGAGGCGGGCATGTAGTTTTACGCCTCTGGCAGGGTCCTCCCTTGACGGGGGGTCGAGGAAGGCCCCCGGGTCTGCACATGGCATTAAGTCTCTGACCCCGCCATTTTGGGGTCCAGCACAAAGTTCAATTTAAAGGGATCCTGTCACCCCCAAAACACCTCCTAAGGTATTAAAAGCTGTCCCTAGAGCATATTAACACTTACCCTACACTCCTTTTACCTCCTAAATGCACATAGTCAAAGTGAATAAAAACGTTATTATAGTACCTCATTACTGAAGATAATGAGTGACTATGCTATTCATAGTCACTCATCCAGGCTGCCCCTCTTCTTCATATCACGCCTGAATAGGCGTGATCTACATCACAGATTCAAATTGCCGCCTCCCCGCTCTCCCATTGCGTCCGGGCTTCAGTGTGGGGCTGTATGACGCGATCCGCGTCATTCCCGGCGCCGGGTGACGTATTTACACCCGCGCCGTCAGCTTCAAAATGCGCACTGCGCATGCCCATTGCGCATGCGCAGTGCGCATTTTGAAGCTGACAGCGCGGTGCGGGTGTAAATACGTCACCCGGCGCCGGGAATGACGCGGATCGCGTCATACAGCCCCACACTGAAGCCCGGACGCAATGGGAGAGCGGGAGGTGCGCAGGGAGGTGGCAATTTGAATCTGTGATGTAGATCACGCCTATTCAGGCGTGATATGAAGAAGAGGGGCAGCCTGGATGAGTGACTATGAATAGCATAGTCACTCATTATCATCAGTAATGAGGTACTATAATAACGTTTTTATTCACTTTGACTATGTGCATTTAGGAGGTAAAAGGAGTGTAGGGTAAGTGTTAATATGCTCTAGGGACAGCTTTTAATAGGTTTAGAGGTGTTTTGGGGGTGACAGGATCCCTTTAAAACAAAGTTCAAGGCGCACAGTACCTGGTTTCACCAGGCACGGGATCCTGTTTGTGACGCCAAAAGCTGACCTACCCAATGGCCATGGGGTACCCGGTTATGGGTGTTGATTTACTGGGGATGTCACGGGTTGCCTGTGCCTGGTCCCATGGTTGCTGAAAGCGGGGTTAAAATGAAATAAAAAGAGTTTGTGATGCCACCTACGGTTCTTGGTAATAGTACCAGCGCTGCTTGCAGACCTCCGGGTGATGGATATGCAGCTAGTTGGCAACGCTCCCCATAGGTGGAGCGGAATCCCAGAGGCAGTTGTAGTGAATAGGGATTGTTTACACAGGGAGGCGGCTCGTCAGATGAGGTGCTGACACACAGTTTGTATTGAGGGAGCAAGCATGCAGGTCCTCCGATGCTGGCAAATGAAACACGTCACACAGTCTTAACTCTGCATGGGCTTTACTGGCAACTTCAGGCAGCATACAGTTCTCACAGTTCTCGGGTACTGCTGGCCTGGGTAGTTACCAGGGACATCTCACTTGGGACCCTCGTTGGTGTGCCTGCCGTTCCTTTCTCTGTCCTTAACTGCGTTCTCCCTTTCTTCCTCCGATTTGCGCTCCAGTGCGCAGAGGCCTTATCCGGCTCCCACGAATCCTTTCTGGATGGTTCCTCTTTTGAGCCTCCGTCCCTCTACGGGACCTTTTAGAGTGTACGCCAGGTGTTGGCCACAAGAAGCTTGTGTCCCTCCGGTTTGGCGGCTTGGGGGTTAACGCCCGCACTGCTCTCAGAGCCGGTTCTCCATTCCTGGACTGGGTCCCTCTGGCCGGTGGTCGTACCGGCCCAGATTTGGGTGCACCTCAACACCCTGGGATCCCCTTCCTTTCCCAATGGCTTCTCTGCCGTCTGACTCCTCGCTCCACACAGGAGATCACCTCAGCTTTGTTCTGACTAACTCTCTTCCCACTCTCCACTACACACCTAAGCTCCTCCCACCGGGACCATTTCCCTAGCATAGGATTAATTTATTAGTCTCCTGATCAAAGGTGTGTGGATGGGTGTAATGAGGGTACCTTATGTGACATCCCATGTTCCCTGGCCACAGGGATATTACACACTCTCTTGTGGGTGCAACACACCTACGTGGCATCCCAACCAGTGGGGCGCCACACAACTAAGTTGGATGTGACACGGATGATTAACCTGGAATGGCCTCTCCCTCTCTGGATAGCAGTGTCAGCTGTGTGTTTTTAAGCAGCTCCACACTCCTGACAGGGGAGAGGCAATTCCAGGTTAATCATCCTTGACACGTCCAACTTAGTTGCATATCACACGGACAGTGTGATTCCAGCCTAATATAGAGTTCAGCCTTAGTCATCTGGAACAAATTCATTTGTATGCATAGAAGAAAATACGACATCTTTAAAGACATAAAAACAGACACAGCTCACTTACATTTTCACGTCAATGCATAAGCATGCAGACTTCATCCTGTATCTTAGAATAGATCACTTACCTGAGTTGCTCTATCTTCTGTAGGTAATGCCTTGGCTTGTTTTCAGCTCATTGCTTTGTTTGTGTGTTGGATGGTGCAACTCCACCCTTGTTCTCCTATTACTTTCTCCGGAGAAACTTAAAGGGAACCTGTCAGCTAGTTTATGCCCCCAGCTATCACTATCTGTAGCTGCATCTTTAGAATACCAGTCTGATCATCTCTGTCTGAGCTCAGAGTGTAATGTGAAAGGTGAAATAAAAGCATTTATACACTTACATTTCCTTATGTAATATGGCAGTCAGTGTCCAGCTTGGAGGATGGAGACTGTCTGGCAGGTTAATAGTTAACATTTCAGCCTTATGTTAGAACATGTTAGGACACCTGATGTGATGTCATAACCATGTGACTACAACAGGCGGAGCTAAGTTCCTATAACAAAATATAAGTTTGCTTGCTTAGCTCCGTCCACTATGGTCACATGATCATTACATCACACAGGTCCTTTAGCCATACAAGTGAATAGTGAGTTCACTATTAACCTGCCGGACAGTTTCCCTCCTCCAAGGTGTAGACTGAAATGTAAGTGTAGAAATGTTTTTGTTCACCTATAACATTACACTCTGAGCTCAGACAGGGATGATTAGAATAGTATTATGAAGCTGCAGGTACAGATAGTGATAGCTGGTGGGGGGCATAAACCACCTGACAGGTGACAGGTTCCCTTTAAAAAAAAAAAGCATATGGAAGAAAAATGCTGAAGCTGAGGTTGTGTAACAGCCCTGGGGACGAGCCTTTGCTGTTTCTTATCATAAACTAAATTCCAAAGTCTATACCTGTAAACTGTATGCAGAGATGATGCATTTTTGTAAGCAGGTAACTAGTAGTGATGAGCGAGTACTAAAATATACCAACGCTCGGACAGGCTTGACTTGTGACTTGCAGATTTGATGCAGTAAATAACCTGCAGTATTTCAATTCTTTCAGGATTTTTGCAGCGTTTTTTTCACCCATTGACTTCAATTAAATCAGTCAAAATCATGGGTTCTGCCAAGAGGTGCAGAAATGGTGCAGACATTTCTGCAACCAAATACCCAACGTGTGCGCATAGCCTTACAGTCTTTCTATAGGCATACTGCTGCTGTAAGTTAAAAACAAAAAACCTTATTTTCTTTTCCTTAGTAATACCAGAACGTTTGCAAACATACATAAGATAACCAATTTAACATTAGGTAAAGGATGGGGAAGTGAAAGTGCTGCCGATGGTGCACACAGAGTTCGAGGCTATGAGCGAGGGGAGACTGTGCCTGCTCCAGGAGCTCACACATCACATTGATCCACAAGACCTAACGTTCTGCCCCAATTTGCAAGGGGGTGCTGGACATTACTCTCATAGCCAGAATAGTCCAGTATGTTTCCCCTGTCTTCCATACAGACCAGCAGTGGCGTAACTTCAGGCCCTGGGGCCCCGATGCGAAAGCTCCAACGGGGCCCCCAATCATTGCAAATCTTTAATAGTATTAGTCTTTTTCTATAGGCCAAAGGGACTTTTGGGGCCCCCTAGGCTGCAGGGCCCGGGTGCGATCGCAACCCCTGCACCTGTTGTAGTTACGCCCCTGCAGACCAGTATCACTAGCTAAGAGTCTGGACCACATAATCCTCACCGTGAGCCTCCTTCCTCCCACCATGGTGAGTCCTAGTAGAGTGATCTCACCTTCGAACACTCCAATGAGCTCTTTACATTTCCATTTATTGATTCTGGCCTCTTACCTTGCACATTTCAAGAGGGACATGAAGAAACCGTGTGTACTGATGCCCAAATATATAAGTGGCTACTGTCAGAAGAAGATGACAGTGGGGAATGGACATTTATGTCTCAATAGCTCACACAGTTGGAACAGGCAATGTAATGTCATCAAGTCGGGGGACCAGAGTGTGGAATTGGAAAATGAGGTGGTGGATGGTTAAATCATTAGCGCAACCTGGGAAGGTGGCATGTAGATGAGGACAGCAGCACAGAGATGGAGGGATCTGTAGTATCTCAACAGGCAGAAAAAGACAGTAACAGTAGAGTGGCAAGAGAGAGAAGGTGGGAAGCTGTAGGTGGGCACATGTGGCAAGTTCTCTGGTCAAAGGTTAGGTGTTCCCCAGTAGGGCTCTTTTTTAAAGAAAGTGCTGAAACCCGTGAGTCATATGAAACCCGTGCCATGTCAAGATCAGCAGGGGCCTGACTATTACCAGCTTGACCACCACCAGTATGCTCAGGCACAGGTCATGTATGCACCCGACTAGGTGGGCTTAAAGAGGACCTGTCACCAAACCAGGCATGGTGATCTAATTACAGCACTGAATGCAGCATGTCTGCAGCATCCAGGCAAGGGGTCCAGTAGCACTTGAGCAGTCCTGTACCCCGAGATAATACACTTAGAAAACTTACATGCTGCAGCCATTAAGGAGTTGGCCAGAGGCTGGAGCTGAAGGGCAGATTCACACCCCCTGCATGTGTAATCTGCCCACTGCTGCCAATCAAGTTCTGGAAAAAAAAAACTCTGCTTAATGCTGCAGAAGAGGGAGAGAATGATTGGCAGCGGTGGGCAGATTAAACATGCAGGGGGTGTGAATCTGCCCTTCGGCTCCAGCCCTAGCCACCTCCTTTCCGGCTGCAGGTTGTAAGTTTTCTAAGTGTATTATCTCGGGGTACAGGGCTGCTCAAGTGCTGGGGGACCCCTTGCCTGGATGCTGCAGACATGTTGCATCCAGTGCTGTAATTAGATCACCATGCCTGGTTTGGTGACAGGTCCTCTTTAATGCCTGAGTCCACAATCAGTGCCTGCAGGTGACACCAGTGCCTCTTCTCCTGTGCTACATACTTGCTAATCCCATGGCCAGGATTCAGCTGGGAAAACCTCACACCCGACACCTGTCATTGCACAACCACCTACGTTATCAGCAACCAAGTCCGATTCTTTGTCCCAGTCCAGCAGTCAGCTATCCCTACCCAATGCCTTAGATTGCAAATATAAATACCCAGACATTCACTCACAGACTGCTTGACCTGGAAGTGTGACCATTTAGCAGGGCCGGATTTAACAGGTGGGTTGCCCGAGGCCCATTTTTGAGGGAGGCCCATTTTTCAAGGTGTTGCAATATGTAATGCAAAAGCACAAAATGAAAAGAACGCAAGTTTATTTACAAAAATCATTTACGCAGAGTAATCCAGGTAAAATCATTCTTTTCCAACCCAGGCACTTTCCTTGATTTTCATGCTGGAAAATCACTAATGATGTCACTTAAGTCCAATGCTCAGGATAGCCAAATTTACAAGTCGTTCCTGCTTCATGGATGTCCTTAATCGGCTTTCAATTAATTTGAGTTTTGAGAAGGAATGCTCACCACTGCAGTGGAGAAGGCTGCCGCATACCATAATAAGCTAAGCATTAGGTACAGGTACTAAGAAGTCTGGCTAGCCAGGTTAGTGGATGCTGACACAGGTGCCATGACTCTGCGCCAGCCACTGAGAATGATGTAGGACTGTAGCCAGGTCCCTACACTTTCAATAGTTTCTCTTTTGTTAAATGTTCCTCATCATTAAAACGGTTCACAGCAAAGAGACGTGTATTTTACATGTTTTGAGATATGTATCCCTATATTGGTGGGAGGCTCCTGCTTGGTGGGTGGCCCAGGGCCCGGGCCCCTTGGGCCCCCCCTAAGTCCGGGCCTGCTGTTTGGGCTTGCGGACACTGAAGCTTTCCGCAATCTCTCGTTGGCCTCCATCCCTTGGCATTCAGGCCCCAGCCGTCACTATTTTTCTAACATTTATCCGAACATCTGAACTCTATTGAAACAATGGGAGGCAAAATCAAGACCCTAGAAAACACCTTCCATGGGGCACAAAATCTGCCAAACACAGCTCAAATTAAGGGCAAACACCTGGAAAAATGTCATCTATTTCCCAGAGTTAATATCATCATTGCACATTTATGGATGCATGGAATTAATACAATATCAGGAAAACTACGTGGATCCATCATTAATTATACCATAACTCATATTCATAACCTTGAACCTGTGAGGCGGCACCCCGGGGAACCCGCTTGCAGCATAATGAAATGACATCACCAACTACATTTTTAACGTATAACATAATGCCATAGTTTAATACACGCCATAAACTATAGGAAACACCCACCATATACTTTACATTTCACATAACATTACACCATATGTGCATGTGACATTACATCTTATATACATTATATACTTTACACTTTAGAATCACTTTATTCCTCCACATTCATCAGAACTCCTAGGCGTCACCCACCGACCCTTGCAAGCCAAAACCTGGTTCTAATGAAGGCTACTACCGTCTAGCACCCTGACAGGGATCTTTACCCATCCTACTGTAGGGATCCTCAACCTACACCACCAGTAACGCTTATCAACGGGACCCTGCTTGACATACTAGTCAGCCTCACATTACATCACGCATCATACATGACACTTTTACATAGGCTATCAACACATCATACATGGCACTTTTACATAAGCCATCACAGATCTATTGTATCACCCAGGGTAGTTTTCCATACACCCTTATGACACACACTTATCACCGGGACCATCTCACGACTATCACAGCCAGTCCCAAAGTCGGCTATCCTTATGACCGTCTGGCCCTTGAGCCGTCCTCGGTCTCCATCACCAACTATATGATCGCCTGGCCCTTGAGCCATCCTCGGTCTCCATCGCCACCTGGTATAGTACAGGCTCCAGCCTGACCGGGATCTCTCACACTGCATGGCATAGTACGTATGCACTCAGTCAGGCACCCTGGCATGGAGCTGGCAGGCTCCCTTCAACTCTCACACGTCCTCACATGTCAGTGGTCTGGACAACACTGATTCCCATTGTCACCAGTCTCCGTCACACAGCTTCAGGCAGCCTTTTAATGTGTCCCCCACACCCACTAGACACACCCACCTAGGTTGTTTGCAATCAACACACCTTGCACTCTCCTGGCCACTCATTCAGCTCATCAACCTCTCACTCACACTCAGCTGTTAACCCACTGTGTACTGGACAGGTTTCACACAGCACACACACAGCAAAACAGGCCGATGTGAACAGGATCCCGCTCCGATAACCCATGAGATGCACCCGGCCCTGGGTCCATCACCGCAAACCCCAAAAAACTGATGAGTTTTTACTATGGTTCACAGACAAAGGCAATGTCAAAATTCAACTAGTAAGTCAATCACACAAAGAACTCAGTGTATCTAATGCAAAACAGTGCAAATTTTATTGTCACAAAATACAGGGTGTGATTAAAAAGCTTTAGTAAGACAAAAATACTTTCAAAAAAAGATCTTAATAAGAGGGATCAGTTTCAGGAAAAAGAAGACGTAGAGAAAATGACCCACAGGACAGAGGAAAGAAAGTGAAAGACAGGGTATTGTGGCTCATAACAGGTTAACAAATAGAAAGAAACAGGGTTATAGCGGGTACAAAGAAAATCTGGAGGACAAAAATCCCTTTGCAGAAAAGTTTGCAGTAACAAGTTATCCTAGCAGCACAATCCAGCCAAAAACCCTGCTTAGCATCTAAAACATGGTTAGTTAACAGTGGCCACTTTACACGCGGCAACAGGAAGATAGAAAACGGCAGGTGTCGGAGACAATTGTACCTTTTACCTTCAAAACACCTTGAAGTGGCTGCGTGTAATTCAGGTATCTGCAAGGTGTTTTGAAGGTAAAAGGTACAATTGTCTCCGACACCTGCCGTTTTCTATCTTCCTGTTGCCGCGTGTAAAGTGGCCATGACTGCTCACCCATATCTTAGAGTATAAGGTCCTAGAGGTCCAGAGGGTCACCCCTACATGTTTCGTACCAATATGGCAGTTGCTCAAGGGGAGTGGATTGTGTCAATTTCAAAAATCCTCTTATAGCCCCTCCATAATGACAGATTGACTGCACATGTACATCTGGGTCGTGGTCGGGCAGGTAATCGGTGACACACGGTCTTCTGACATCACCCTGAGGGAGAGAAATCCCCCATAGGCATAATTGGCTTGGGAGGACATCAATCAGGAAACCTATGTCACCGGCACGCATGCGCCAATAATCTAGCGGCCATCTTGGAAGAGGGTAGAAGTGAGGGCAACAGTGATCTGAAGACAGGGAAAAAGTCCCTGCCACTTATAGGGTACCTGTCACCTCCAAAAAGCCACCTAACCTATACAAACATGTCCCTGTATCATCCTATGACCATTCTCACAATCCTTTTGTCTGGTAAATGCTGGCTGTAAAAGTACTAAAAAACGTTTTTATAATTACTCATTATCCATTATAATGAGTAGGGACCATATTCCTTAGCCCTCAGGGCGTGTTGATTTGCTGCCTTCCTCGTCAAAAGATCCCACCCTAATGGTGATCTTGTATTCATATTCTAGGCAGGCCCTGTCTGCTTTGCACGTAGCTGTCTGGGCATGTAATGATGCGAATCGCGTCATTTCCGATTTGGGTGACGTCAGTACACCCACGCCGCTTGTCCGGCTTCAAGCACAGGCAAAAGGATTGTGAGAATGGTCATAGGATGATGCAGGGACATGTTTTTATAGATTAGGTGGCTTTTTGGAGGTGACAGGTTCCCTTTAATTCAATAAAGAGACCATATTAAGCAGAGGGATCATCATTTCATAGTATAGAGGGGAAAAGAAGCCTTATAAATTAGATAGCCACATCTGTTTGACTTGGGGATCATATTGTTACCCAGCTCATATAGTGCCTATAACAAATGACTACAAGATGGCGACATGGTCTGGCCCCGTATTTTAAGCTTCAGGTTTAGGCGTGCTAAATTCAGGAAACAGACAAGGAGACCCCCAAAAGAGTCTCCACATTTCAAATAATAAGGGCCAGATACCACCAAAGTGCATCAACTGACCCAGAATAAAAATTGAAGAGTAGAGAATCACAGATTACGTGAAAAACAGAGCCTTTTTAGGGGAAATTGAAGGATTGGAGATTCACAGATTAGAGGCCAAACAGAGCCTTTTTAAAGGGAAACTGACCCCTCCAAATCATTCCCCAGCCTCTAAAAACATGTCCCTGCACCTTCCTATAAGGTTTCAAGCTATCCATCTCTTTCCCTATAGCTATTCTGTAAAGTGTAATTATCACCTTTATTACCTGAGAAATCTGCGGCTTCTGAATCCCCGAGGAGGCACAGTGGGTGTTCCCTCTGGCTCCTTATCGCCGCCTCCACTGTTGTTTTTCACACCCCAATCGGTGTGAAAATGAATGTTGATGATCCTGTGTCGGATCACTGGGCGGGCTTAGCTGGAATGATGCAAATCGCGTCATCTCCGGCGCTGTGTAGTTGATACACCTCACACTTCGCATTGAGTGAGTTGTAAATAACACCTCACACATACACAATGTGCAGTGAGGTCCGTACATACACCCAAAGGGTGTATCGACGTCACAGCACCAGAAATGAGGCAATTTGCGTCTTTCTGCCTAAGCCCGCCCAGTGATCCGATACAGGATCATCAAAATTCATTTTCACGCCCATTGGGGCGTGAAAAACAACAGTGGAGGCGGCGATAAGGAGCCAGAGGGAACACCCACTGTGACTCTTTGGGGACTCAGAAGCCGCAGATTTCTCATGTAATAAAGGTGATAATTACACTTTACAGAATAGCTATAAGGAAAGAGAGGGATAGCTTGAAACCTTATATGAAGGTGCAGGAACAGGTTTTTAGAGACTGAGTACTGATTTGAAGGGGTCAGGTTCCCTTTAAAGGAATTTGAAGGATTGAGATTACAGGTTAGTGGCCAAACAGAGCCTTTTTAGGGGAAACTGAAGGATTTGAGAAACACAGATTACAAGACAAACAGAGCCTTTTGAGGGTAAACTGAAAGATTGGAAAATCACAGGTTACAGACCAAATAGAGCCTTTTTAGGTGAGCAGGAGCCAATACGGTGGAAGCTCATTTTGCTCTGACCCACGGTGTCACCTGAAGCTTACTAGCAGGATCCATTCCCATACTGGATATCGATGCTAGTCCTCTCAGCCAGGGAAGTTTTCCCAAAGTGATGCATAAAATGAACTTGCACAGAGGTCCTTACCAGCTGCGTTTTGTAGGGCCCTCCACTCTCAATGTATAGATCCTTCCCTGGCTGATGAAGCATGATTCGGTGATTGATTGGTGGTCTGAAAATGTTATCAAATGGTGTAGTTTTTGTGAAATAACTGCCTGAGTACTATTATCTCCCCTGTCTATATAAATCCATACCCTGTTTTCTATCTCATGTGGTTAAGATTAGAGATGAGTGAACCTTTTAAAGTTCGGGTTCAGCTTGGTTCACTGATTTATTATTATTATTATTATTTATTTATATAGCGCCATTATATTCCATGGCGCTTTACATGCTAAAGAGGGCAGACTAGGACAAGTAACATAGTAACAATACAAGTAAAAATAAATGTTGACAATTCGGTTGTACAGAAACAACTAGGGAGAAATCCTGTCCACAAAGGCTCACAGTCTACGAGGGGCGGGTGGGGATACAGTGGGAGGGGGAAATTCCAGTCATGAGGCGGTGTGGTGGACCAGGTCTTATTGCAGGTGGTAGACTTGACGGAAGAGGTGGGTCTTCAGGCTTCTTTTGAAGGTTCTCAGGGTAGGAGAATGTCTGATGTGTTGGGGCAGTGAGTTCCAGAGTTTGGGAGAAATCCTGTATGCGGTTGTGCGAAGAGGAGATGAGGGGGGAGTAGAGGAGAAGCTCTTGGGAGGATCGCAGGTTGCGTGAGGGTAGGTATCGGGAGACCATGTCAGAGATGTATGGAGGGGACAGGTTGTGAATGGCTTTGTATGTCATGGTTAATGTTTTAAACCGGGATCTCTGGGAAGTAGGGAGCCAGTGAAGGGCTTGGCAGAGGGGGAGACAGGGGAGTAGCGGGGAGACAGATGGATTAGGCGGGCAGCGGAGTTCAAGATCGATTGGAGAGGTGCAAGGGAGGTATTGGGGAGGCCGGTGAGCAGGAGGTTGCAGTAATAGAGGCGGGAGATGATGAGAGCGTGAATAAGGGTTTTAGCAGTGTAGTGGTCAAGGAAAGTGCGATACCTATAGATGTTTTTGAGCTGGAGTCGGCAGGAGGTGGCAAGGGCCTGGATGTGGGGCTTGAAGGAGAGGGAAGAGTCAAGGATAACCCCGAGGCACTTGGCATGGGGGACTGGAGAGAGAGAGCAGTCGTTGACGACGATGGATAGGTCAGGTAGTGAGGGGGAGCGTCTTGGGGGAAGACTATGAACTCGGTTTTGTCCATGTTCAGCTTAAGGAAGCGAGCAGAGAAGAAGGATGAGATGGCGGACAGGCAGTGTGGAATTTTGGATAGAAGGGAGGCGATGTCAGGACCAGACAGGTAGATTTGGGTGTCGTCGGCGTAGAGGTGATATTGGAGGCCATGGGACTCAATGAGTTGCCCTAGGCCGAGAGTGTAGTTTGAGAACAGTAATGGTCCAAGAACTGAGCCCGACAGACAGGGGGTAGGGCGAGGAGGATGTGTGGGAGTGGGTGACTCTGAAGGTGCGGTTCGTTAAGTATGAGGAGATCCAAGAGAAGGCAAGGTCCGTGATGCCAAGAGATTCCAGGATCTGTAGTAGAAGGGAGTGGTCAACAGTGTCGAAAGTGGCGGACAGGTCGAGGAGGAGGAGAACAGAGTAGTGGCGCTTGCTTTTTCGCAGTCAGTAGGTCATTTGTGACTTTGGTCAGGGCTGTTTCAGTGGAGTGGAGGGGTCGGAAGCCAGATTGCAGGCGGTCAAAGAGGGAGCAGGAGGAGAGGTGAGAGGACAGCTCAGAGTGGACATGCTGTTCAAGTAGTTTAGAGGCGAAAGGGAGGAGAGATATAGGGCGGTAGTTGGAGACAGTTGTGGGATCGAGGGAGGGTTTTTTGAGGATGGGTGTGATCAAGGCGTGTTTGAAGGCTGAGGGGAAGGTGCCGGTGGTTTGTGATAGGTTGAAAAGATGAGTTAGGGCTGGGATGATAACGGAGGTGAGGTTGGGAATGAGGTGGGATGGGAGCGGGTCTTGGGCGCTGGTGGTGAGGTGTGATTTTGACATGAGGGAGGAGAGCTGGTCTTCAGTTATAGGGAGGAAGCAGTTGATGGAAGTAGAGGGCAGTATAGGTGAAAGGGGAGGCTGTGGGGACAGTGGATCAAAGCTGTCTCTGATTCTGTCAATCTTTTCTTTGAAGAAGGAGGCAAAGTCTTCTGCAGAGATAAGGGGAGAGGGAGGGGGAGCAGGCGGGCGGAGTAAGGAATTGAAGGTTTTGAAAAGTTGCTTGGGATTGTGGGACAGAGAGGTTATTAGGGATAAGAAGAAGGTTTGTTTGGCGGTGGCAAGTGCAGTCTTGAAGGCGATGAGGGACTGTTTGAACAGCGCAAAATGCTCAGTGGAACGTGATTTTTTCCATCGCCTCTCGGCGACCCTGGATGCCCGTCTCAGGTCTTTAGTGAGGGTGGTGTGCCAGGGTTGCCTATTAGTGCGTGGAGCGTGGTGTGTGAGGGAGGCTGCTAGGTCGAGCGCCTTGGTTAATGTGGTGTTGTAGAGGGTGGTGGCAGTGTCTGTGTCACGTATAGATGTTATGTTGGCGAGAGGGAGGAGGGATTGAGAGAGTGAGTGTAGATCAATGTGTTTTAGGTTTCTGCGGGGATGATCAAGTTTGCGGAGAGGAGGTGATGTAGTAGGGGAGGTGAAGGAGGAGAAGGTCGGCAGATTGTGGTCAGACAGGGGGAGGGTTGAGTTTGTGAGACTAGTAAGGGAGCAAAGACGGGTAAAGATGAGATCCAGCGTGTGGTCATCTTTGTAGGTGGCAGAGGAGGACCATTGGGAGAGCCCGAAGGAGGAAGTCAGGGAAAGAGGTTGAGAGGCGGTTTGGTGGGCAGTGTCAATGGGGATGTTGAAATCGCCCATAATGATGGTGGGGATGTCCGTAGACAGGAAATCAAGTAGCCAGGTGGTAAAGTGGTCGAGGAAGGTGGGGATGGATGCAGGGGGGCGGTAGATGACGGCTAGCTGGAGGTTACAGGGGGAGAAGATGCGGACAGAGTGGGCTTCGAAAGATGGGAGAGTAACAGAGGGGGTTAATGGAATAGGGGCGAAGGAGCAGGTGTCGGATAGGAGTATGCCGACACCTCCGCCATGTTTGTCAGAGGGGCGGGGTGTGTGGGAAAGGTTGAATCCGCCGTAGGATAGTGCAGCAGGGGAGGCCGTGTCGGAGGGGGTGAGCCAAGTCTCTGTGATGCCAAGGAATGAGAGTTTATTAGAAATAAAGAGTTCATGGATGTCTGTGAGCTTATTACTGACTGAGTGGGCATTCCAGAGTGCGCCTGGCAGGGAGATTAGAGGAGCAGGGGCTTGCGGGATGGGTCTAAGGTTGGTCAGGTTGCGAGGGCGGGTGATGGTGGGGTTATGAGAGTTGGTGATGGGACGTTGGGGTGGGGTGTAGGTGACTATGGGGATGTGGTGGGGGGGGCCGGGATTAGGGGAAATGTCACCAGCGAGTAGGAAGAGCAGGGAGAGGGTTAGCAGGTGGGAGCATGAGAGTTTACATGGTGGCCGTGCCTGATTGGAGATGGAGGATTGAAAGTGCATGAATAGTTCAGAGGAGTGGGTGAGGTGGTTAGGTAGGATGGAGGGTGAGAGAAGTACTTTGTTGCTGGGTGGAGGGATGAGCGGGGGTAGTAGGAAGTGGAGAAGGATGGGAGTGAGAGTGTAAAGGAGGGATACATTGTGGATGGTGAGCAGGGGTTGGGAGTAGTGTGGGTCAGATGCAGTGGGAAGGAGAGCTGTAGTGGTGGGTGAGAGGTCAGTAGTGATGAGTAGCCTGGGGTTTACATAGTGAATACATAATTGCAGTACAAGTGAACAAATTGCATATATGTTTGTTTGTCTTGCATGACTTACCCGTTTCCTGCCCCGTTTAACTGCCCGGTGTAACTGCACTTCTACAGTTGGCACTTATGCAGTTGGCATGATTGCACCACTTAGCTGGGTCTACATATATAGTGAGTTTCTACTTAGATCTGGGTCTATTACACTTGTTAATCAATCAATCAAAGAAACTCAGCACAGCAGAAGGTAATAAATGCAAGACAAATAAACAAGAGTTTCTGGCTATCCTGGGTCATAAACACTTTTAAACCAAAGATGACCTCTGAACATCCCACATCACACACAGTAAGATGATTTCAGTATATTACATTATTAAAAGACAAGTATATTGTTGATTGAAGTTACAGATTCATATACCTCTCTTGTGAAGAGAGACATGCAGGAAAGATGAGTGAATTGAAGTTACAGATTCATATACCTCTCTTGTGAAGAGAGACATGCAGGAAAGATGAGTGAATTGAAGTTACAGATTCATATACCTCTCTTGTGAAGAGAGACATGCAGGAAAGATGAGTGAATTGAAGTTACAGATTCATATACCTCTCTTGTGAAGAGAGACATGCAGGAAAGATGAGTGAATTGAAGTTACAGATTCATATACCTGTATGAAGAGAGAAGAGATGACCAGTAGATTCTTGCCCAGCGTAACTGCACTTCTACAGTTGGCACTTATGCAGTTGGCATGATTGCAAGACCCCGCATGATAGGGCATATATTCGCCACATAGATCAGCGAAGAGTTCAGCAACCTTCAGAACCCCATTGAAATCGATGGGAGGCAAAATCAAGGGCATAGAAAACACCATCGAAGGGCCAAAAAGCTGTCTTAGGCTAGGGTCACACATAAGCCCGTGGTCCATTTTTGGCATCAGTTTTTGCACTTTTGTCCAAAAACTGATGCACAAACTGATTATTTGTAATAAATACCCTATCCGTTTTTTACTGCACCCAAAAACGTTGCTAGGATCTTTTTTTACCCAAAAACATTGGTAGAAACGTTTTTGGGTGCAGTTTAAAAATGGATCCGTTTTGTTAACATGGGGCCCTATGGGAAAACGGATCCGTTTTTTTGGTGCCTTAAAAAAATGGATCCGTTTTTCCTATCATTTTTTGTCAAAAAATGACTAAGTCCAAAAAACGTTCAGTGGCACAGGAGGCTCAAAAAGCACCCAAAAAAACGGATCTGTCATGGGAGGCACTCTGAAAAACGGATTGGCATGTGTGACCCTAGCCTTACAGAGCTCAAACCATTTTACAATGGAGCCCTTATGTTTTGGCACAGACATTATCTTCCTACACTATTACATAGCAAGCTTCAACACCACTGTGACCATGCTTCCAGACCCGCACATGAACCTCAAACATCCCCATGGCTTCCCTGAGATTATCTCAGGTTACACAGTGGGTATTACACTGCAAGGGATCCCACTTTATGCCATGAGATAACCTCAGTGGCATCAGTGCTCATAATACTAGCTGTCTCATGAGAGCCAACATATAGCATGAGACGAAGTGGATATATCTCACCGGTATCGTGAGGCAGTGCTCGTGAGGAGTGCTGATGTCAGGGAGTGCAACACAGTTCTATGTTGCAGGATAGCCCCTGTGTGTCCCCTCAAGTTTGAACTCCAGTAATGTTTGTTATGGCACCGCTTGTCACACTCATGTGTGCCTGCGTGCCTACGCTCACGGCATATGGGGTAAACTTTCTATGATTGTGACCAAACCATATTGTTGTAAAGCCCAATTCCAACGGTACATTATTTGGGCTTTACAAACAAATCCAGTGCCGAGGGTATTGCAGCAGGTAGTCACAGAAATTGAGGATTTTTTTAGTATTTCCTTTTAGGTCTATTTTCCTTGTACCTTTTCCTTGTATTTGTATTATTGTAGAGGTGAGGCTGACATCTTTGCCATCCAGAATACTAGCCAGGGTTAGTTCAGGGTGAGAGAGAGAGGGAGAGAGAGCAAGAAAAAGAGAGAGAGATAGAGAGAGAGAGAGGGCCTAAGCACGTAACAGTGACTAGAAGAGGGACCTGTATATGGACATTAGGAAGTGCAGAGTTCAGTCTAATGTGAGTGTCAGGAGGTTACCCCTCTCCCATCTCCCAATTGCTAGGGCCTTTCTTCTATACCATCTCTATTATCACCCCTGTGTTGCGCTGCATGCTAGGTGTCCGAACTCCCTGGCTGGAGAGTATCAAATTACAGGTAATGTTAAAGTCAATGGGAAATAGTTAGAAAACAATTAATAGTGCAATATAAGTGATGATGATGATGATTATCATTACTAGAAATAGGCCCAATGCTATTGCATCGGGAGGGCAGTCTTTGTGCCTGTGTCCCCTTGTGCGCTCTCTCCTGTCTGTGCTGTCTCTTCTCCTGTGCGCCCTGTCTTACTTGTGCCTTTCTCTCTGCTCTGTGTGCTCTCAGCCCCTGTGTGCGCTCTCTCTCCCATGACTCTGCCTCCTCTCTGCATTCTGCCTCACTTGTGGCTTGTATGTCCCCTGTGCCTTCTCCCTCCCCTGTGCCCCTGCCTCCACTGTGCCTTATGGCTCCCGTGTGCCTGCCTCCCATCACTGAGCCACCATACAGTGCTCACCATTGAGCTACCATACATTGCTAACCACTGAGCCACCGTATACTGTGCTAACCACTGAGCCATCACACAGTGCTAACCACTGAGCCATCATATACTGTGCTAACCACTGAGCCACCGTATACAGTGCTAACCACTGAGCCACCGTATACTGTGCTAACCACTGAGCCATCATACAGTGCTAACCACTGAGCCACCATATACTATGCTAACCACTGAGCCACCATATACTGTGCTAACCACTGAGCCACCGCACAGTGCTAACCACTGAGCTACTGTAGAGTGCAGACCACTGAGCCACCATACAGGGCTGACTACTGAGCCACTGTACCATGCTAACCACTAAGGCTGGTTTCACACTGCAGTTTTTTTCCTGATAAGGTTCGTTCAGGTTTGTGGAACCAGGAGAGGAACTTGCAGAAAAAAACTATACATGAAAGATTGACACCTGTTCTGAGTTTTGGAGGCACTCCTGGTTTTGGCACACAAACCTGATCGAACCTGATCAGGGAAAAAACTGCAGTGTGAAACCAGCCTTAGCCACCATATTCAGTGCTAACCACTGAGCCACCGCACAGTTCTAACCAATGAACCACTGTACATTGCTAACCACAGAGACACCGTACATTGCTAACCACTGAACCACCATATACAGTACTAACCACTGAGCCACCATATACAGTGCTAACCACTTAACCACCATATACAGTGCTAACCACTGAGCCACAATACAATGCTAACCACTGAGCTACTGTAGAGTGCAGACCACTGAGCCACCATACAGTGCTGACTACTGAGCCACTCTACAGTGCTAACCACTGAGCCAGCATATACAGTGCTAACCACTGGCCACCATATACTGTGCTAAGCACTGAGCCACTGCACAGTGCAAACCACTGAGCCACCTCACAGTGTTAACCACAGAGCCACTGCACAGTGCTAACCCTTGAGCCACCACACAGTTATAACCATTGAACCAGCGCACAATTCTAACCACAGAGCCACTGTACAATGATAACCACTGAGTCACCATATACAGTGCTAACCACTGAGCCACAGTATACAGTGCTAACCTCTCAGCCACCGCACAGTTCTAACCACTGAGCCACCATGCAGTTCTAACCACAGAGCCACCATACAGTGCTAACCACTGAACCACCATATACTGTGCGAACCACTGAGCCATCATACAGTGCTAACCACTGAGCCTCCATACAGTGCTAACCTTTGAGCCACCATACAGTACCAACCACTGAGCCTCCATACAGTGCTAACCACTGAGCCACCTAAACACTGAGCCTACATATACAGTGCTAACCACTGAGCCACAATAGAGAGTGCTAACCATTGAGCCACCATATACAGTACTAACCACTGAGCCAGCATACAGTGCTAACCACTGAGCCTCCATACAGTGCTAACCACTGAGCCACCATTCCATGCTAACCACTGAGCCACCTAAACACTGAGCCAACATATACAGTGCTAACCACTGAGCCACCATATAGAGTGCTAACCACTGAGCCACCATATACAGTACTAATCATTGAGCCACCATACAGTGCTACCCACTGAGCCCCCATATACAGTGCTAACCACTGAGCCAACATAAACAGTGCTAATCACTGAGTCACCATACAGTGCTAACCACTGGGCCACCATATACAATGCTAATCACTGAGCCACATATACAAGGCTAACCACTGAGCCACCATACAGGGCTAACCACTGAGCTACCATACAGTGCTAACCACTGAGCCACCATATACAGTGCTAACCACTGAGCCACCATATACAGTGCTAACCACTGAGCCACCATATACAGTGCTAACCACTGAGCCACCATACAGTGCTAACAACTGAGCTGAGCCAGCTTTAAATCTCCCGCCAATACCACGCCGCTCAGCTGATTGGTCAAGAGCTGTGCAGCGCACGACCAATCAGCTGAGCAACGTGGTATTGGTGGAGATTTAAACCTGCCCTCCAATACTGCCCAGGTGATTGGTCGCTGCGGTCGGCCGCAAGCAATGAGTGAAGCGGCATTTAAATTACGGGACCTACAGTCAGATATGGTGGAAGTAAGAGAGAGGAGCACAGAACCTATAGACAGATATGGTGGAGGTCAGAGAAAAAACACAGGACATACAGTCACATATGGGGGAGTTCAGAGAAAAGAGAAGTGAAAAGAAGCCTGTAGATGGCTATATAAAATGACTGATTGCAGATCTTTATTCTGAATGGTGTGCAACCAAGTATTACGTTGAGGGAGTCAATAATGTTGTCTTTTTTTCTGGGCCATGAAACAATGATTAATATAGAGCAACTGTGGAAGTGCAAGGACCTCTTGATCACCACCAAATGATCATTGGTCACAGCTATTGCATTTTCAATAGCATTGTACGGATGTGAGATGTAGACCTTGACAAAGGATGATCAAAAAAAGATCGATTCTTTCAAACTGTGGTGCTGGAGGAGATTTACTAATCCCGTGGGCAGCCAAGATCACAAATAAGCCTTTTCTGGAATCTGTCAATCCCCAGACGTCCCTGGTAGGAAAAGTCACAAAAGAGAAGCTGTCTAATTGGCCATGTGATGAGAGCAAATTCCCTCGAGAAGGACGTGATGCTTGGTGTGGTCAGTGGCAGTAAAGCTCATGAAAGATATAAGACCCATTGGCTGGAAACCATCATGGCAGACACAGGCTGAACATCAGAGGACTAACTAAAGGACGCTTTGACAAACAGAGAATCATGGAGGGAAATGGTTCCTATGGTATCCAATAGTCAGACACTATGGATGAAATTAGAATTTGTCAAAAAAAGTTTAAAAGCTTATGAAATGCTGTTAACTGCACTTCATTAACCACAGAAACATGCAAAATGTGAATACCGAAATTGGTTGTCCATGACTGTACTTCAATAGTCTATTGTGTCATCTAATAATTAGAATATGTAATACTGAAAATTAAATATACAGTGTAATGGTGCTGTCACACATAACGATTGCTCCAACGATCCCAACAGCGATAACGACCTGCTGGGATCGCTGGAGCGTCGTTACCTGATCGCTGGGGAGCTGTCAAACAGGCAGATCTCCCCAGCGATCAGGCCATGGGAGCCACCTCCGACATCGCTCCCTGCTTAGCGCTGCCGGAAGCGCTAAGCAGGGAGAATGCTGGTAACTATGATAAACAGCGGGGTATCCAGGCAGCGCGCGCTGCCTGGATACCCGGTGTTTATCATAGTTACCAGCGTTCTCCCTGCTTAGAGCTGCCTGTAAGCAGGGAGAACGCTGGTAACTATCATAAACACCGGGTATCCAGGCATCGCGCCCTGCCTAGATACCCGCTGTTTATCATAGTTACCAGCGTTCTCCCTGCTTACAGGCAGTGCTAAGCAGGGAGGACGCTGGTAACCATGGTAAACGCCGGATATCTAGACAGTGCGCACTGCCTGGATACCCGGTGTTTACCATAGTAACCAGCCCTGTGAGGTCACAGATCGCTGGTTTCTTGCAGTCACACGCAGCGATGTGTGCTGACCAGCGGGAAACCAACGATCTAAAAATGACCCACAGCACTTTGCAGCGATCAGCGACCTCACAGCAGGGGCCTGATCGCTGCAAAGTGTCACACAGAACGATATCGCTGGAGAGATCGCTGCAACGTCACAGTTACAACGATCTCTCTAACGATATCGTTATGTGTGACTGGGGCTTTACAGTATTCATTGTTTGATGTTGTTATCATGTTATGTCTGCAAAAAATGGAAATAACTATAATTACGCAATGTGTCCTGACAGGTTAACACTTGTTACATTTATATCTCTTATTAGTCTAATAAATAACTAGCAGAACTTGTTTTTACTGTTGCTGTCTTTCCTTTGGAATTTAAATCATCAACCAGACATGTCAAAACTGTTTCTTTACTCATAAATTTTAATCATCAACCATGTCCCATACCTAAAAAGTGAAGGGAAAAGGACCCAAACAGCTAAAACTAGTGTTACAACACCAATGATAGTTACATATTGGAGTTAAGGCTTACTGTCCTTGGTTGAACCTGATTTTAAACATTTTGTTTGTCATTCTACAAGATCTGCAGAACATTGACTTCACCCGAGGAGAATAAATCATTCATAAAACCCTAATTGATCTGATATGATGTTAGGTTGCTTAAAAGTTTTTTTTTAGAATTTAGAAATCCCATTTTTACAGTATAGACCTTATTAGAGAAATCTGAGTTACTAAAAGAAAGTCCTCCTCTGTAACTACATGGCGGGGCCACTTTGGTGAGAAGCGGGGGGTGGGGGCTTGTAGAGGATTGAAGGGGCGGGCACTCTTGCGCGGCTGCAGGGAGTGATCCTGTCCGCCCTCCGCTCCTCTTCTGGCGCTGACGCGGCGGGTGGCTGGAGGCAGGGGGCGGGCCCGGTCTCAGCCGCGACCGCGGTAGTTACGCCACTGATCTTCATCACTTAGTATTGAAATGAATTAAGGCTGGTTACTCACTCATACTGAGTGATAATACATTAAAAAATAGGGCTTATTGGCTTATTATAACATGATCCGCCCTGTAACAACTAATAATAACAATGATTTACTGCTATATATAAAGTTATAAATAAAGAAGTAAATTAACTAGTTCCTGTTATCCCTTTATTTCTTGTACATTGATCAACTACTCCAAATACAATAATGTCCCTGCTGTCCATATACAAAGTATGAGGTCTCCATAAAGCCACCCAATTGTATGATGCACCTACACAATATGATGTTCCTACAGCGCCCCCATGCAGTATGAAGTCCTCACAGTGCACCTTTTGCAGTATAAAGACCACACAGTGCACCTTTTGCAGTATGAAGTACGTGCGTAGCCCATCATGCAGTATGAAGTCAACACAATGCACCTTATGCATTACTAAGTCCATACAGGGCTACCTAGGCAGCATGAAGTTCACACATAGCCCCACATGCACTATGAAGTCAACACAGAACTCCCCATGCAGTATGAAGTCCACACAGAGCCCACCATGCAATGCAAAGTCCACACAGAGCCCCTACGCAGCATCAAGTCCACACAGGACCCTACATGCAATATGAAGTCTGACATCTAGATTCTCCACATTTTCTACCGAGACCCTGATTTTGTCGCTTGACCCAATAAAATGAGGGCACCTTAACGATGGTTATTGGGCTCAAGTGCTTTGGCCAACGCACCAGCTAAATTCTCTAATTTTTTTCTCTATAATCTCAAGCAGTTTCTGCTACGCCTGTTTGCCCCATTCACACTTGCTTAGCTCTACACATGGCCTTAACATTGCATTCATTAGGCAGTATGCTAGTTCAGTTTTATTTAGTATTCGTGTGCAGCATATTTCTTCATATATAATGTGTTTTTTTTCTATATATAAATATAAGTAGCACTATTTAGTGATTAAATATGAAAAAAGAAAATTGCAGCTAAGGGCCCTTTCACATCAGCGTTTTTTTAAATTTGCGGCAGATGCGGTTAAAAAACCGCATCTGCCGCGATTACCGCATACCGGCTGCACTTGCGGCGCGGTTGCGGTAAACGCCATGCAAAGTATAGGCGTACTTGCGGCAGGTGCGGCCGCGAAAACAACCGCGGCTTATCGCGTTTTTTTTCGCGGCGGCACCTGCCGCAAGTGCAAAACCGCACTTGCCGCATCGGCCGCAAGTACGCCTATACTTTGCATGGCGTTTACCGCAACCGCGCCGCAAGTGCAGCCGGTATGCGGTAATCGCGGCAGATGCGGTTTTTTCACCGCATCTGCCGCAAATTTCAAAAAACGCTGATGTGAAAGGGCCCTAAGCTAAAAAGGTTAAAGAAGACACTTAGCTTTATAAATGCGCATTAATAAACCACCCAGTCACCACGTTGAGGTGTGTCTTGTCAACTGGGTCCCTAGATCCCTTCCTACCTATTTTCTGGCACAATTTGGATACATTTTATAGGCTGTCTGATACCTGCGAGTAGTGATGGGCGAATCCTAAATTACTTGGAATCGCTTGACTCTAGCGAGTCCGAGCCCAGGACTCGCTACTCGTTGCGAGTCTAGCGAGTCCAATGTTAATGAATGGGGAAGCGAGTAATAGCGAGTAGTGTGAGATTTACAACTCGCAGATGTGTCTCGGAAGCTTCAGCCTGAAGCAATCCTAGTTTTGTCATTTATTTGCATTGCTCATTTACTTTGTAAGTAATCGCTGACTCGCACAGATAAGATCCTGTCTTCTCTGTGTTCTGGCTGCCCCAGCTCCAGGGTCCTAGAGCCTGCCTGCTGCCTGATGTAGCAGTGCTGAGATTGTTCTCAGTCTGCTCATTCCCTGTGTACAGACATGAATGTCTGTGCACAGAGATGATGTAGCAGAGCTGAGATTGTTCTCAGTCTGCTCATTCCCTGTGTACAGACATGAATGTCTGTGCACAGAGATGATGTAGCAGAGCTGAGATTGTTCTCAGTCTGCTTATTCCCTGTGCATAGACATCTATATTTATGCACAGGGGATGTAGCAGAGAGGACATCGCGTTTTGGACTGCGTCGGACGGAAGAGAATTTTTTTAATTAAAGATGGAGTCCCTAATGGCTTTTTTTTTTATTTCTAATAAAAAATTTTCCTTGTGTTGTGTTTTTTTTAAAACAATTTAATAGAAATTCATGGCGGTCATGTCTAATATTGGCGTGACCGCCATAAATTTCGGGCTTAGGGCCAGCTGATAATACAAAGCTGGCCCTAACCTCTTTATTACCCAGCGTGCCACCGCTACCAGGGCCGCTGGAAGAGCGGGGTTCAGCGCCAGAGGATGGCGCTTCAATGAACGCGCCATCTTCTGGGGCGGCTGCGGGCTGCAATTTGCAGCGGGGGTGCCCAGAAAGCTTGGGCATCCCTGCGCTGCGGATTCCAGCCCCCAGCTGCTTAGCTGTACCTGGCTAGACATAGAAATTGCGCGGAGCCCCGCGCATTTTTTTTTAATTATTTCATGAAATTCTGAGATTCTGACTCTGAGACTCTGACTCTGAGACTCTGACTCTGAAATTCATGAAATAATTAAAAAAAAATGCGTGGGGCTCCGCGCAATTTCTATGTCTAGCCAGGTACAGCTAAGCAGCTGGGGGCTGGAATCCGCAGCGCAGGGATGCCCAAGCTTTCTGGGCACCCCCCGCTGCAAATTGCAGCCCGCAGCCGCCCCAGAAGATGGCGCGTTCATTGAAGCGCCATCCTCTGGCGCTGAACCCCGCTCTTCCAGCGGCCCTGGTAGCGGTGGCACGCTGGGTAATAAAGAGGTTAGGGCCAGCTTTGTATTATCAGCTGGCCCTAAGCCCGAAATTTATGGCGGTCACGCCAATATTAGACATGACCGCCATGAATTTCTATTAAATTGTTTTAAAAAAAACACAACACAAGGAAAATTTTTTATTAGAAATAAAAAAAAAAGCCATTAGGGACTCCATCTTTAATTAAAAAAATCCTCTTCCGTCCGACGCAGTCCAAAACGCGATGTCCTCTCTGCTACATCCCCTGTGCATAAATATAGATGTCTATGCACAGGGAATAAGCAGGCTGAGAACAATCTCAGCTCTGCTACATCATCTCTGTGCACAGACATTCATGTCTGTACACAGGGAATGAGCAGACTGAGAACAATCTCAGCTCTGCTACATCATCTCTGTGCACAGACATTCATGTCTGTACACAGGGAATGAGCAGACTGAGAACAATCTCAGCACTGCTACATCATCTCTGTGCACAGACATTCATGTCTGTACACAGGGAATGAGCAGACTGAGAACAATCTCAGCACTGCTACATCAGGCAGAGGCGGGCTCTAGGACCCTGGAGCTGCACAGAGAAGACAGCTGGACTCGGCTCGCAAAGAAACAGCAGTTACTTTGCAGTTTCCCTGCTATCACTGGCACAGTAGCCAGTGATTACTCGCACGAGTCTAATGCAAACAATGGCAATCCTAGTTTTGTCAGCGTTTCTGACAAAACTAGGATTGATATTGATTTGCATTGGACTCGTGCGAGTAATCACTGGGAAACTCGCAGAGTACCGAGTCCTGCGAGTCCCTTACTACTCGCCGAGTAACGAGTCCTAGCGAGTAGATTCGCCCATCCCTACCTGCGAGTAATGGAGAATGTAGGCCTACAGGAGCAAGGAAAGGTGTTACTTATTAGCAATCTTTGCCTGGTTGGAATCAAAATTAACCTCTTCAAGAATAGACTGGAACCCATGTGTTTAAGTGCACTAACACTGGTAGAAATAGTACTGCATCTATATATGTATGCGTATGGGTTCACCCCCTATGTATGTACCATTTCCCACCTAGTTATCCGGTGTCCAAACATGCTATTGCTTTCTGATGTCAGCCTTCCAGTCTATTCTTGAAGAGGTTAATTTTGATTCCAACCAGGCAAAGATTGCTAATAAGTAACACCTTTCCTTGCTCCTATAGGCCTACATTCTCCATTGCTCGCAGGTATCAGACAGCCTATAAAATGTATCCAAATTGTGCCAGAAAATAGGTAGGAAGGGATCTAGGGACCCAGTTGACAAGACACACCTCAACGTGGTGACTGGGTGGTTTATTAATGCGCATTTATAAAGCTAAGTTTCTTCTTTAACCTTTTTAGCTTAGCTGCAATTTTCTTTTTTCATATTTAATCACTAAATAGTGCTACTTATATTTATATATCTAAACTGTGTTTAAGTGCACTAACACTGGTAGAAATAGTACTGCATCTATATATGTATGTGTTTTTTTTCTAGCTAGCACCTTTTACATACAAGGTGTTACCAGTCAATTCTTACTATTAATATTGCTATTATTTTTTTACTGTGCACCCTCCCCCACCCCATAGCTTTGTAAAAACCTCAATTTTACTGCAGCCCAGGTCCTAGACATACCCTTACAAGCAGGTTATAGTTGCACCTAGTATCATATAACACCCATATATGCAATTCACACTGCAAGTAGAGGCATTAGGTTAGGACCCAATAGAATGAGAGCACCTTGACGATGGTTATCAGGCTCTCATACTTTGGCCAATGCACCAGCTAAGTTCTCAAATTTTTTTCTCTATAATCTTAAGCAGTTTCTGTTATGCCTTTTTGCCCCATTCACACTTGCTTAGCTCTACACATTGCCTTGCCATTGCATTCATTAGCCAGTATGCTAGATCAGTTTCATTTAGTATTAGTGTGCATCAGATTTCTTCATATATTGTGTTTTTTCTCTATCTAGTACCTTTTACATACAAGGTGTTGCCAGTCAGTTCTTACTTTTATTAATGATGATTATGCTGTCACATAAGCTGAGCTTAAATGATAGCCAAACTATAATTACTTCCAGGTCTAATGTAAAAAAAGAGTCCAGCAGCACTCCGGTCCTTAAAAGACTTCCAGACTCTATTTAATAATGGTTCATTAGCAAAACAGGGAAAGATGCAGGGTGTGTACGGGACAACTGCCTTTTTCACAACTTGTCCAGCCTCCCTGTTGAAGCACCACAAGGTGCGAAACAGGCTGTTGCCCCTTACACACCCTGCATCTCTCCCTTTTTTGCTTATGCCCTGCTAGTAAATAAAGTTGGAAGTCTTTTAAGGACTGAAGTGCTTCTCTACATTGGATACAACTGCTTCTAATAAAATCTGGCACCCGTTAATCCTGGATGTGGTCTATGGAGCTCTGGGACAGATCTGAGGTTCCGCTCTACAGAAGTCTGTAAGTAGTGCTGGAGGTTTCTTCTTTATTTTTATATGACTTCCAGATCTTCTATCTATAGTTGTCTGTTATACAGTGGTAAGAACATGATCTAAAAGGTGTTCTGCCAGTGTAACATTGACAAGTCTTATGTATTTCAATGCATTAGACCAGTGGTAAGTGTAATAAAAAGTAAAGTCCAACATAGGGAATAAGTAATTAAGTAAAAAAAAAAAAATGTAATATTTGTAAATGAAAAAAATATTCTACCAATAAATAAGTACATTCCTATAAAAAAAAATTAATCCCTTTCGAAAACACTGAAAAAAAGTGAATAAACATTTGCATGTTATTTTATCATAACTAGAGACAGTGAGTGAGGCATAGTTGGAATTGTATGCACACGAAGAATAAAGCTGTTTTTTTTTAATTTTTAGTCAATGGTGAACTTCTTAAAAAGAAAGTATTCCTGAATTACTATTTCTTAATCATTTTGCCACATAAAACTGGGATCGAAAGTGATAAAAAAAGTTATGTACAACGGTAGAAATAAAAACAAAAGCCTGCAAGAAGCTGATTTTTTTTAATATGTTACAGTGGCAAAACATAAAAACCTGATACAAGTCAAGTATTGCTGTAATTATTATTATGGAGAGGAGACAAAAGGTTGGGGGTGTGGCAGCTCTGGAGGTGATGAAGCGGCAGCTTTGTTGATGGTGAGGTAGCAGCTCTGGAGGTGGTGAGGTTGCAGCTCTGGTGGTGGTGGGGTAGCCGCTCCGGTGATGTTGATTTCGGAGCTCCAGTGGTGGTGAGGCGGCAGCATGGTCATTGCAGGCTGTAAGCTTTCCTGGAGAGATGGGTTTTAAGGTTCTGTCTGAAGGATCCAAGCGTGGTGGATAATCGGAGATGTTGGGGCGCAGAATTCCAGAGGATGGGGGATATTCGAGAGAAATCTTGGAGGTGATTGTGTGAGGAACGAATAAATGTGGAGGAGAGTAGGAGGTCTTGGGAGGATTGAAAATTACATGAGGGAAGATATTGGGAGATGAGTTCAGAGATATAGGGAGGGAACAGGTTATGGATAGCTTTGTAGGTAAGTGTTAGTAGCTTGAACTGGATTCATTGTGGAATTATGAGCCAGTGAAGAGATTTGCAGAGGGGAGAAAGAGGGGAGTAGCGAGGAGAGAGGTGGATTAGTTGGGCAGCAGAGTTTAGGACAGACTTGAGTGATGCAAGAGAATTAGCGTGGAGGCTACAGAGGAGGATGTTGCAGTAATTGAGGCGGGAGATGATGAGGGCATGTACAAGAGTTTTAGTAGACTGAGGGCTGAGGAAAGGATGAATTCTGAAAATTTTTTGAGCTGGAGGTGATAGGAGGTGGCGAGAGTTTGGATGTGCAGTTTCAGGCAGCGGATTTCAGGTGCGGGAGAGAGTGTTATGCTGTTTATTGTAATAGATGGATCAGGTAGGGAAGATACATGAGGTGGAGGGAAAATTATGAGTTTAGTTTTGTCTACACTGAGTTTTAGGAAGCGAGATGTGAAGAAGGAGGATATTGCTGACAGGATTCTGGACAGTAGAGAGGTGACGTCTGGGCCAGAGAGGTAGATCCGAGTGTCATCCGTGTACAGGTGGTACTGGAAGCTATGGAACTTTATGAGTTACCCTAGGCCATGGGTATGGATGGAGAAAAGTAGGGGCCCTAGGACAGAGCCTTAAGGGACCCGGACAAAGAGAGTGCAGAATGAGGAGGTAGTGTGGGAGTGGGAAACGCTGAATGTGTGGTCGGAAAGGTATGAGGCGATCCAGGATAGGGCAAGTTCTTTGATGCCAAGGGAAGAAAGAATCTGCAGCAATGGGTAGTAGCCAACTTTGTTGAAGGCTGGGGACAGCTCCAGAAGGAGGAGGATGGAAAATTGTCTGTTAGGTTTGGCTGTGAGCAAGTTGTTAGTAATTTTGGTCAAGGCAGTTTTGATGGAGTGGTGAAGATGGAAGCCAGATTGTAGGTTATCAAGGAGAGAGTTAGAATAAAGGTGGGTGGAAAGTTGAGCATGGACATGCTGCTCAAGGAGTTTGGAAGCAAATGGGAGCATTGATATGGGGCGATAGCTAGGCATAGCAGTCAAGTCAAGGTTTGGCTTTTTGAGGATGGGTGTTATGGTGGCATGCTTGAAAGCTGAGGGGAAGGTACCAGAAGATAGCGATATTTTGAAGAGATGGGTTAGGGCTGGAATGAGCATGTTAGTCTTGTTGGGGTGGAGGTGGGAAGGGATTGGGTTGGGTGCACAAGTGGTAAGGTGTGATTTGGAGAGGAGATAAGTAAGATCTCCTTCAGTGATCCTGTAGAGGGAGGTTATAAGGGAAGGGCAGGGGTCTGGTATATGTAGTTGTTGTGGTTGTGGAACAATAAAGGTTTGCCTTGTTTGGTTGATCTTATTTTTGAAGTATGTGGCAAAGACCTTGGCAGAGATGAGGGGAGTCACAGGGGCAGTGGTGGGCAGAGGAGAGAGTTAAATGTGCTGAACAGTTGTTTGGGGTTGTAGGATAAGGAAGATACAAGGGTTGTGAAATAAGTCTGTTTAGCAGAGGTGAGGGCTGATTTGAAGGCAAGAGTAGCTTGTTTGAAAGCAGTGAAGTCGTCTAGCAGGAGTGTTTTCTTCCAGCGCCACTCCATGACCCTGGACACTTGTCAAAGTTTTTTTAGTGAGATTTTTGTGCCAGGGTTGCCTATTGATTTGTCGTACTTTGCCATGCATGAGAGGGGCAACTATGGCTGATGTGAGGGTGGCATTATAGAAAGCGGTGGCACTGTCTGTATCATGGAGTGAAGATATGGAGGACAGAGATAGAATAGAGTCTGAGAGTCTGTAAATGTCTAGGTGTGCGAGGTTTCTGCGAGGATGTGCTAGTGGCTAGACATGGGGGTCGGTGAGGAGAAAAAGGATGAGATAGCGAGTAGATGATGGTTAGATAGGGAGCAGAGGCAGGTGAAGATGAGGTCTAGTGTATGTCCGTCTGTGTGGGTGGCTGTGGAGGACCACTGAGTAAGTACAAAGGATGAGGTAGGTGAAAGGAGTTTTGAGGCTGGCGGGTGTCAGTAGGGATATTGAAGTCACCCATGATGATGGTGGGGATGTCAGCAGAGAGAAAGTGAAGTGTAGAAGTCATGCGGAGATTTGGTCGATGAAGGCAGTGGCTGACCCCAGTGGTCGGTAAATGACAGCCATTTGGAGACTAGTAGAACGAGTAGATGAGAGTAATTGAAGTGACCCAAAAAATAAAGCCATCTTATCATGTATACCACTTGATGAATGGCATAAAAAAAGTCAATGAAACCAACCCTTGACCTGCTGTTGATTTGTTTATTCTTGTTCCCAAAGATTAGAGTGAGTTCTCGGCTCCACAGTGAGCACTTGCACCAAAATTTCCACATAAATCTCTGAAATACATGATACAAATAAAACCTCTAAAGGAACATTAATTATAATGAGATAGATGGAGTAATTTTGGACTATCTCTGACCTATTATCTGGCAGTGATCACAGTTTTTTGCACTTCTGAAAAGGATACCTCATAGAGAGGCCAGACGGAGTCCAGAGTAATTCTGCTACTTCATTATAGTGAATGGATCCCTACCAGGCTGTATTTGTATCCCATTATTCAGAGATTTACATGGAAACCTCAATGTAAGTGCTCAGCGTAGAGTACAGGATTAATTTGATCCAAAATTTTATGTAGACTGTTCCAAATGAAAACTTTGACTCCACCCCCCAAAAAAACAAGTTTGCACTCAGGTCTGTCATCTGTCAGTGGAAACATAGCGTTTTTTTTATGTTACTAGTAGCTCTCCTTCCTGAGCCTCATGGAGTGCCGAAACCATATCTAGGATTAACAGATTTGGCAATTCTGTAGGAATGAGAGCCCCCTTTATTTATGTGGTACGTGTCTTCAGAGACGCAAGCTGTCACAATGTACAGGTGCTACAATGTACTGCGCACTGCAGCATACTGGGCACTACAATGGCAGATTTTAAATGATCACATCAGCAATATTTGCTTAAGTCTGAAAAACACCCATGGAGTCAAAATCATCCCTAGATAAACTCCCAGAGGGGTGTAATTTCCAAAATGGGGGATATTTGAGTGGGATACTGCTCTACTTGTACTAAGGGGTAAACCGGTGCTCCAAGAGACTCATCCCTCTTGAGACTTGCTATGTGGCTAAGCAATATCGTGCAGCCATATATGGGGTATTGCAATGTTCAGCCGAAATTAATACAAATTTTGTTGTCATAATTACCCACTTTCCTGCGTGAAAATGTAACTCCTGAAACTAAAATATTTTTTTTTGTGGTTAAAAATGTTTTTTTTCTTTCCCCACCCAATGGTATAAAATTCTAGGACACACCTGTGGTGTCAAAATGCACACTGCACCCTTGTATAAAATCATTGGTAGGTATAGTTTGTAAGATGGAGTCACTTATAGGAGGTTCTACTGTTGTAGCATCTCAGGGTCTTTGTCATTGTGACATGGCACATACAAACCATTCCACAAAATCTGCCCTATAGGACCGGAGCTCCACTTGTGAGAAACTTGCATGTGTCTCACATCGCATCTCCCAGCATGGCCGCCAGCTTTCCAGACTGGAGCGTGGAGCTAAATGTGTTTCTATGCAGCTCCGTGCTTCTGCCTGGATAACTGGTGGCAGTGCCAGGGCATGTGATGCAAAACACGTGCGAGTCTCTCACAAGGAGAGCCCTGGCTTAATATGGCGCTCCTTCCCTAATGAGCTTTCCACTGTGCCCTCAAAGTAGTTCCTGATTACATGTAGAGTATTGGCACTCTCAAGAGAAATTGAATGGAAAACTGTATTGTCCTTTTTGTTATTATTCCTATGAGCCTTTATAAAAATCAAAAACTTAAAGCTTAAACACCATTTTAGGGGTAAAAATGTAATTTAAAGACAACTATATAATTCGACCTTTTCTTACCATTGACTCTGCAAAAACTCTAGCTGTTACCCTTAGTCATTCTCACCTGGATTACTGCAATTCTCAACTAATTGGTCTCCCTCTTACTAAACTCTCTCCTCTCCAATCCATCCTGAATGCAGCATCCAGGATCATATTCCTCTCCAACCACTTCACCGATGCCTCTATCTTGTGCCAGTCATTGCACTGGTTACCAATCCGCTATAGAGTACAATATAAAATTATCATTCTCATCCACAAAGCCCTCCACAGTTCTGCATCGCCCTACATCTCCTCCCTCATATCTGTCAATCGCCCTACACGTTCCCTCCGCTCCGAAAGTGACCTAAGACTGACATCAGCAACAATCCGGACCTCCCACTCCCATCTCCAAGACTTCTCACGAGCTGCACCAATTCTCTGGAATGGATTATCAAAAACAATTAAATTAATTCCCATTACCAATAGTATAAAGTGAGCCTTAAAAATGCATCTCTTTAGAATGGCCTATCACCTGACCTCACTTGTCTATCTTCTTTTTTCCAAATCTGGCCTCTTGTGTCATCTGTTTGCACCCCACCATGCATTATATATCACCTTATCTGTACTGTACAATTCCCAACCGGTGACTGGTTCATGAAGTGTTACTTGAACCCACTAATTATTATATTGATGGCTGGACCATATATGATGGCACTTTTTTACCATTTACCTTTTGTGCCTCCCCTATTTCCTTATAGACTGTAAGCTTGCAAGCAGGGACCAAGCAGTAGTATTTCATCACATTTGTGGTATCCTTGTACCAAGAGAAATTGAACAGAAATTACCTATTGTGAAAATGAAAAATTTGGAGCTAAACCATGTTTTTGTGGGGAATTATTGTATCTTACTTTTTTTTGTATTTTACTTTTTGCACCCAGCTTAAATTCACATGAAGCATCAAAAAACTTAGCAAACTTCCTGAATGTGGTTTTGAGCACCTTGAGGGGTGCTGTTATTTAAAATGGTGTCACTTTTGTGTATCATCTCAAACATAGGCCCCTCAATCTCACTTCAATGTGTTATCATCCCAATTTTTTTTTTTTTTAATTTTAATAGAAAAAGGAAAAATTGCTGATAAACCTGTGATGTCGATGTACGGTAAGTAGATAAATGGTCGGTGTTAGTCATTAACTATTTTGTGTGGTATAACTCTCTGGTTTGAAGACATAAGTAACAATTGGAAATGAAAAAAATTGACAATTTTCAATTTTGTTGTCAAATTTTTGATATTTTCATAAATAAAACACAAATCACATTGACCATTATTTACCACTTATATGAACTACAATATGTCATGAATCAACAGTCTCAGGATCACTGGGATATGTTGTTCCAGTATTGTCACCAATACATTGTCACTGTTCACAATTGAAAAATTTGGCCTCGTCAGGAAGTTGAAAACTGGCTTGGCGGTGAAGGGGTTAGGAGACCGAGACAAGGTAATCAAGGAGATGGGAAATAGACCAACAACCTTGATTTGTATCCTGAGACTTAGTGCAGTCTTATGAACTAACGCTAACTACTAATATATGTAATATTTTTTCGTCTCGGAAGTATTTATAGTTTTATTGTGAAATCTTTCTTTTGGTTACCATCTTCTAGATGGCTTTTATCAGTTGAAATGTTCACACCTGTCAGTCCAGTATACCTTTTTACCTTCTTACATCATTTGCAAATCAGTGGTGACTGGTGAGTGACCATTTTGGTCTTATTGCAGCATCATTGGCGCCTTCTAAAATCTCAGAATCCTGCCCCTTTGGCTTTTATTGATGTTGATGACTTTCCTTAAAGCGTTGCCACAATTTAATTTTTTATTTAAGAATACATAAACATCATATCTCATCTGGTGCATTGTGGGGGCTTATGACGTGTACGGCTCAGCTTCAATATGCGCACTGTGCATGAGCCGGAGGCGGTTCATACCTCGTGATCAACCCCACAATTCACCGGGCCGGATATGACGTTCCAGTTGGCGCATCATACTACGAGAGGAGGCAGGAATTTCAAACAGAGGAGGAACAACACAAAAAGCTGATGACGCCCAGCGGGGCATGCTGAGAGCCAGTGAGGGGGGGGAGAATGGAGCCCTGGAGCACGCCTTTACAATCTCCGGATGGAGACTGCATGTTGCTTATAAATAATTTTTCTTAATCTTTATAGGGCACTTTTAGATTAGACATTGATGGTTAGGGATCAGCTAGTAAGGTGCAGGGAAAGGTAGTGATAGCAGAGGGGGTAGAACGAGCTGACAGGTTCTCTTTAACTGAGAACGTTGTGTAGGCCCCACCCATTCCACCCTTATATTGCCGTATTCAGTGTGTGTGTGAAGCTGTAGACAAATCTCACTGAGAATGAGCATATGTCAGGTTCACGCACAGCCTAGTGGGGTACATCTTATGGAAGGTTTATGAAAGGTTTTCTTTTAGATTTCAGGTACAAAGTATATGTGAAAGTTTATAATAATGACTTGCTCTACAGTATTATTAAATAAAAATTTAAAGGGCGGTTACACTTTAAGCCTTCTACAGTATCAATGCACTAAGCTTCAGCCTATTTTGTCCCTTCCAAAAACACTATAAGTAAGTTTGTATGCCCCAGATGCTTCTGCCTTCAGCTTCTCTCAATTAATTTATAACATTTTTCTTCTCCATTTTGCTAGCAAACACTAAATGCCCCGTTACACGCTGCGATGTGGCAGCGATCTGACCAATGATGGTTATCGCTGCCACATCGTGAACTGATCGCTGGTGAGCTGTCACACAGGCACACTCACCAGCGACCAGTGGACCAGCGGCATTGTGGAAAAGAATAAAATATTCTTTCCACGATACCTAGCTCTCGCTGCCAGGCTGCAGTAAGCGGCAGCAGGCTGGTAACCATGGTAAACAGCAGGTATCTAGGTAGCACCCAGCGCCTAGTTACCCGATGTATACCCTGGTTACCAGCCTTCTCCGCTTACAGGCTGGTATACAAGGTACACAGCGGGTAACTAGGGACAGGGCTGGGAGCTCGTCCATCGTTGGTCTCCCGCTGGGCACCCAGCGGGAGACCAACGATAGATTTATGGACAGGACCATAAATCTACGATCAACGACTTATAGTTGATCGTTGATATGTGTCACACACAACGATGTTGTTTCGACATCGCTGCAACGTCACCAAACCAGTAACGTTGCAACGATATTGTTCACGATATCCTTGTGTGTAATGGGCCCTTAATACTGAGAAGTATGTTATTGCCTGTCAGCCTTGCACAGTAGACTCTAAATCTGTACACTGATTTTCCCCTTATTTAAAGATATTCCTGTACCTTCTCTTCCACCATTTCATAAACTCATTTAGGTCAGTCAGGTTTATCCACTCTCCCTAAAAATTGGACATTCTTTCCTCCTGATCTTCTGATCTGCTATGAAATGCTCAACCTTCCCAACCTTTGCCCAGGAGCAGTGTAGTGTAAGCAGCAGCAGGACAGCCAGCTATGTTTTGGAATTACACACACTGTACAACATAAGAATAGATTATTATTATTTATTAATATAGTGCTTTTCATTCCATGACACTTTACATGTTAAAAAATGGAATACATAGACAGGTGCAGTAATTAACAATGCAAGACACACACAGGTACAACAGAAGAGAGGACCCTACCCACAAGGGATGAGTGAGGGCTCACAGTCTACAAGGGATGAGTGAGGATACAGTAGGTGAGGAGAGAGCACCATGCCTGTGAAGGCTCATAGTCTACAAGGTCTACATAGTCTACAGTAGATGGAGAGAGGACTCTGCCCACCAGGGCTCATGGTCTACAAGGGATAGGTGAGGATACAGTAGGTGAGGAGAGAGGACCCTGCCCACAAGGGCTTACAGTCTACAAGGGATGGGTGAGGATACAGTAGGTGAGGAGAGAGGACCGTGCCTGTGAGGACTCATAGTCTACAAGGGATGGCTGGGGATACAGTAGATGGAGAGAGGACTCTGCCCACCAGGGCTCATAGTCTACAAGGGATAGGTGAGGATACAGTAGGTGAGGAGAGAGGACCCTGCCCACAAGGGCTTACAGTCTACAAGGGATGGGTGAGGATACAGTAGAGGAATGTAGAGCTGATCATGTGTCGATATAGAGGACTGAGGGTTACTGCAGATTGTGGGTTTCAGGTTTCTTTTGAAGGTTTCCACATTAGTCGAGAGTCTGCTGTGTTGGGGCAGAGAATTCATGAGTATGGGGATGCACGGGAGAAATCTTTTATAGAAATGTGAAAGTGGTGATAAGAGGGGAGGAAAGAAAGAGATCTTGTGAGGATCGGATGTAATGTTCACATAAGTAATGGGAGACTAGGTCACAGATGTCCAGAGGAAAAAGAGTGCAGATGGGTTTGTATGTAATGGTTAGGGTTTTAAACTGCAGTCTTTTGTCAATGGAAAGCCAGTGAAGGGATTGGCAGAATGGATTGGCTGGGGAGTAGTGGGTGGACAGGTGGATTAGTTGGGCGGCAAACATAAGGATAGGTTGAAGGGATCAAGAGTGTTAAAAGGGAGGCCATAGAGCAGGTAGTTGAGGCAGGAGATGATAAGAGCATGCACTAGTGTTTTGCTAGATGCTGGATGAGGAATGTACGGATTTGGCAAATAGCTTTTAGTTGGAGTCGGCAGGAGGTGGAGAGGGCTTGAATATGTGATTTCAAGGGAGTCAACGCTTACCCCGAGGCACCGAGCATGCGGGAACGGGGAAAGTGAGCAACCATTGACTTTGATGGTTAGGTCTGGTGGAGGGATAGAGTGAGATGAGAAATATGATCAATTCTATTTTTTCCATGTTAATTTTTAGAAAGCGAGCAAAGAAAAAGGATGATATAGTGGACAGACATTGTGGGATTTTGGTTAGTAAGGAGGTGATGTTTGGTCCAGAGAGGTAGATCTGAGTATAATCAGCGTAGAGATCATACTGAAAGCCATGGGACTCTATGAGCTGTCAGAAGGTGTAGATGGAGAAGAGCTGGCATCCAAGAACTGAACCTTGGGGGACACGGACAGATAGAGGGAAAGAGGAGAAGGTAATGTGAGCGTGAGACTCAGATCAAGAAGAAATGGTCCACACTGTCAAAAGCAGAAGACAGGACCTGGTGGAGGAGAGAGAATACTGGCTTGGTTTTGGCACTTAGTAGGTCATTGATTATTTTAGTATGGGCATTAAATGATGCATTCGGAAGCCAAATTGTAAATGGTCAAAGAGGGAGCAGGAGGAAAGGTTAGGGGATTGTTAGAGATGGACATGTTGTTTCAGTAGTTTTGAGGCACAGAGGAGAGATATTGGAGGATAGCTAGATAAAGAGGATTCGTCAAGGGAGGGCATTTTGGCATTTTTAATGTAGATTATTTAGAAAGTTGCATAATTCCACATTTATAAAGCTTTTGAACAACATATAGAAATCAGGTTGAAAATGATCGTGGCCTTTAATATCAAATACATTTAATGGTTAATACAGTATTGCATTCTCTTTGCTGTACAACTAAACATTACAGAAAAGAACAATCTTTCTAGATATTATATAATTCACAGACTCCCATGGCTGTGATTAATAACTTTCTATGCATCTTCTTGGATCCGTGGAATAGCACAAATATTTTGAGGAACTGGAACCTGAGTAATTCCAATACTTGGGGTGAGGTCGACCTCACTGACCCCGGGAGGAAGGCGGAAAGTGAATTTCTGTAACAGGCTGGTAAAGAAGAGGAAAAGCTCCATCCTTGCCAAATTTTCTCCTGCGCATACTCTACGACCTGCGGAATAATGTAAAGGGAATAAAAACAAAGATAATAGCAAAACTGAATAAATAGTTTTACAGATGGTGTAGATCTGTGTGAAGTAATCGATGGATGAGATATGATCGATTTTTCATATTTAGGTTATTCCTAAAGTAATGAAGGACCTCAAAGTTTTAGAATTTCATTGACTAAGGGCCAAAATCATTCTTGTATATGCAAATTCCCTTTTACATGGATGTTCCTGGTTGTGAGCTACAAGGCAAAATAGATGAGGCACGGGTGTCAATATAATAGTTTGTTTCCCTAAGAAATTTCCGGTCTCTACTGTATAAATCAGTCGTGGGAAACTCCAGACCTCGAGGGCCGCCAACAGGTCATGTTTTCAGGATTTCCTTAGAATTGCACGGGTGATGATATAATCTCTTGTACTGGGGATGATTCCTGACCCTGTGCATTGCTAAGGAAATCCAGAAAACATGACCTATTGGTGGCTCTCAAGGCCTGGAGATCCTTACCACTGGTGTAAGTCCTCAGTCTGGCTGTGATGTCCTCCTCTTAACATCCATATGGGTATTGACACCTAATTTTGACTAGAACTGAAGGGATGCATTACGATGGTACCTGCCGAAAATGCCATGAAGGCTTCATTCTTCATGAACTGCCCATCTGAGTCCAGGAAATTATTTGGGTCAAACTCTTCCGTGACTTTGAATTGTTTCTTGTCATGCAAGACAGACGACAGCAGCGGAATGATGTATGTACCCTATAGAAGAGGCAAATTGTATATGGTAAATTGCTCAGATTCACCAACACTTATTACTATGACTTTTTTTTGTTTACAATAACTCCTTTAAATTAAATTTTCATCATTGGTTATTAAAGAAAGTATGGAACTGGCTCAGGAACTAAGCCTGCATTATACGCAGCAGATGATGGCTGTGTTACCTAACTGGCACTTGGCTATAGTTACTGCTAAAGTAGTTTAAATTACATCTAAGAGCGTAACTACAACATGTGCAGGGGTTGCAATTGCACTCTGGCTCTGGAACCAACGGGGCCCCAACAATCCCTTTGGCCTATAGAAAAAGACTATTGTTATTAATGATCTGCAATAATTGGATCCCGTCTACCTTTTTACAATTTCCCCACCTTGATTGGTTGTGCATAACGACCTCCCCTCTGGTTACTCATGAGGAATGAGAAGAAGCTTGATGACCTTTTGGGTAGCCATGTCTTAGTTTTTGTTTTTAGCTGTGAAGCTAGGGATATTTACATTTGCATAGGAACCATGAGGGTGTGGGTGTGGCTGCAGTGTTGTAGGCCTTATTTCTCCCTTTAGCCATGTTTGAGCGGGTACTCATGCAACACGCCTGTATATGTCAGTGTTTTTGATGGGACATATTCTTTAGGAACAGGTGCATCTATAGATGCCAGTACCAATAATACAGGGGTAACTTTCATTGTAAAGTAATATCCAGGGATTTTATAAGGGTCATGCTCAGAAGTGAAGAGGAAGAAGAAGGCCAATAATTGATAAGTATAAGCTGGTCAGATAGCTAAAAGGTCTAGTCTAAGGTCTGACAATTAAGTTTCCAGTCTGGAGTTTAAGAAGATAGAAGTCTGTTGTTATGTCTGAATATTAAGCTGTCGGGATCGGAAAATTAAGGGATCTAGTCTGAGATGTGGCTGAAAAAAAAAGATTTTTTTTAGAATAACATCTCATTTCAGTGCCTAAATCTTTGTTATCTTTTACCTAAACCTGCGAGGGTCCCGTCACACTTGACGTTCCAGCGATCCCGACAACGATATGACCTCGTAAGGATCGCTGGAACAACGCTACGTGGTCGCTGGTGAGATGTCAAACAGTCAGATCTACTCAACGACTCAGCAACAATACGGCGACGCGTATAACAACCTCGGCGGTCGTTGGGACCCTGTCACACAGCAGCTAGTTTGACGACTCAGACCTACGTGGTTGAGTTCTGAGTCGTCAATGAGGTCATTGTTTTGGCGTCAAACACACCGATGCATGCTGCCCAGTGGGAATCCGACTATCAAAAAATGGTCCAGGCCATTCCAACATGATCGGTGATGTCACAGCGGAGGCCCGGTTGCTGTTACGTGTCAAACATAGCGAGATCGCTGGCGAGGTCGCTGTTGAGTCACAAAACCTGTGACGCAACAGCAACCTCACTAGCGGTCTCACTATGTGTAACGAGAGCTTAAGGTTAAGACCACACTCAGGAATGTCTTTGGACCCATTTTTGTTTTTATCTTAAACGCTACACGGCAAGATGTCAGCCCTTGTCATGAGAATGTTTTCCAAATTATGAAGAAAACGCAACCTAAGCCATAAATGGCACAAAAATAATAAAAGAATCTGTCATTGCAACTTTCAGTTCATTCATACTATATATATATATATATATCTTATATATAAAACTTCCGGGCAATCCAGCCAACTTCTGTGATGGCCTGTGCCCTGTGTAAAACACCGGAACCGGAAGTAGCAGACCCACGAGCGGTGAGCGCGTAGCGCTCACCGCGAGCCGCTGTCAAAATGGCACAGCGGCTCGCGGTGGTTGCTAAAGCGCCACCACTCGCCGCTATCCCGCCACCGGCCCCGCACTGAGCCCCGTCTGCGCCCATCCACATCCGGGAACCGCTCCGGCCCGGCCCACACTCCGGTGTCCGCCCTCCCTGGCACCGCCCACAGCCCTGCAGCTCACCGCCCACTCTCGCCACCGGCCCCGCACACTGCCCAGTGTGGGCCCGGCCCACACTCCGGTGTGCGGCCTCCGCTGGCACCGCTTCCACTCCTGCCGCTCACCGCACACACCCCGCTCACTCTCCTCCATCAGGGAGCTGGCCCCTCCGGAACCGCCGCCACCACTGCCGCTGACCGCCGACAGCCCAGCTGACCGCCGACAGCCCAGTGAGTCTTCTGCCCCCCAGCCTCCGCTCTCCTCTGCCCCCCAGCCTCCGCTCTGCTCTGCCCCCCAGCCTCCGCTCTCCTCTGCCCCCCAGCCTCCCCTCTCCTCTGCCCCCCAGCCTCCCCTCTCCTCTGCCCCCCAGCCTCCCCTCTGCTCTGCCCCCCAGCCTCCCCTCTGCTCTGCCCCCCAGCCTCCGCTCTCCTCTGCCCCCCAGCCTCGGCTCTCCTCTGCCCCCCAGCCTCCCCTCTGCTCTGCCCCCCAGCCTCCGCTCTCCTCTGCCCCCCAGCCTCGGCTCTCCTCTGCCCCCCAGCCTCCCCTCTGCTCTGCCCCCCAGCCTCTGCTCTCCTCTGCCCCCCAGCCTCCCCTCTCCTCTGCCCCCCAGCCTCCCCTCTCCTCTGCCCCCCAGCCTCCCCTCTCCTCTGCCCCCCAGCTTCCGCTCTCCTCTGCCCCCCAGCTTCCGCTCTCCTCTGCCCCCCAGCCTCCCTCTGCTCTGCCACCCAGCCTTTGCTCTCCTCTGCCCCCCAGCCTCCGCTCTCCTCTGCCCCCCAGCCTTTTCTCTCCTCTGCCCCCCAGCCTCCCCTCTCCTCTGCCCCCCAGCCTCCGCTCTCCTCTGCCCCCCAGCCTCCGCTCTCCTCTGCCCCCCAGCCTCCCCTCTGCTCTGCCACCCAGCCTTCGCTCTCCTCTGCCCCCCAGCCTCCGCTCTCCTCTGCCCCCCAGCCTCCGCTCTCCTCTGCCCCCCAGCCTCCGCTCTCCTCTGCCCCCCAGCCTCAGCTCTCCTCTGTCCCCCAGCCTCCGCTCTCCCCTGCCCCCGAGCCTCCGCTCTCCCCTGCCCCCCAGCCTCCGCTCTCCCTTGCCCCCCAGCCTCCCCTCCGATCTCCACTGAGCCACCGCGCAGTGCTGGCCCCCGAGCCACCGTGCAGTGCTGGCCACCGAGCCACCGCGCAGTGCTGGCCACCGAGCCACCGCGCAGTGCTGGCCACCGAGCCACCGCGCAGTGCTGGCGACCGAGCCACCGAGCAGTGCTGGCCACCGAGCCACCACGCAGTGCTGGCCACCGAGCCACCGCGCAGTGCTGGCCAACGAGCCACCGCGCAGTGCTGACCACCAAGCCACCGCGCAGTGCTGACCACCGAGCCACCGCGCAGTGCTAACCACTGAGCCGCTGTATACTGTGCTAGCCACAGAGCCGCTGTATACTGTGCTAGCCACAGAGCCGCTGTATACTGTGCTAGCCACAGAGCCGCTGTATACTGTGCTAGCCACAGAGCCGCTGTATACTGTGCTAGCCACAGAGCCGCCTGTATACACACAATTCTTTTCACCGCACTCCCGTAACTATTAGTAAATAAACTATATATGGATTCTAGACTACCCGATTCTTTAGAATCGGGCTCCCATCTAGTATATATATATATATATATATATATATACACACCTCAACACCTCATTGAGGTGCCAGATATTTATGGATTTATACAACGTTGAATCAAATAAGTAGGAAAAGTACTGCCTTTTTGAGGTTTCACTTACTTTTGGAAGATGGTAGCCTCTGAAGTTGACGTCTCTCGTTGTTTCATGTGGCAAACTCAATGGTGCAATGTCTACAAACCTCTGGGTCTCGTGTATGACCGCATTGGTGAAGGGCATTTGTAGACGATGGCTATAATTGGGTTGAGCGTGTCCAATTACTTTTGAAATTTCTTCTTGGATGTTTTCTGAAAAACAAAACATTTATTATGTTTCTGATTGGTTTCTGACTTGCAGAAACAAACTAAACTTAAAAGGAACCAACCACCTCAGATCACCCTAATACACAGTTAGTACATGTCCCTGCACCCTAAGGATACCTTTCCAGCACTGTTTTTGTGTAAAATCTTGCATTAGTATAACTGATATAAAGACTTTATAAACTTACTAGCCTGGTGACTTCTGGGCGTATCCCTCCTTCTGTTATACTTCAGGGCTGTGCATTGCATGTCTGTGCTCCCCCTCCCTCCGTGCCTGCTGCCCTGCCCTGATGGGCGTGATCATTATCTCCTCTGCACAGAGGGAGGGGGAGCACAGCCATGCAATGAATGCACAGCCCTGAAGTATAACAGAAGGAGGGATACGCCCAGAAGTCTCCAGGCTAGTAAGTTTATAAACTCTTTATATCAGTTATACTAATGCAAGATTTTACACAAAAACAGTGCTGGAAAGGTATCCTTAGGGTGCAGGGACATGTACTAACTGTGTATTAGGGTGATCTGAGGTGGTTGGTTCCCTTTAAGAACAAACCACTCATTCAAAAGTTTGCATGATATATATGTATACAGGGTGGGCCATTTATATGCATACACCTAAATAAAATGGGAATGGTTGGTGAAGATATCAACTTCCTGTTTGTGTCACATTAGTATATGGGAGGGGGGAAAACATTTCCAGATGGGTGGTGACCATGGCGGCCATTTTTGAAGTCTGCCATTTTGGATCCAACTTTATTTTTTTTTTAATTGGAAAAGGGACATGTGACACATCAAACTAATTGAGAATTTTATAAGAAAAACAGTGGTGAGCTTGATTTTAATGTATTTTTATTCTTTCATGAGTCATTAACAAGTTTATGACCACTTATAAAATGTGTTCAAAGTGCTGCCCATTGTGTTGGATTGTCAATACAACCCTCTTCTCCTGCTCTTGACACACTGATGGCTACACCGCAGAAGAAATGCTGCACAGGCTTCCAGTATCCGCTGTGTCAGATGCTGCACATCTCGTATCTTCACAGCATAGACAATTGCATTCAGATGACCCCAAAGATAAAAGTCTAAGGTTGTAAGATCGGGAGACCTTGGTGGCCATTCAACTGGCCCACGATGACGAATCCACTTTCCAGGAAACTAATCATGTAGGAATGCTTCAACAATATGATGCACCACCACATTATGGGTGTCAGGTCCAAGCATTCCTACATGAACAGTTTCCTGGAAAGTGGATTGGTCATCGTGGGCCAATTGAATGGCCACCAAGGTCTCCTGATCTGACCCCCTTAGACATTTATCTTTGAGGCCATCTGAAGGCAATTGTTTATTATGCTGTATAGATACGAGATGTGCAGCATCAGAAACAACGGATACTGGAAGCCGGTGCTAGCATTTCTTCTGCGGTGTTGCTATAAGTGCGTCAAGAGCAGGAGAAGAGGGTTGTATTGACAATCCAACACAATGGGCAGCACTTTGAACACATTTTATCAGTGGTCATAAGCTTGTAAATAACTCATGAAAGAATAAAGTTACGTTAAAACCAAGCACACCATTGTTTTTCTTATGAAATTCTCAATATGTTTGATGTCCAAAAATGGACAGAAAGTTTTTGATCTGCGCTGTTCAATAACAAGACTTTCTATGTGCTATAAATAGTGGATCTTTATCCTACGCGTTTCAAGATCCTCCTGATCTCTTCCTCAGAAATGCATACAACAGAGTCTCACAACTGACTAAGGTGAGCAGTTCTTACACTGCACATACTGTTGTGGCCAAAAGTATTGACACCCTGCAATTCTGTCAGATAATACTCAGTTTCTTCCTGAAAATGATTGCAATCACAAATTCTTTGGTATTATTATCTTCATTTAATTTGTCTTCAATGAAAAACACAAAAGAGAATGAAGCAAAAAGCAAAACATTGATCATTTCACACAAAACTCCAAAAAAGGGCCGGACAAAAGTATTGGCACCCTCAGCCTAATACTTGGTTGCATAACCTTTAGCCAAAATAACTGTGATCAACCACTTCCTGTAACCATCAATGAGTTTCTTACAATGCTCTGCTGGAATTTTAGACCATTCTTCTTTGCAAACTGCTCCAGGTCCCTGATATTTGAAGGGTGTCTTCTCCAAACTGCCATTTTTAGATCTCTCCTCAGGTGTTCTATGGGATTCAGGTCTGGACTCATTGCTGGACACCTTAGAAGTCTCCAGTGCTTTCTCTCAAACCATTTTCTAGTGCTTTTTGAAGTGTGTTTTAGGTCATTGTCCTGCTGGAAGACCCATGACCTCTGAGGGAGACCCAGCTTTCTCATACTGGGCCCTACATCATGCTGCAAAATTTGTTGGTAGACTTCAGACTTCATAATGCCATGCACACGGTCAAGCAGTCCAGTGCCAGAGGCAGCAAAGCAAAGCCAAAACATCAGGGAACCTCCGCCATGTTTGACTGTAGGGAGCGTGTTCTTTTCTTTGAATGCCTCTTTTTTTCTCCTGTAAACTCTATGTTGATGCCTTTGCCCAAAAAGAGAGAACATTCTTCCAAAATATTTTAGGCTTTCTTAGGTAAGTTTTGGCAAACTCCAGCCTGGCTTTTTCATGTCTCGGGGTAAGAAGTGGGGTCTTCCTGGGTCTCCTACCATACAGTCCCTTTTCATTCAGACGCCGATGGATAGTACGGGTTGACACTGTTGTACCCTCGGACTGCAGAGCAGCTTGAACTTGTTTGGATGTTAGTCGAGGTTCTTTATCCACCATCCGCACAATCTTGCGTTGAAATCTCTCGTCAATTTTTCTTTTCCGTCCACATCTAGGGAGGTTAGCCACAGTGCCATGGGCTTTAAACTTCTTGATGACACTGCGTACGGTAGACACAGGAACATTCAGGTCTTTGGAGATGGACTTGCAGCCTTGAGATTGCTCATGCTTCCTCACAATTTCGTTTCTCAAGTCCTCAGACAGTTCTTTGTCTTCTTTCTTTTCTCCATGCTCAATGTGGTACACACAAGGACACAGGACAGAGGTTGAGTCAACTTTAATCTATGTCAACTGGCTGCAAGTGTGATTTAGTTATTGCCAACACCTGTTTGGTGCCACAGGTAAGTTACAGGTGCTGTTAGTTACACAAATTAGAGAAGCATCACATGAGTACACGATTAGCATTCTTCTGCCAGATGTCTAGAAGACATGCTTAGCCTTGCTCAATACAAATTAATTGAGTGAGGCCAGCATGTTAAGTAGGAATGTGGCTGGAAGTATGCAAATTACTTATTTGCTGTGAAGTGAATGCCCATTTTTGTGAGCATTATCAAAGGATCCTGATAGTGTGTGGTGTGCACAATGTAAGGAATCATAAATATGCAGTCACATATAATAAACAGCCCCTTTCATACATAACTCTTCAAACATTTTTGGATTTTGCTACATTTAATAGAACTCTATTGGCCACTTTACACGCTACAACACCGGTCCGACATCGGATCCGACGGCGCGGGAGCGCGCTTTTTCTGCCCAGATTTCCAAGATCGCATCGGAGATTTACACAGCGGGATATCGGCATACAACGTCTCTACGATGTCTACGCCCCCCTTGTACGGCTGACCCAGGAACGACCATTTAACATGGGAGAGAATAGGGGACTTTGTACTGCACATCGTAGTTGGGCGTTTACACGGCCCGATCCGGCTCCAACCTCCATCCAATATCGGGCCGTTGGAGAGCACGCTCATTCGATCCCCGATATCGTTTTGGCATCGTTCGTGCATCATATTGGTCATTTATACTATACAACGCACGAACGATATCGGGTCCAACGCACCAACCACGTGACTTTTGGTCGGAGTTGGACGCCGATATCGGGACGTGTAAAGTGGCCATATCACAGGTATATTTTCTGATCCTAAATCACATTTATTGACTCTACCTCTGTCAATAATAATTCTTATTGCCATTTTGTATAACATTATTGCACAAACCATAAAATTATAAATAAATTACCTTGATAATGAGGATATTTAATCATCATCAGTAGACCCCAGCGGAGTGTGGTAGACGTGGTTTCAGTCCCCGCAGTAAATAGACTTCTTATCAAACTAGTCAGGTTTTCATTGTGAAAATAGGACTGGGGATTTGCCTTATCCTAAAATAAGCAAACATAACATTTTCACATTTAAAAAAAAAATCACATTCGAGAATATCTAATGTATCTTTAAAGTAATTAAATTTTGCTATAAAGACGTGTTGTAAAATAGATTTTCAGGATCTCTAGAAGAAAGAATAAAATAAATAAATAAAAGAAAGTAGCCCATCATCATTTTCAGATTTAGATCGGAGGGTTAGAAAATACATTCACCATTGTACCTCTACCGGTCCTTTGGGGTAAATACCTAAAAATTTGTGACTTTTCGATTTGCAAAAATTTCAAACAATTTGCCTCTTTTTTCCCAAGTTGTGCTTTGTGGTTTTGTAGGTGTTAAGTATTACATTAAAGTGCATCTGTCACCCATTTCTGCTCTTTAAACTAAAAGTTGCACCTTCAGCAGTGCCTATTAGGGATGGGTGAATCCTAAATTACTCGGAATCGCTAGACTCTAACGAGTCCGAGTCTGGGACTCGCTACTCATTGCGAGTCTAGCGAGTCCAATGTAAATGAATGGGGAAGCGAGTAATTGCGAGTAATTCCTCTGCTGCTGGACCCCATAAAGAGAAAAAGAGGTCTGGCAGCAGAGGAACAACCTGCAATTCATTTAATCACAGTTTAGAAGCCGTGGCTAAAAAGCATAAAGATTTAATGTGAAACCTGATTGTACCAATCCTGTTCAATCAGGTTCAATAAGGTTCAATCAGGTTCAATCAGGTTCCATACACTGCAATGTTAGGCTGGTTTCACACTGCGGTTTTTCACTGATCAGGTTCGATCAGGTTTGTGTGCCAAAACCAGGAGAGGAACCAGGAGAGGAACTTGCAGAGAAAAACTATAATTGAAAGATTGACATCTGTTCTAGGTTTTGGACACTCCTGGTTTTGAAACACAAAACCTGATCGAACCTGACCTGATCTGACCGCAGTGTGAAACCAGCCTTAAATGTGACTGTATTGAAACCGGATTGTCTCGGTTTGTGACGATTCGGGTTAATACGGTTAAATTTAACAATTATGTCTATGAAACCGGAATGAGGACAGGGACAATCCAGTTTTAATGTTAAACTACTGGTTTGCCATTGATTTTCATTGGACTCGTTACTGCGCGAACAATCGCTTGGAAACTCGCAGAGTACCGAGTCCTGCGAGTCTACTACTACTCGCAGAGTTACGAGTCCTAACGAGTAGATTCACCCATCCCTAGTGCCTATGCTACATTTTATGAAGGTGGATATAATCCCCCGCATACACCTAAATAATTATTACTTTATAAATTTTCCCGCCCTGTATGTAGTTATACTTACGGATCATATGGGTCTTCATTTCATCGGGTCCTCACTGCCTTTCTGGTCTTCCCCCATGAAGAATGAAAAGGCAGCGGAAGACCAGAGAGGTGGTGATGACCAGGCGCAAAGAAGACCCATCTGAACTGTAAGTATGTACATAAAGGGTGGGAAAGTTTATAAAGTAATTATATAGGTGTACAGGGGGTTAGGGAGATAAGAGCCACCTTTGTAAATCGCGGCACAGGCACTGCTGGAGGTGGTGCTTTTAGTTTAACAAGCAGAAAAGGGGTGATAGGTTCACTTTAATTTGATTTTCCCAAATGTTGTAGACAGACTTATGAAATGTAAATATCTTGCTACGTTGATGATGCAATCAGCAAGGATTTGGAGTTCTCGATCATGGAGTGAATTACCTATACAAAGGATGACTTTCTTGAGATATGTTGCACCTTACCAAGACGAGAAACCCCGTATTTGGAAGTCTCCTTGCTTCACTCATCAATAGAGCTTTAAACTAGAACAATATGTGGGAAGGGAATCAAAAGGCTAGGCAAAGCCATACAGCTGACAAATACTATTGAGAACTCTGCTATTAGAAGTGAAAAGGAAGAACAAAGACCAAAAAATCTGTATTAGGCCCCTTTCACATCAGCGGTAAGCGCTGATCGCGGCAGTTGCGGTGAAAGAAACGCATCTGCCGCAGTTACGGCTACTAGTTAAGTAGTCTAAAGGATGGGATCTTATTAATAAGTCTTCACTGCTGGCACAGTCTTCCAGCCTCTTCCTTGTGTATTCCACCCCCTTCTATGTCTCTGTGCCGCCTCCTTTTCTGCTGGCTCTGCCTCCTCCTCTCCTGGTCTCTGTCACTCATCACTCAACCTGCTGCACAGAGCTTGGTCAGAGTGGCTGCAAAGCATTCGGCCTGACGTCATCGCAAGATTCCCGCCCTGTTTATGCTTTATTCAGAGAGCAGGAGAGGAGGAGGGCAGAGCCAGCAGAGCAGGAGGTGGTGCAGAGACATAGAATGGGTGGAATACACAATGAGTAGGCTGGAGGACTGTGCCAGCAGTGAAGACCTCTTAACACGATCCCACCCAGACGACCTCTTATCTGTAAGTTTTCTAATGTCTTTCTTAAACTTACAGGGGGGAGCTAGAAACATGGGGGAGTCTTTCCCTGAATGCAGCAGACATGCTGAATCCAGTGCAGCATTTAGTTTGCAATGCAGCGGGGGAGGTGTGTGACAGGTCCTCTTTAAACACATGCTAAAAAGGAAGAAAGACATGTTTATCAAATAGAAAGAGGGAGTCATATCTAAATAAGATTATATTGCAGTCTCTAGAACCTGCAGGGTATGCTTGAGGTTAGCTAAAGCACTTAATGAACTGTTTCAAACTATAGGAGAGGATAAAAAGCGCAATAGGGAAGTATCCCAAGACTATGTGCAGGGTTTTCACTTGTTGCTGCTCACATGGGACAGTTGTGTGACTGGTAAAGTGCCGACAAGATGGCTGCAACAGAATCTACAGTCCACCCACCCTGGGGGTGTCAGAACCGAATACAGGGAAGAAAGGACAGAGCTTCCTGGATCTGCGCTGCCGACCAATGACATGAGTTGGAAAAACCACAGTTGTCAGTGCAATGGTGGCTTTAATTCCTACGTGTTTTTGAGCCACATCCTAGATCATTCCTTTGTTGGTTCCCTGAGGAAGGAGCTGGGATGTGGCTCCGAAACGCAGAGGAATTAAAGCCATCATTGCACTGACAACTGTGGTTTTTCCAACTCATTACATTGGTCGTCAGCGTGGATCCAGGAAACTTTTTCCTTTCTTCCCTGTATTTGATAATGAACTATGGCTTGCAATAGATGTGAAAAGCAATAAAAAAGGATTTGGGGTTATGTCAAAAGTAAAACAAAAGTCAAAGATGTATAGGAGTTTTACAAGATGAAAATGGTAAAGTAGTAAAAAATGATGTTGAGAAGGCCAAATTCCTATTTTGCATTTGTTTTTTCTCAAAAAGTTAATGTAACATTAACTAATATTCACTGTACTATTGAAGGAATAGAAGAATCCAGGCTATCTATAAACAGAGAGATAGAGAGGGAATACTTAGCTAACATAAATTAATTCAAATCTCCAGGTCCAGATGATATACACCCGAGGGGACTGAACGACATAGAAGAGTTAATTCTTGAACCACTCTCCATAATCATTGGACATTCTTGAAGAACAAGATAAGTCAGTCAACAAGAAAAGGCAGGACTGGTGAAGAGTAAAGGCCCCGTTACACTTAGCGATATCGCTAACGATATCGCCGCAACGTCACAGGTTTTGTGATGTAGTAGCGACCTTGCCAGCAATATCGCTGTATGTGACACGTAGCAGCGATCGGCCCCCCGCTGTGAGATCGCTGATCGTTGCGTAATGGCTTGGACCATTTTTTCATCATTGGTCTCCCGCTGGGCATGCTGCATCGGTGTGTGACAGGGGAAATGACCAACGATCTCCATGTTACGCTCGTGACAGTGACAGATCCCAACGACCATCGGGGGTCGCCGCATCAGTGAGTAGATCTGCCTGTGTGGCATCTCACCAGCAACCATGTTGTGACGCTCCAGCATTCCCTACCAGGTCACATCGTTGTTGGGATTGCTGGAGCGTCGCTACATGTAACGAGGCTTTAAGTTGTCGCTATCTTCAAAAAGAGGAAGACGGTAGACCCAGGGAACTATAAGCCTGTAAGCTGACTTCTATACCTGGTAAGATCTTTGAACAAATTATTAAGCAACATGTATGCAAGTATCTGGATGGGAATTAAGTGTATAATCAGAGCCAGCATGGGTTTGTAAATAATAAGTCATGTTAGATTAACTTAATTTCCTTCTATGACAGAATCACTGACTGGGTGGATCAGCAAAGCACAGTAAATATAGTACATCTTAATTTTGGCAAAGAATTTGTCAAACTATCTCATACCATCCTTGACTAAGTATGAAATGGACAAGGCAACTGTTAGGTGGATTCATAACTGACTTAGCGATCGGACCCAAAGAGTAGCCATAAATGGCTGCACATCCAGTTGGAAGAATGTCTCAAGTGTGGACCACATGGCTCTATCCTGGGCCCTGTGTTGTTCAACATCTTTACAAATGATTAGGATGAAGGAATTAAGGGTAAGCTGATTAAATGTGCTGATGATCCAAATCTAGGTGGGCTAGCTAATACTAGAGAAGAGAGAGGATTCAAGGAGATCTAAACAAACTGGAGGAGTGTGCAGCAACTACCAGAATGGTTTATACAGGGAGAAATGCAAAGTCCTACATCTGGGCAATAACAATGAAAAAAGCTTATACAGAATGGGAGGAATATGGTTAAGCAACAGCACGTGTGAAAAAGACTTGGGTATACTAATGATCAAAGTCTGAACATGAGTCAACAGTGTGATGTAACAGCACAAAAGGCACAAAATGCTTCTGTAATAACAGAAGCATACAGTCTAGATCAGTGGTTCTTAACCGGGGCTCGATCGAACCCCAGGCGTATGGTGTGTCGGCGGAGGTCAACACACTCCATGGAGGTCAACACACTCCCGACGGCTGCATGTAGATTTATCACTAAAGAAGGGTTCGGTGAATGGGCATATGAAACTGGTGGGTTGGGTACCTCAAACAACGTTAAGAACCAATGGTCTAGATCACATGAAGTCATTATCCCCCTCTACTCTCTGGTTAGATCTCATCTGGATACTGTGTCCAGTTCTGGGCACCACAATTTTAAAAAAGACATAAACAAAATGGAGCAAGTTCAGAGCAGAGCGACCAGAATGGAGATTGGTCTGCAAACATATGTCCTATGAGGAACGGTTACAGGATCTAGGAATGTTTAGCTTGCCAAAAAAAGACTGAGAGGAAACTTAATAGCGGTCTACAAATATCTCAAGGGCTGTCACACTGTAGAAGGATCAGCTTTATTCTTTCTAGGAAAGACTAGATGCTATGGGATGAAAATGAATGGGAGAAGACAGATTAGATATAAGAAAAAACTTTTTGACAGTGAGGGTGATCAGTAAGTGTAATTGGCGGACATGAGTGGTTTCCCGTCAATGGAAGTCTTCACACAGGGGCTGGACAGTCATCTGTCTGAGATGATTTAGTAAACACTCTTTTGAGCAGGACGTTGGATCAGATGATGCAGGAGGTCCCTTCCAACTACCGTTCTAAAGCCTAGGTCTCACATAACGATATCGGTAACGATATCGTCCTATTTGTGACGTAGGAACGATATCCTTACCGATATCGTTGCGTGTGACTGATAGCAGCGATCAGGCCCCTGCTGTGAGGTCGCTGATCGTTGCACAGGGCTCCTGACCATTTTTTGGTCCTTGGCCCCCCCGCTGGTCACCACACATCGGTGTGTGTGACCGGCGGGGGCAGCGATCGGCGACCTGTCAGGATCCCCCGCCATGTCACAGCGCCGCACAGCAGCGCTGTAACATGACATCCAGGGTGACAAGCGGGCTTAGAGACCCGCTTGTTTACCATGGTTACCGGCACCCGCCCGCTTCCGGGTTACGGGGAGCGAGCGGGTGCATCCTCTCCTATCCTGTCCCTCACTATTCTCATCTCTCCCTGCTATTTCCCTGTTCCCTACTCTATCCCCTATCCTAAACCCTAATCCTATCCCTCTCCTTGTTCTAAATAAAGAAATCCCCCCCCGAGGCTCACCGGCATCAGAGGCTCCCATACCGGCATCTCTGTAATGGAGATCTCAGGGGTAAAGGACCTGTAATGAGGTCACAGTCATGTGACCGGCCTATACTGTACAGTATAGGCCGGTCACATGATACTGACCTCATCATAGGTCCTTTACCCCTGAGATCTCCATTACAGAGATGCCGGTATGGGAGCCTCTGATGCTGGTGAGCCTCGGGGGGGATTTCTTTATTTAGAACAAGGAGAGGGATAGGATTAGGGTTTAGGATAGGGGATAGAGTAGGGAACAGGGAAATAGCAGGGAGAGATGAGAATAGTGAGGGACAGGATAGGAGAGGTCGGCACCCGCTCGCTCCCCGCAACTCGGAAGCGGGCGGGTGCCGGTAACCATGGTAAACAAGCGGGTCTCTAAGTGCAGGAGAGACCCGCTGTTACCATGGTTACCAGCGTCCGTCCGCTCCCAGGATGCAGGGAACGAGCGGACGCTGGGTACCAACGATCTGGCTGCCCAGAGGTCGCTAGTGAAGTCTGTCAGTGTGACAGCCCACCAGCGACCTGATAACGATGTGTCAACGATGCATCAACGATGCTGATCGTTGTCGGCATCGCTGACACATCGTTATGTGAGACCGGGGCTTAAGATTCTATGACTTTTTTTTTTTTTTTTTTAAAGTCACAAAATTGGGCACAACTCTACTTCAGTTCTCCCTGGAGTGATTTTATGTTCATCAGTTAAAATGTTTCACTTTTTTAGACATTTGGAAAAACTCGCAATATTTTGCCACTAAAAAGTCAAAGACAACTTTAGGCTTTGCGTAAACCTCGTGAATCATATTTATCATTCTCATAATTTTCAAGGCCCGTATAATTTGTCGCAGGTGCTCGACAGCCACAGTATATAGTTATAAAGATTCAAGGTGAAATAATCTGGCACTTTGTCTTTCTTAAAAAAGGAAGACAGAGATTTTTAAATCACCGACTCATTTCGGAATTGAAAACTTCCTTGTTCTTAGGTGAATAAGCAATTAATTATCTAGAAAGCCAAGAATAGGGAAGTTCATTTTTAAAACGCACCAATGCTTTAAAGTCAGCATCTGATTTGTAGTAAGTATGTGGATAAACTAAATAACATACATTTTTTGGTAGACAGAGTGCAGATTTATTCTACTTAAGGCCCCGTCACACATGTCAATGTCCGAACGATCCGATCAACGATCCGACTTGACCTTGATCGCTTGAATGACGCTCAATGATCGCTAGTGAGGTGTCACACGTACAGATATCTTTAACGACACAGCAACGATTCCACGACAAGGGAACGATACTTGTAGTCCTTAGATCGCCTACGTCCTTCACTTCTCAATAGGCGAGGTTGTTAACGACATTGTTATCGAGGTGTCACACACCCATGCTGCAGGTTGGACGAACGCTCATCATTTGGTTTTTGGTCTGGTTCAAAAACCTCCGATGAACGATCTGCCCGATTATCGTTGGTTAAATCGACGTGTCACACGCAACAACGTAATTACAACGTCGTTCAAACGAATGAAAACCCGTGACGTTTCAACGATATCATTAACAATATCATAGCGTGTGACAGGCCCTTTAGAATTTTGATTCATTTCACCACAATATTGTCAGTAAAACTATGAATCAAAAAATCAAAAAAGAAAAGTGACTTTCTGGTGGCTCCATTGTATCAATTTTGATAATAGTCAGTGGCGTAACTACCAAGGTCGCAAGGGTTGCAATTGCGATGGGGCCCGGCAAGGGGAGGGGCCCAGTCAGGCCTGGATGAAAAGTTATGTTTTATTCCTTTTTTTAAATCTCATTCCTCCTCTGTTAGGCTAGGGTCACAGTTGCATTTTTCACAAGCGTTTTTGGAGACCTGCATTTTCAAAAACGCATGTAAAAAACGCACCCATAGGGCCCCATGTTAAAAAATGCATGCCCTAATAGCAAAAACGCATGTGTGACTGTACAATGTGTTTTTGATGCATTTCCAAAAACACATGCGTTTTTTAATATGGGGCCTTATGGGAAACGCATGCAAAAACGCATGTATAATTAGTGCCATTCAAAAACGCATGCGTTTTTTTAACATGGGCTCCTATGGAAAACGCATGCGTTTTTGAATGGCACTAAAAGGTACCAATTGTACATGCGTTTTTGCGTGCGTTTTCCATAGGGGCCCATGTTATAAAAACACACCAAAAAATAGTACATGCACTATTTTTTGGTGCAGATTTAAAAACGCAGCCAAAAACGCAGGGAGCCATCACACATCTTAAAAAACTCATGCTGACATGAAAAAACGCATGAGTTTTGTTAGATCACTAAAAAAAACTCATGTCAACTGTGACCCCAGCCTTAGACAGTCTAGAATATCCGCTGTTTTTACAGGGGAGGGGTTTTCAGGATGGGGCAGGCACGCACCTCTATTCACACGTCGATGTCTGATCGCGGAAGTACCTGAGCCGGCGTTCTGGCGTCCGACAGCTCTAATCTGCCCCTTGCTCTGTGATACTGCAGCGTGTCTGAGGTCATCCCACGCTTTAGCAGATGACTCAGCTCAGCAGAGTGCCACAGAGGAGAACATGGAAGCAAGGAAGAGGAGAGCAGGTGAGGGTTCATAGAGCTAAAGATGTGGGGGTTTGAGAGAGTCTGCTGGTGGAGACTGGTAATGGAGGGATGGAGAGAGGCTGCTGGTGGAGGCTGTTGATGGAGGAGGGAAAGAGGCTGCTAGTGGAGACTGGTGATGGAGGGGAGAGAGAGGCTGCTGGTGGAGGCTGGTGATGTTGGGAGAGGCTGCTGGTGGAGGCTGGTGATGGGGTGAGGGAGAGAGACTGCTGGTGGAGGCTGGTGATAGAGGAGGGAGAGAGGCTGCTGGTGGAGGCTGGTGATGGAGAAGGCAGAGAGGCTGCTGGTGGAGGCTGATGATAGGGGGGAGAGGCGGCCGGTGATGGGAGGGAGAGAGGTTGCTGGTGTAGGCTGGTGATGGAGGAGGGAGAGAGGCTGCTGGTGGAGGCTGGTGATGGAGAAGGAAGAGAGGCTGCTGGTGAAGGCTGGTGATGGGGAGTTGAGAGAGGCTGATGGTGGAGGCTGGTGATGGAGGAGGGAGAGAGGCTGCTGTTTGAGGCTGGTGATGGAGGGGGAGAGAAGCTGTGTTGGAGGCTGGTGTCGGAGGGGGGAGGAGGCTGCTGGATGAGGTTGGTGATGGAGGAGGGAGAGAGGCTGCTTGTGGAAGCTGGTGATAAGGGGAGAGGCTGCTGGTGGAGGCTGGTGATGGGGGGAGGTAAACAGACTGCTGGTGGAGGCTGGTTATGGAGGAGGGAGGTAGACTGCTGGTGGAGCCTGGTGATGGAGGAGGAAGAGAGGCTGTTGGTGGAGGCTGGTGATGGAGGAGGAAGAGAGGCTGCTGATGCAGGCTGGTGATGGGGGGTTGAGCAAGCCGGTTGGTGGAGGCTGGTGATGGAGGAGGGAGAGAGGCTGCTGCTGGAGGCTGGTGATGGGGGGGAGAGGCTGCTGTTGGAGGCTGGTGATGGGGGGAGGTAAACAGACTGCTGGTGGAGGCTGGTGATGGAGGAGGGAGAGAGGCTGCTGGTGGAGGCCGGTGATGGAGGAGGGAGAGAGGCTGTTGGTGGAGGCTGGTGATGGAGGAGGAAGAGAGGCTGCTGGTGCAGGCTGGTGATGGGGGGTTGAACAAGGCTGCTGGTGGAGGCTAGTGATGGAGGAGGGAGAGAGACTGCAGGTGGAGGCTGAGGATGGAAGGGGAGAAAGGCTGCTGGTGGAGGCTGGTGATGGGGGAGGGAGAGAAGCTGCTGGTGGAGGCTGGTGATGGAGGAGGGAGAGAGGCTGCTGGCAATAGCTGGTGCTGGAGGGGGAGAGAGGCTGGTGTTGGAGGCTGGTGATGGGGGAGGTAGAAAGGCTGCTGGTAGAAGCTGGTGATGGAGGAAGGAGAGAGGATGCTGGTGGAGGCTGGTGATGGGGGGAGAGGCTGCTGGTGGAGGCTGAAGATGGGGGAGGGAGAGGGGCTGCTGGTGGATGCTGGTGATGGAGGAGGGAGAGAGGCTGCTGGTGGAGGCTGGTGATGGAGAAGGAAGAGAGGCTGCTGGTGGATGCTGGTGATGGAGGAGGGAGAGAGGCTGCTGGTGGAGGCTGGTGATGGAGAAGGAAGAGAGGCTGCTGGTGGAGGCTGGTGATGGAGGGGGGAGAAAGGCTGCTGTTGGAGGCTGGAGTTGGAGGGGGGAGGGAGGCTGCTGGTTGAGGCTGGTGATGGAGGAGGGAGAGAAGCTGCTGGTGGAGGCTGGTGATTGGCGGGGGAGAGAGGCTGCTGGTGGAGGCTGGTGATGGGGGAGAGGCTTCTGGTGGAGGCTGGTGATGGGCGAAGGAAACAGACTGCTGGTGGAGGCTGGTGATGGAGGAGGGAGAGAGGCTGCTGGTGGAGGCTGGTGATATGGGGAGAGAGAGAGGCTGCTGGTGGAGGCTGGTGATGGGGGAGAGGCTTCTGGTGGAGGCTGGTGATGGGGGAAGGAAACAGACTGCTGGTGGAGGCTGGTGATGGAGGAGGGAGAGAGGCTGCTGGTTAAGGCTGGTTATGAAGGGAGAGAGGCTGCTGGTGGAGGCTGGTGATGGGGGAGAGGTGGCTGGTGATGGGTGGGAGAGAGGCTGCTGGTGGAGGTTGATGATGGAGGAGGGAGAGAGGCTGTTGGTGGAGACTGCTGATAGAGGAATGAGAGAGGCTGTTGGTGGAGGCTGGTGATGGGGAGTTGAGAGAGGCTGCTGGTGGAGGCTGGTGATGGAGGAGGGAGAGAGGCTGCTGGTGGAGGCTGGTGTTGGAGGGGGGAGGGAGGCTGCTGGTTGAGGCTGGTGATGGAGGAGGGAGAGAGGCTGCTGGTGGAGACTGGTGATGTGGGGGAGAGGCTGCTAGTGGAGGCTGGTGATGGGAGAGAGAAACAGACTGCTGGTGGAGGCTGGTGATGGGGGGGAGAGAGGCTGCTGGTGGAGACTGGTGATGGAGGAGGGAGAGATGCTGCTGGTGGAGACTGGTGATTGGGGGGAGGCTGCTGGTGGAGGCTGGTGATAGGAGAGGGAAACAGACTGCTGGTGAAGGCTGGTTATGGAGGAGGGAGAGAGGCTGCTAGTGCAGGCTGGTGATGGGGGTTAAGCAAGGCTGCTGGGGAGTCTGGTGATGGAGGAGGGAGAGAGGCTGCTGGTGGAGGCTGGGTATCGAGGGGGATAGAAGCTGCTGGTGGAGGCTGGTGATGGGGGGAGAGGCTGGTGGGGGAGGGAGAGAGGCTGCTGGTGGAGGCTGGTGATGGAGGAGGGAGAGAGGCTGCTGGTGAAGGCTGGTGCTGGAGGGGGAAAGAGGCTGGTGTTGGAGGCTAGTGATGGGGAGGTAGAGAGGCTGCTGGTGGAGGCTGGTGATGGGAAGGAGAGAGGCTGCTGGTGGAGGCTGGTGATGTGGGGAAAGAGAGAGGCTGCTGGTGGAGGCTGGTGATGGGGGGAGAGGCTGCTGGTGGAGGCTGGTGATGGAGGAAGGAGAGAGGCTGCTGGTAGAGGCTGGGGATGGGGGGGAAGGAGAGAGGCTGCTTCTCAGCAAAACTACGAATCAAAAAATCAAAAAAGAAGAGTGACTTTCTGGTGGCCCCCATTGTATCAATTTTAAATTAACCAGTAACCATCAACAAGTATTTGATTCAATATCAGTCTCATTTACGTAAAAATTGAAAGTTAATTTTTTGAGCAAAGGAATATTTAAGACCTGCAAAAATTTTCCTGAAGTTCACTTTTACCCGTTACTGTGATTAGCTTTCTGACAAAATTACTTTGCTCTTGGAAATGAAGAATCCTAGTTCCTTTGAAAATTACCCCTCATTTTGTTCCAATAGTGGTATGAATGGCAACCAACTTGATGTCATAGGGTGTAAAATAAATACCGTATATACTCGTGTATAAGCCGACCCGTGTATAAGCCGACCCCCCTACTTTTGCCCCCAAATCCTGGGAAAACCTATTGACTCGTGTATAAGCCGAGGGTGGACTCCAGCACAAGTATACAGCCCCCAGCAGTGTGGTATACAGCAGCCTCCCCAGTGGTAGTATACAGCAGCAGCCCCAGTGGTATATACAGCAGCAGCCCCAGTGGTAGTATACAGAAGCCCCAGAGGTATATACAGCAGCCCCAGTGGTAGTATACAGAAGCCCCAGAGGTATATACAGCAGCCACAGTGGTAGTATACAGAAGCCCCAGAGGTATATACAGCAGCCCCAGTGGTAGTATACAGAAGCCCCAGAGGTATATACAGCAGCCCCAGTGGTAGTATACAGAAGCTCCTAGAGGTATATACAGCAGCCCCAGTGGTAGAACACAGAAGCCCCAGAGGTATATACAGGCCCCCCATCAGTATACAGCAGCCCCAGTTGTAGTATACAGATGCCCCAGAGGTATATACAGGCCCCCCCATCAGTATACAGCAGCCCCAGTGGTAGTATACAGATGCCCCAGAGGTATATACAGGCCCCCCCATCTATATACAGCAGCCCCAGTGGTAGTATACAGATGCCCCAGAGGTATATACAGACCCCCCCATCAGTATACAGCAGCCCCAGTGGTAGTATACAGATGCCCCAGAGGTATATACAGGCCCCCCATCAGTATACAGCAGCCTCAGTGGTAGTATACAGGTGCCCCAGAGGTATATACAGGCCCCCCCATCTATATACAGCAGCCCCAGTGGTAGTATACAGATGCCCCAGAGGTATATACAGGCCCCCCCATCTATATACAGCAGCCCCAGTGGTAGTATACAGATGCCCCAGAGGTATATACAGGCCCCCCCATCTATATACAGCAGCCCCAGTGGTAGTATACAGATGCCCCAGAGGTATATACAGGCCCCCCCATCTATATACAGGCCCCCCCATCAGTATACAGGCCCCCCCGCCGCAATCCTGTAAAGGAAGAGATTAGTATACTTATCCCTCCGCTGTCCCGCTGCCGCTGTCCCACCGCCATCGCGATCCTCCATCTTCTTCCAGCTTCCTCCTCGGTCGCGCAGACAATGACGTCATGCCGGAAGAAGACGGAAGACGCTGGATGAAGATGGAGGAGCATGATGGCGGCGGCGGGACAGCGGCAGCGGGACAGCGGATGGATAAGTATACTAATCTCTTCCTTTACAGGATTGCGGCGGGGGGGCCATGTATACTGATGGGGGGCACTGTATACTGTATACATTGTATACAGTATACAGTGACTCGCGTATAAGCCAAGGGGGGGACTTTTCAGCCCAATTTTTGGGCTGAAAAACTCGGCTTATACGCGAGTATATATGGTAAATGATGGAAAAAAATGTGTAGGGCTCCGCTGTATTTTTGGGTCTCGGCACAGGTAAAGATGACAGCTACAAGATGCCACCCTCAGCTGCCTATTTTTACATTGGCTGAGAAAAAAAAAATGCATAGGGCTGCACCTTAATTTTTATTGACAGCAGCTAAGGTAAAACTAGGCAGCTGAGGGATGGTATTCTCAGCAGAGTTAGAGCCCATTGTGTTAGGCCCCCAATCTAAAGAATAGAAGCCCGCAACCACTCCTGAAAATGGTGCATTCATTTTAACACCATTTCCTGACTCCTCCAGCGGCCCTGGTGGCAGTGGCATGCTGGGCAATAAGGGGTTAATAACAGTTTTGTATTAACAGCTGGCATTAATCCCAAAATTCTTAATGTGAGGCCAAGTTAGACCCGACCATTAACAATTTCAAGTAAATAGTAAAGGCAATACCATACATAGATTTTTTTTTAATTAGAAATAGAAACATAGAGACACTTAGGGACTACATCTTTATTAACCACTCAACCATCATACCCCTCTTCAGATCCTCAGTGAAGTAAATCTGCAGAAATGTTAATGGGTGGGACCGGTAGTGAGTGAGAGGAAGCACGGAAGAGCGGACATGGAAGCAAGCAGAGGTAGACAGGTAAGATGATCTGTGTGTGTCTGCCTGTGTTTGGCAGCTTTTGGACTCCTTTGAAGGTGTTCTCTATGTGTTAAATGTTGCCAGCCATTAATTTTGGGGTGTTCGGTGAATTGTTTGTAGAACAATCCGGTGAAAACCCCGCATTTGACGAATGCAGCCTTATTTGATCACTGAGATGTTTGCTCATCTCTAGTTCTGAATTCTCTGGACCCAAACAATAATAAACTTATGTTTTAGATGTTAAGAAACAAAAATATCAAGTTTGGAGATGATCAGGTAAGAGGGTTTTCCGAACTAGCAGCGTATTCAGAAGATGGAGCGAAGATCGGACATGTGCTGGTGAGATGTAGAGGGGACACAGAGGAGTGCCATAAAATGAATTTTTCTCTTTGACACTTTGTTGGTCCTTTAGCTCCCCCTACCATTCCTCCACTCGATTCCTAAGATAGAAGCTTTTCCTTCATCACTTTTTCACTCTTCACTCCTTTTTCTGGTGCAATTAGGCCGTGAGGCACATTATGATGTCATGACACGCGTTGTCCAAGGGCTTGACCCATTGTATAGCATCTTATCCGTTATCTCTACTAATGATGAGCGAATGTGCTCACCACTGTTTGATACTCAATCGAGCAGTGGAATACTTAAGTATGATGGGTATTTGATGGAATATCGCAGATTCTTGCATGTGTGGTTCATGAAAGATCCAACAAAGAGCCGGCTAACTTCAGTGAACAATGAGGAGTTGGCCTCCCAGTGAGCCTCTTTCAGACTCTAAGGGTACCTTTACACACGGCTACATTTGTAGCTTGTCACCAGGTAACTTACTGGTTGCAGTGAAATCATGGATACATGATTCCATTTTTACACAGCAACAAGATAGAACCATGTATCCATGATTTCACTGCAACCAGTAAGTTACCTGGTGACAAGCTACAAATGTAGCCGTGTGTAAAGGTACCCTAAAGGTACCTTTACACGCGGCAACTTTTCTAGGAATTTCACTGGCAACTTACTGATTGCAATGAAATCATGGAGACATTGTTCCATTTGTACACAGCCACAAGATAGAACAATGTGTCCATGATTTCACTACAGCCAGTAAGTTGCCAGTGAAATTCCTAGAAAAGTTGCCGCGTGCAAAGGTACCCTAACTGTGTGTAAAATCAATGTGTCTGGATGCTGTGCATAGAAAAATAACCCTCCCACCCTTCCCCAAAAATATGTTTTTTGGCTAGCTGTATGTGGACGATGAGTCAGACTTCCCATTCCTAGTTGACTTCCATTACACTCATTACTTGAGTCAACTCTGCCAGAGTGTCCGACCTGCTCAATTCAATTAGCAAACAGAGATGAGAGAACACCACAGTGTTCGGATTCAGATTTGTTCGCCGAATGTGGAAAGTTCGCTGAATAATTCGACAAACATTCGCCAAATTTTTTGAACAAGTTTTAAATCAATGGCAGGCAACTTTCATGGTATGGAAAACACCTTAAAAGGAGTGTGAAAGCTGCCAAACACAGACAAACACACACATCATCTTACCATGTCTCCGCTGCTTGCTTGCTTGAGCTGGTCCCTCTCACTTCCGATTCTGTGCAGGTGGTGAGTGATGCACACATCAGCTGATTTGGTCACCATAGTAATTACATCACGTGACCAGATAGTGTCAGCTGATCTGGTCACCTGACTTGATTACTATGGCGACCACACGTCAAATTGCCCCACACATCTAATCACTGCTAGCTCTGTTCCAGGTGTGCAGTGACTCGTTGAGGTCACCTAAGCTCAGTGTTCGGGTAACAATGTTGGCTGCTAATCATAGCAGGTGCCATTGTTACCTTAACGGTGACCTCAGGTGACCTGAGCAAGTCACTGCTTATGGACTGATTCGCAGCTCATTCAATCAGTGACTGGAGGCTATGGTGACAGAATGCTGTATCCTTCACCATAGCTTCCAGTAAATTAGGCATTGCAGAGGATTGTGGATGGGGTACGAGGGTGGGAAGGGGTAATAAAGATGGAGTCACTAAGTGTCTCAGTGTTTTAATTTTGAATAAAATGATTTTTCTCTGTGTTGTGTCTTTTTTAACCATTTATTTGAGATTCCTAATGGCTGGGTCTAACTTGGCCTGACGTTAAGAATCTCAGAGCTTAATACCAGCTGAAAATACAAAGCTGGTATAAACCCCTTATTATCCAGCATGCCACCCCCCACCAGAACTGCTGGAAGAGCCTTGTAAAGCACCTGGAAATGGTATTTCTGATGAATGCGCCATTTACAGTGGCAGCTGCAAGCTTTTATTCTATAGTGTGGGGGGGCCAATAACTAAAGCCCCTGCCACGCTGAGAATACCAGCCCTCAGCTGCCTAGTTTTACCTTGGCTTGCAATTAAAAATTTGGGCGAGTCCATTCATTTTCTTTTGCCATCCAAGGTAAACTTAGGTAGCTCAGGGTGGCAGCTCGCTGCTTTATCTGTGCTGAGACTGAAAAATACAGTGAAGCCCTATGCGTTTTTTAAATTATTTATTTATTTAACACACTATGATGGCAGGTTGGTTGCCATACACTACATGAGCGTCTGATTGGCTGTTGCAATTAGACATTTCCTTAATCAAACCTGCCGTCATAAAGTGTTAATTAAATAAAAACATCTGTGCGTAAAAGTTTACATACCATCGCAGATTTTTTGCTTCCTTATACAAATAGAGTCTGTGGAGCCTCGGTTAGGAGTCTCAAACACAGGACTAGCCAGATATCCCTCCAGGGAAGGACCCAGCCAAGGGGTGGCTCCTTGCGGAGAACACCATAACCACTAAGTTAGACCTGGACACCATCCTAATTACCTCTCCACCCTTGTATCCCATCTATGATAATCTGCAATGTCTTCTTCACTGGAGGCTAAGGTGAAGAATACAGCATTCTGTCACCATAGCCTCCAGTCACTGAATGAATTAGCTGCTAGCTCAGTCCATAAGTGGTGACTCACTGAGATCACCATTCAAATAAATTAATGGTACCCGCTATGATTAGTGGCTTTAAATGTTACCTGAACGGTGACCTCAGGTGACCTCAGTGAGTCACTGCACATTTGTAGTAGAGCTGGTGGTGATTGAGATGCAGGACAACTGATCTGGTCGCAGGTGTAATCAAGTCAGGTGACCAGATCAGCTAACACTATCTGGTCATGTGATGCGATTGCTATGGTGACCAGATCATCTAATCAAAATGATATTTTGTTGGGTCTCACAAAGGCCTTACATTATCAGTCTGGGCTTAATGACAAGCTGTAAAAACTCAGCTGCCATTAACCCCTTCTATCACCCTGATGCCACCGCACCAGGGCATCAGTAAGAGCTGAGTAAAGCCCCAAGAATTTGGTGCGTCTAATGAATGTAGTGCAGGGCAGATGCTAGAATGTATGGACTTTTTTGAGGTTACTGCGCTGGCTTCAACAGCCAATCATTCTCATTGATAGTGTCTGTAATTAGTTTTTGCACCCCTCACTACTGAATAATCAGGAAGTTAATGAGCGGCCCCTGGCCCCTGACCCAGTAAGTATGAGGTTAACTCAAACTCAACCCCGAGCTGAAACACGCACTTCTCAATGAAGCTCTTTTTTGAATGTCATACACTTAATATTGTATCTCTCTATCAATAATGATATTAATGACTTGGCAGGTGTGTTAGCAGTCGTAGACAAGAAATAATGACGTACCATGTTCTGTCTGACAAGAAACGCATCAATGAAGCTTCTCTGATCATTCATATCCAACTCTTTAAGATGCTCCATAAATGTGCACACAGTGAATGAATGCAACTCCTCGACGTTCTTCAGAAATTTTCTATGGCTTCCAGGTAGGATTCCCAAAACTGGATATAAATTATATAACTGGTATAAAAAAAAAGTGAAGAAAAAAAATCATAAAGGAAAACTATAAATACAGTGTGAATTAAAAAATGTGGACACTCCTTCCTCATATATGCATTCTGGAATTACAGATTTGCTAAATCGGCTATGGTCACTATTTAAGAGGTATTATTGAGAAGCATCTAGGAATATCAACAGCTTAGAAGGGTTTTACAAAAGTGGCATACAAAAGTTTGGGACATCCTGGTAAAAATTACCTGTAAAAGGGTTAACGTTGTAGATGACACATTTACTTTATATTTTAGGCAAAAACAAATATTTTCAACCTTTACATTTTAAAAATAAAAAAGTAAATAGTGCCAATGCAGAGGTTTGAGCACCCTGCATGGTTAGTACCTAGTAACACCCCCTTTGACAAGTACCACACCTTGTAAACACTTTGTAGCTACCAAGGGTCTTTCAATTCTTTTTTGAGACATTTTCATCCATTTTTCCTTGGAAAAGTCTTCTAGTCCTGAGAGATTCCTGGTTTGTCTTCCAGTTCTGTGATATTCCAAGCTTATTTTCCATTTCTGAGAGATTCCTAGCTCGTCGTTCAGCTCTGTGAGATTCCTGGCTTGTCTTCCAGCTCTGTGAGATTCCTGGCTCGTCTTCCAGCTCTGTGAGATTCCTGGCTCACCTTCCACCTCCGTGAGATTCCCGGCTCGTCTTCCAGTTCTGTGAGATTCCCGGCTCGTCTTCCAGTTCTGTGAGATTCCCGGCTCGTCTTCCAGTTCTGTGAGATTCCTGGCTCGTCTTCCAGTTCTGTGAGATTCCTGGCTCGTCTTCCAGTTCTGTGAGATTCCTGGCTCATCTTCCACTTCTGTGAGATTCCTGGTTAGTCTTCCAGCTCTGTTAGATTCCTGGCTCATCTTCCACTTCTGTGAGATTCCTGGCTCGTCTTTCAACTCTGTGAGAATCCTTGCGCATCTTCCAGTTCTGTGAGATTCCTGGCTCGTCTTCCAGTTCTGTGAGATTCCTGGCTTGTCTTCCAGTTCTGTAAGATTCCTGGCTCGTCTTCCAGCTCTGTGAGATTCCTGGCTCACCTTCCACCTCCGTGAGATTCCCGGCTCGTCTTCCAGTTCTGTGAGATTCCCGGCTCGTCTTCCAGTTCTGTGAGATTCCCGGCTCGTCTTCCAGTTCTGTGAGATTCCTGGCTCGTCTTCCAGTTCTGTGAGATTCCTGGCTCGTCTTCCAGTTCTGTGAGATTCCTGGCTCATCTTCCACTTCTGTGAGATTCCTGGTTAGTCTTCCAGCTCTGTTAGATTCCTGGCTCATCTTCCACTTCTGTGAGATTCCTGGCTCGTCTTTCAACTCTGTGAGAATCCTTGCGCATCTTCCAGTTCTGTGAGATTCCTGGCTCGTCTTCCAGTTCTGTGAGATTCCTGGCTTGTCTTCCAGTTCTGTAAGATTCCTGGCTTGTCTTCCAGTTCTGTAAGATTCCTGGCTCGTCTTCCACTTCTGTGAGATTCCTGGTTAGTCTTCCAGTTCTGTTAGATTCCTGGCTCATCTTCCAGCTCTGTGAGATTCCTGGCTCGTCTTTCAGCTCTGTGAGAATCCTTGCGCATCTTCCAGTTCTGTGAGATTCCTGGCTCGTCTTCCAGTTCTGTGAGATTCCTGGCTCGTCTTCCAGTTCTGTAAGATTCCTGGCTCGTCTTCCAGTTCTGTGAGATTCATGGCTTGTCTTTCAGCTCTGTGAGAATCCCGGCTCATCTTCCAGCTCTGTGAGATTCCTGGCTCGCCTTGCATCCTCTTCTCTTTTTAGGTCTTGCCACAGATTGTCAATGATTTTGAAAAATTCTGAGGACTGTGTGCGTCCTTATAAAACCTTCAGCTTGTGCCATTTGAGGTTGTCCATTGTGGGTTTTGACATGTGTTTAGGATTTATTATCCATTTGTAGAAGCCATTCTCTTTTCAACTTCAGCTTATTTACAGATGGTGTTATGTTTGCATCAAGAATTTCTTGACATTTCTTTGAATCCATTCTTCACTCTACCTGTGAAATGGTCCTGATGCCATTGGCTGCAACACAACCCCACAGCATGATTCTTTCCCCACCCCCCATGACTAATGGTTGACGAGATCTTCTTTTACTGAACTTCTGTTCCCTTTTTTCTCCACATATACTGTACCTTTGATCATTATGGCCAAAGAGTTCTATTACAACCTTTTCAGCCTACAGGACTTGTTTTCAAAATTCATCATGCTTATTTAAAAGTTCTTTTGCATAGTTCTGCTTCTACTGATGCTGAGTTTTATGGTGAGGAGGCATGAAAGGTTTTCTTCTGATGACTCTTCCATGTAGGCCGTATTTGTGCAGGTGTCTCTGAACAGTAGAGAAATGTGTCACAACTCTTGAGTTTGCTAATTCTACCTGAAGGTCTTTTGCATTCTAGTGGGGTTTCCGATTTTTCTCTCTAGCAATCCTATGAACAGCTATCACTCAATTCCTCCAGACCTTATCTTGACCTCCACTGTTCCTTTTAACTGCCTTATCTTAATTACATTTTGAACTGAGGAAAAAACAAAAGACCTTCTCCGACCTGTAGCCTTTTCCTGCTTTGCAGGTCTCCAACATTTTCATTTTCAGAGTGCTCGGCAGCTGATTGGAAAAACCCATGGCTGCTGGTTTTTGCTGGTTAGAGGAGGCTGGGTTTGTATAAAGATGTGAAATTTGTATCACCTTTCCTAACGATGATAGTGAACAAGCCATAAACCAAACAGGCTAATTTGGTTCTGAAGCCTTGGTCATATGTATCTGAGCATAAAGATCTCCAAGAATGCCCAAACTTTCGCATCGGCCAAATTTCCTTTTAGTAATTTTTAAAATTTTATGGATTAAAACGTTTTTTTGTTTTACCTAAAATACAAAGGAAATGTGTCATGTAAAATGTTATGCCTTTTTAGGGATCATTTACTCTTCAACCTGCTAAACTGTTCAAAATAACAGTACTGTAATTTTTCCCAGGGATGCCCAAACTTTTGTATGCCACTGCTGTGATAAGACATATTGAGGACTCCTTGGACTGTACCCATTCAACTTAAAGATACAAGCATTGATGGTACCAAGAACCGTGGTTGTGAGAGTGGTAAAGTCCCTGTGACACCACTGACATTACCGCTATCACAGCAGTCAGCTGTCGGTGCTGTCAATGTGAGAGCAGTGAGAGCACTGAGCGGTCACTTAAATGTCAGCACTCAGTGCAATGTATCAGAGCTGGGGAACGCCATTGAGGTACTGCGCTGTGGATTACTGCTGGAGCTGCAAGGGGTTAATAAATTAGGGGTTAATAAAGAGGGTGTGTGTTTTATTTCAAGTAAAGGATTTCTCTCAGTCTGTTTGTTAACTATTTTCTTACAGGATTGTTGGGATCTCATAGAGACCTGCACAATCCTAATCCAGGGCTTAATGTCAGCTGTAAACTTACAGCTACCATGAACTCCTTAAATTAACCAGATTTCCACCACACTAGGGCAATCGGAAAGATCCGAATAAACTCCTAGGAATGACGCATCTAATGGATGCTCCATGTCTGGGCCAGCCGGTATTCTTAGCCTGGAGGGGCCCTAAAACTGTGGGCCCCGCCAGGGTGAGAATACAAACCACTAGCCCTGTGCTTTTTCTTGAATGAGAATTAAAATTGGGGTAGACGCACACCATGGTTTTTAAATCATTTATTTAAATGATAATAATAATAATTAAAAAAAAAAAAATATGTCGGGTGCCCCGTATTTTGAAACCCAGCCAATATAATGCACACAGCTGGGGGCTTCAATATTCCGGAGACCAAACACAATTGATTCAATTATTTATTTTTACACTGTTATGACGGCATTTTCATTGCTGTGCACTAATGTGTTTGGCAACCAATTACAGACACTGGTACTGAGGTTGGGGGTGTAGTTTGACTGCAACAGCCAATCGTAGCTGCTGTAACAGAGAGTGGGTGGGGAAGCAGTGAATAAACATGAGGCTTGATGAATGAACGCGAAAGTAGTGTGACCGCCACACGGTCCTCGTTAAGTATTATTCTTTGTTTTTTAATCCCTATTTTGCTTCCTTTGACAGACCCTTAACCAAACCCGAACAGTAACACAGTCACTGTCTTCTCAGGAGAGTCCATATTCGGGATCCATGGACAGGATTTGTTTGCTACGGATCCTGAACATTACAGTTCAAGCTCACTGATCACTAATCTTTAATTATTCCCAAAATTGAAAGTTATCAAATATGCAGAGAATCAGTTATATGTTGCGGAGGTCCATCATTCCTGAAAGCAGTCTCCATTCTTATATGGCAACTCAGATCCTCCTTCTCTAAATCGGTGGGGGTTCAAGTGGTCAGACCACCACCCACTTAGCAATTCTAACCCTATTTGCTGGTTTCAAAGCCAACTTTTACAGGAGAATGATAAACCACCCTAAACTGCCCATAGAAAGAACTTTCTGTTGCCATTCAACAAGGAAATCTATGGTATAAATTTTACTACAAGAAAAACAAGGAAGATTAAAAAAAGAGTAACCTAACTAAAACCATTCTGTGTCCGAGGAGCTTCATGTTTTCATTAAGCAAGTCCAAAAGCCTGTTAAATTGTGGATCTTCAGAATCCATACGATTCCCGAGTAACATTGACACGATGATATTGGATACTGCCGAGTACATAATCCTGGTGTTATCAAACGGCTGCCCTGAAAAGACAGAAATCCATGTTATAAAATATGTTTACCCTCCTATAAAACATTTTAGCCCATTCTAAATTAGATCATTTGCCTCTTGTTAATGTTCAGACATGGTGGGGTATGGTGTTCATTTTAGGACATGGTCATTTCTCAAAAACAAACAATCAGAAGTACTCTGTGATACATGAGAAATGGCAGTGATAATGGTCATAACTCAGTCTGACCACCGACAACTGAGAACTGATAAATGATAACTGATAAATGAGAACTGACAACTGAGAACTGATGAATTAGAACTGATGAATGAGAACTGACAACTGAGAACTGATGAATGAGAACTGATAAATGAGAACTGATAACTGAGAACTGATAACTGAGAACTGATGAATGAGAACTGGTAAATGAGAACTGATGAATGAGAACTGATGAATGAGAACTGATGAATGAGAACTGATGAATGAGAACTGATGAATGAGAACTGAGAACTGACAACTGATGAATGAGAACTGATGAATGAGAACAGATGAATGAGAACTGATGAATGAGAACTGATGAATGAGAACTGACAACTGAGAACTGATGAATGAGAACTGATGAATGAGAACTGACAACTGAGAACTGATGAATGAGAACTGACAACTGAGAACTGATGAATGAGAACTGATGAATGAGAACTGATGAATGAGAACTGATAAATGAGAACTGACGAATGAGAACTGACGAATGAGAACTGACGAATGAGAACTGACGAATGACAACTGATGAATGACAACTGATGAATGACAACTGATGAATGACAACTGATGAATGACAACTGATGAATGAGAACTGATGAATGAGAACTGATGAATGAGAACTGATGAATGAGAACTGATAAATGAGAACTGATAAATGAGACTGACAACTGAGAACTGATGAATGAGAACTGATAAATGAGAACTGATGAATGAGAACTGATAAATAAGAACTGATTAATGAGAACTGATGAATGAGAACTGATAAATGAGAATTGACAACTGAGAACTGATGAATGAGAACTGATAAGTGAGAACTGACAACTGAGAACTGATGAATGAGAACTGATAAATGAGAACTGACAACTGAGAACTGACAACTGAGAACTGATGAATGAGATCTGATAAATGAGAACTGACAACTGAGAATTGACAACTGAGAACTGATGAATGAGATCTGATAAATGAGAACTGACAACTGAGAACTGACAACTGAGAACTGATGAGTGAGAACTGATAAATGAGAATTGACAACTGAGAACTGACAACTGAGAACTGATGGATGAGAACTGATAAATGAGAATTCACAACTCACAATGTATCCTCATTCTTGACCTTTGATCCCTGTCTGTGGACACTTGTCAGAGATCAGAGTCAAGGCAGCTTCACACGTAAGGATATAGGTGAACGATATCGTTCTCTATGTCATGTGACTGCGATCCATCTGACATCGTTGGTGCCTTGCCACACGTAAGGATATCTTTAACGATCTTGCATTTGGCAACGCGCCAGCGATTTGGAGAAGATCCTTTGAACGATTTTTCAAAGCGGGAGGAATAGGAGAATTTTGAACGACATCGTTCACAAAGGTGTCACACTGAACAATGTTTCTTCTTCCCAGATCCTTAAATGAGCGACGAATGATAGATTTGAGGTCAGGATCTCATTTTTGTGATGGCCATTCCAATAATTTTGTCATCCTATATCGTTCATTTACACGCAAGGACGCACAAATTATATCGTTGGAACGTTCACATATCCGTGACGTTTCAACGATATCGTTAACGAGATCCTTGTGTGTGAAGCGGCCTTCAAATTGATTTTGTGCATAGAGAAGTCTGTGTGTTTGGTTAGTATTTTAGTGAAAGAAAATCACCTCGTCCAAAGAAAATCACTACTGGCTACCATGTGAATGAATAGCCTAAAGATATACACAATTGCCTGTGAACTTGAAAGTGCTGAAAGAGCCATGTCTGAGAACAGTACTTGATTTTTTTTTTAAATAAACGATGCTCTTTAATATGCAACTTTCAGTTATATTTCACTCTTACTATAAAAAGTGAAATATAGCTCAAACTTGTCTATTAACCAGTATAATTTATTAATAAAAAAAAATGTCAAATACTGGAACCTTCAGATTCATAGTCACTGGTTTATACCATTAGGCTATTCATTCACCTGATAGCCAGAAGTGATTTTCTATAGCTTACAGAAAAAACATGCAGACTGCTCAGTGTGTACAAAAATCATTTTTATTCTGATGTTTGAGACATGTCAGGTGTCAGGTAGTGAGAGGTCAGGAATCAAAAATAAAATATCAACCATCAGAGACCAGTACAGTTTGGTCTCAATTTTATCTCAGCACAAGAGATGTGGTATAAACAGACCATGATCCCTGTACGGTCAGACCCATCCATTACACAGCACATAGCAGGAACACATATATAAGATTATATCAGCACAGGAGATGTGGTATGATCAGACTATGTCCCTGTACGGTCAGACACATCCATTACACAGTACATAGCAGGGACACATATATAAGATTATCTCAGCACAGGAGATGTGGTATGATCAGACCACGTCCCTGTATGATCAGAAACATCCATTACACAGAACATAGCAGGGACACATATATAAGATTATCTCAGCACAGGAGATGTGGTATGATCAGACCACGTCCCTGTATGATCAGAAACATCCATTACACAGAACATAGCAGGGACACATATATAAGATTATCTCAGCACAGGAGATATGGTATGATCAGACCATGTCCCTGTATGGTCAGACACATACATTACACAGTACATAGTAGGGACACATATATAAGATTATCTCAGCACAGGAGAAGTGGTATGATCACAGTATGTCCATGTACAGTCAGACACATCCATTACACAGTACATAGCAGGGACACATATATAAGATTATCTCAGCACAGGAGATATGGTATGATCAGACCATGTCCCTGTATGGTCAGACACATACATTACACAGTACATAGTAGGGACACATATATAAGATTATCTCAGCACAGGAGATGTGGTATGATCACAGTATGTCCATGTACAGTCAGACACATCCATTACACAGTACATAGCAGGGACACATATATAAGATTATCTCAGCACAGGAGATGTGGTATGATCAGACCATGTCCCTGTACGGTCAGACATATCCATTACACAGTACATAGCAGGGACACATATATAAGATTATCTCAGCACAAGAGATGTGTTATGATCAGACCATTTTCCTGTACGGTCAGACGCATCCATTACACAATACATAGCAAGGACACATACATAAGATTATCTCAGCACAGGAGATGTGGTATAATCAGACCATGTCCCTGTATGATCAGAAACATCCATTACACAGAACATAGCAGGGACACATATATAAGCTTATCTCAGCACAGGAAATGTGGTATGATTAGACCATGTCCCTGTACGGTCAGATACATCCATTACACAGTATATAGCAGGAACACATATATAAGATTATCTCAGTACAGGAGATGTGGTATAATCAGACCATGTTCCTGTACGGTCAAACACATCCATTACACAGTACATAGCAGGGACACATATATAAGATTATCTCAGCACAGGAGATGTGGTATGATCACAGTATGTCCATGTACAGTCAGACACATCCATTACACAGTACATAGCAGGGACACATATATAAGATTATCTCAGCACAGGAGATGTGGTATGATCAGACCATGTCCCTGTATGATCAGACACATCCATTACACAGAACATAGCAGGGACACATATATAAGATTATCTCAGCACACATTTTTTAAAAAATTGTGGAAATTCTTCTTATTTCAAGATCTTTTGGTTAAAATGAACTTTGTTTGGGGGACGACCTTTCATGTATGTTTTTCATACCACAGACCTTTAAAATGTTTAATTTTCTGTATTAAATGTGAGCATTCCTCAGTTATTTTGTCCTCCAGACTCTTCTTGCCCATTCCCAAATCTCGCAGAGTAGAGATGGTGAATCTTCTCATGATCTTCCAGTTGTCACCATGTGAAAAGGATAGACCTGGGGCACAGAGGAGACATCAAAGTTTACTGAAGATCACACAATCTCTAGATGTTACAATACTTATATATAGTCTTTGATAAGCATTCTAGTTATTAGCCCCTGGTGATATGATAAGGGATTTTTGCACAATCTTCAGATGAAACAATTATTCAACTAAAAGAAACGCGGAGTATTTTGCATTAAGAATTTTGTCATTCTTATTTGCGTTTTTTAAAAATGCCTGATAAAAGAAGAGGGGAGAAAATTGGGAAATGAAAGGTCCCTTATCTGTGATTTTGGGTGCTGCTTACATGACTTCTTTCTACGTTTTCTCACCAAACGAGGGGTTTGATTTCCCACATTTTTTCCCTCTTCTTTTATCATTCATTTTTAAAAAAGCAAATAAGAATTAAAACATTTTTTATTTTTTCTTTCAATGATCTTTTTATTATTTAAAGATAATTTCAAAACAAGTCATGTAACATTCAGTGTCAACATAAAAAATACATAAACATTTGTTTTACAGAGAATTATAGTTTACATATAGGTAGATGACTAGTTTGATTCTAGTTTACAGTTAATGCATATGCATTGGCTGTCCATTGACTGTAACGTCTGTTGTAAGGTTGTCGATAGGGATGGGCGAATCTACTCGCTAGGACTCGTTACTCGGCGAGTAGTAAGGGACTCGCAGGACTCGGTACTCTGCGAGTTTCCCAGTGATTACTCGCGAGTCTAATGCAAATCAATATCAATCCTAGTTTTGTCAGAAACGCTGACAAAACTAGGATTGCCATTGTTTGCATTAGACTCGTGCGAGTAATCACTGGCTACTGTGCCAGTGATAGCAGGGAAACTCGCAGATAACTGCTGTTTCTTTGCGAGCCGAGTCCAGCTGTCTTCTCTGTGCAGCTCCAGGGTCCTAGAGCCCGCCTGCTCACAGACATTATGTAGCAGTGCTGAGATTGTTCTCAGTCTGCTCATTCCCTGTGTACAGACATGAATGTCTGTGCACAGAGATGATGTAGCAGTGCTGAGATTGTTCTCAGTCTGCTCATTCCCTGTGTACAGACATGAATGTCTGTGCACAGAGATGATGTAGCAGAGCTGAGATTGTTCTCAGTCTGCTCATTCCCTGTGTACAGACATGAATGTCTGTGCACAGAGATGATGTAGCAGAGCTGAGATTGTTCTCAGTCTGCTCATTCCCTGTGTACAGACATGAATGTCTGTGCACAGAGATGATGTAGCAGAGCTGAGATTGTTCTCAGTCTGCTTATTCCCTGTGCATAGACATCTATATTTATGCACAGGGGATGTAGCAGAGAGGACATCGCGTTTTGGACTGCGTCGGACGGAAGAGGATTTTTTTAATTAAAGATGGAGTCCCTAATGGCTTTTTTTTTTATTTCTAATAAAAAATTTTCCTTGTGTTGTGTTTTTTTTAAAACAATTTAATAGAAATTCATGGCGGTCATGTCTAATATTGGCGTGACCGCCATAAATTTCGGGCTTAGGGCCAGCTGATAATACAAAGCTGGCCCTAACCTCTTTATTACCCAGCGTGCCACCGCTACCAGGGCCGCTGGAAGAGCGGGGTTCAGCGCCAGAGGATGGCGCTTCAATGAACGCGCCATCTTCTGGGGCGGCTGCGGGCTGCAACTTGCAGCGGGGGGTGCCCAGAAAGCTTGGGCATCCCTGCACTGCGGATTCCAGCCCCCAGCTGCTTAGCTGTACCTGGCTAGACATAGAAATTGAGCGGAGCCCCACGCATTTTTTTTTAATTATTTCATGAATTTCAGAGTCAGAGTCTCAGAGTCAGAATCTCAGTCAGAATCTCAGAATTTCATGAAATAATTAAAAAAAAATGCGTGGGGCTCCGCGCAATTTCTATGTCTAGCCAGGTACAGCTAAGCAGCTGGGGGCTGGAATCCGCAGCGCAGGGATGCCCAAGCTTTCTGGGCACCCCCCGCTGCAAATTGCAGCCCGCAGCCGCCCCAGAAGATGGCGCGTTCATTGAAGCGCCATCCTCTGGCGCTGAACCCCGCTCTTCCAGCGGCCCTGGTAGCGATGGCACGCTGGGTAATAAAGAGGTTAGGGCCAGCTTTGTATTATCAGCTGGCCCTAAGCCCGAAATTTATGGCGGTCACGCCAATATTAGACATGACCGCCATGAATTTCTATTAAATTGTTTTAAAAAAAACACAACACAAGGAAAATTTTTTATTAGAAATAAAAAAAAAGCCATTAGGGACTCCATCTTTAATTAAAAAAATCCTCTTCCGTCCGACGCAGTCCAAAACGCGATGTCCTCTCTGCTACATCCCCTGTGCATAAATATAGATGTCTATGCACAGGGAATGAGCAGACTGAGAACAATCTCAGCTCTGCTACATCATCTCTGTGCACAGACATTCATGTCTGTACACAGGGAATGAGCAGACTGAGAACAATCTCAGCACTGCTACATCAGGCAGCAGGCAGGCTCTAGGACCCTGGAGCTGCGGCAGCCAGAACACAGAGAAGACAGGATCTTATCTGTGCGAGTCAGCGATTACTTACAAAGTAAACGAGCAATGCAAATAAATGACAAAACTAGGATTGCTTCAGGCTGAAGCTTCCGAGACACATCTGCGATTTGTAAATCTCACACTACTCGCTATTACTCGCTTCCCCATTCATTAACATTGGACTCGCTAGACTCGCAACGAGTAGCGAGTCCTGGGCTCGGACTCGCTAGAGTCAAGCGATTCCGAGTAATTTAGGATTCGCCCATCACTAGTTGTCGAGGTTCCTCAACAGTGTCCGAGAGCAGCCCTTATGCGCTAAGAATCTTCTACAATTATATGAGTTGTGATTCATTATGTCATCCAAAAGTATAATTTAAGATAACTAGAGAGAGTAGAAAGAATAAAGATTCCAAAAAAAAGGAAAAAGGAAAGAATAGAGAAGGCAGGGAGAGTTGGGGATGGGAGGTTGGGATTTCGGAAGTATATATGGCGAGTCGTATTCGTATGTTTACCACAAGATATATCGTTTAGTTCTGTTTATCCACATGGTTCTCTTCTGAATTGGGTCCACAGATTCCATATTTCTCTAAATGCCTTTTGCCTACTATCCACAGATGCCATTGTTGCTGCAACACAGTAAAGAGAGTCTAGTTTGTCATGCAGTTGTACGATAGTGGGTATTTCTGGTGTCCTCCAGAAAATTGGGATCAGTAATTTCGCCGCCGCTAAGCAGTTTTGTGCTAGGTAAGGCTGGCTTCACATTGCGGGTCAGATCTGATCCGAGGCTGTCAGGGAGAACCTGACAGCACCGGATCGGATCAGCACACAGAACCAGAGGGCTATTATGCCCTCCGGTCCGGTGTGCACCCGCACGCTGCTGCCGCCACTGATGAATCAGGACCGCGGCTAGCGGGGAGCTAGCCACGGTCCTGAAACAACTGCAGCGTGCAGCCGAAGGTGTCGGGTTCCCGGATCCTTCTGGACCAGTGTAATCCAGCCCCATAGGCTCCCATGTTAGGGAGCGCCGGATTGCCCCGGATCTGGGAGGATCTGGGCGAATCCAGGGCAATCCGGGAAAAGGCAATTAGAGGAGATATTCTCCTCTCAGACACAAAAACGTTGCAAGCAACGTTTTTGTGTCCGTGAGAGAATACTGAATTTTCCCGGATTGTCCCGGACAGATAGAAGCCAGATGGCAGCTCTCAGCCTTCCGGGCTCTATCCAGCCCCATAGTATACTATGTCTCAGGTGTCAAGTTAGGTGTTTGTCTAATCACTTTTTGAGATAAAAGATCCCACTTGGTTCCAAAACCCACCGATTATTGAACAAGACCACAGAATATGTACAGTATGTAGTCACCTTTAGGGTTACCGCATCTCCAGCAGTTAGTAGATTTCCCCACTTGCCAATGATACAATTTTAAAAGAATTTTCCTGGGCCTTCACACATTGTGACAGGCTATAGGATCTTTTATAGATGTATTGTTGTTGGGAATGAGTTAGTTTATAGCCTAGATCAGTCTCCCAGTGTGCAACATAGTTTCTCTTGGGGCAGCAGTCGTTCGAAAGTAGTAATTGATAAATGGTAGATAAAAAAATTTTCGGTCTTGAAGTGCTGGCGCATAATGTCTCGAATGGGGTCATGGGGCATAATAAGTCTGCAGATTGTAAGAGTGGTTTCAGTGTCTCTATCATGTGATAGTATTGAAGAAAGATTAAGCCCGTCAACCCGGGTATTTTCCGTAGATCAGTCAGTGTAGGCAGAGTCCCATCTATCAGAATTTGGTCTATAGATAATTATATCCACTTATGTAGCTTACTTGTTTTGTCTGAGGGAGTTCCGAAGAAACAAGCCATGACATCTGCGAGTGTAAGCAGCGGTGACAGAGGGGGAGTTAATACATGTTTTATTTTTGTCCAAACTTGTAGGGTAGCCTGGGTGTGTACATTGCTAACTATATCTAGCCTGCTTGTCTGGTTATGGGTGAGAAAAAGGGATCTGAGCGACGTCGGCGTAAGTGCCTCCTCTGCTTTGATCCAGTGCTTGTCACTCGATCTCCTGAATATGTCTATCATTCTTGAGATCATAGAGACTTGATAGTATTTTATGATATCTGTTGCTCCCATCCCTCCCCTATGTTTAGGCAATGTCAAGGTACGGTAAGCTATGCGGGGTGTTTTTTGGCACCATATATATTTACTAAACATAGAGTTGACTCTAGATAGATACGACATCGGGATTGTTATTAGTAGCATCTGAAACATGTAAGTGAACAAAATTCTTAATGCAAAATACGCATGTGTTCCTCCTGGTTGAATAAATGTCTAAATACTTGTTTCCTTCTCCTCTTTCAAGACCTGATTCAAAATGATGAAAGTTCTTTAAACGTTAAACGTCTCGGAACAGACATTCCTCTTTACTAGGGATGAGCGAGTATACTCGCTACTATTCGGAACTCGCCAATAGTAGCGGTATGTGCATACTCGCTATTCTTTAAGTATTCATGAGTACTAGGGAGTAGCAAAGCGAGTAGTCTGACTACTTTCGCAGTGTATCTATAGATACACTGCGAAAGTACCCTAAAAGTGAATAAAAGTTGTTAAAAATAATAAAATTACATACTCACCTGTCCGACGGCTGCACAAGGATCGCCCCAGAAGACCTGTGATCACCGGACAAGGACCTGTGACTTCCAGCCAATCAGATGGCCGGTAGCGATCTGGCCAATTAGATAGCGACACGTCACAACCACGTGATCGCTAGCGGCCACCTGATTGGCCAGATTCCAAGGTCCTGGCAGTACACATAGGACCTTGCAATCTGGCCAATCAAGTGGCCGCTAGCGATCACGTGGTTGTGACGTGTCGCCATCTGATTGGCTGGAAGTCACAGATCCTTGTCCTTTGATCGCAGGTCTTCTGGAACGGTCCTGGTGCAGGCGTCGAACAGGTGAGTATGTAATTTTATTATTTTTAACAACTTTTATTCACTTTTAGGGTACTTTCACAGTGTATCTATAGATACACTGTGAAAGTAATCGGACTCGCTATACTCGCAATGAGTACCGAGTACCTGTACCTACTCCTTGCTAGTATAGCGATTCCGAATATTGCGGTACTCGCTCATCCCTACTCTTCTCCCAATTGTTAGTATGGATGTGCCATTCCTTATTATTCCTCTTTACTGACAAATCTCAAGATGAATGAGTTTTTGTTACTTTGTGAAGAGATGAATACAATATGTTACAATATTCGTGATTGGTAACCTGCAAAGGGTTTTTATTCCTGTTGTAAAAAATGATTTTTGTATTATGAGAATTTGGAATCTCTATTGAAACTTATGGAAAGATGGACCCATCGGTACATGGGTCATCGATACATGGGCAGTTATAAATACGAGTGTAGAGCATACTTTTTTTGCTTTTTACTATATTACCCATTCCTTTATCCATCTTCTCAAATATCGGGACTTTAGCTCGTTCTTCAAAATCTTCTGCATGTGTAATCAGGGCTTCTTTAACAGCATCATATCCAGCTAACACCACCATCTTCTTCATGCCCATCTGGATGCTGAACACCGGACCGTAGGTCTCTGCGAGCTTCAAAAAGGCAATCATAGTAAATCAGATACTAGATAGATTAACTATGAGGAAGTATACCAAACTATGGTGTCTTCCATAGTGACCCAAGCAGAGAAAAAAACATTGATTTCTGGCAGGGGCTCTAACGTCACATGGATGGTCCATGTGACATCCAATTTTTTCTCTCTTCCATAGTCCCAATAGCAAGTGTGGTCCCATCCACGTGGCCATACGGAGAATGCGGTAATTTTTTTTCCCAGCCCCATTACAGCTGAGGAAAGACTCAAAGAGGAACTCACTGCCTCATTGAGTAACATTGCTGAGAGTGGACCTGAGAACTTAAACCTGGATGTGTGATGGGCAGTCAATTTTCTGGTTAATTATTTATGTAAATTCAAGTTAGGGCTGAGAAAAGGGAAAAAAAAATAAATTAGATACTTGCCTATTTTTGGGCATCATCTGTCATTCGCTGCAGCTTCATGTAGCTCTGGTAAGTCTTCAGAGATCATCTTCATCTGACAAAGACATCCAGGTCTTATGACTCTATAACATTGAGGGATCACAAAGCCACGTAAAGCCCCACTAACTAATCCTTTTGCAATATTGCACTGTGTGGGTTCTCACTCCATAGAGAAGCGGGCATTGCGAACCATTGCAGGGGCGCGAGCAATGGCCGCGCAGCGGCCATTGCGAGTCTCCCGCCCCGGTGACGACCGACGAGAGCCGAGCGCCGTGGCCGAAAATAGAACCAAGGGCCTGGCCATGCACAGCTCTAAAGACCGCTATGTATCTCAATGGGAAGTGAGGCGCTATGCTCATTGGTCGGCGCCAGTACACAGCGACCAATGAGCATAGCGCCTCACTTACAGCGGTAAATTTGAAACTCAAAGTCCTCCATGTATCTCAATGGCCAGTGAGGTGCTATGGGTCTAGCTTGAGTCCTTCTCCACCATTTACTCCTGGGTATGTTTGCATAACAAGTGCTCATGTCTGCTCTTGTTTATCTAAATTGGGTATCTCTAGCCTAGTTTCTTTATCGGCTGGGTGAGCATTGATTACTATGGTTTGTGCCTTTTACTCTGATTATCAACTATTAGCAAGTGTAAGAGCACTTGCTTTATAATTAGCAATATTGCTTTTGCATGAATGCTGACTTATCATTGATAGATTATTTGACTCTAAAAAGGGTGTATTTTGTGAGTATCTCCAGGCAGTCTATTACAACTAGGAAACCCTTGTGTTTAGAACCAATTGAGCCTGCACTATTTGCATATTTCTTGTATAGTGGTGATGCCCTGTGGGGAAGGTTGTTTTTAATGTAGGGGCCACTGTGTGGTCTTTTTATGTTTTTTACTGTCCTTGTGTGTATTGTTGTGTCCAATAAAATTTACTGTTTATACTTTGCAAATAATTTTGAGTGATCGCCCCTTTGTTTACATGTCAGCTTTCCTTTCTCTCATTGCAGTGAGGCGCTATGCTCATTGGTCGCTGTGTGCTGGTGCCGACCAATGAGCATAGCGCCTCACTTCCCATTGAGATATAATGGAGGACTTTGAGTTTCAAATTTACAGCTGTAAGTGAGGCGCTATGCTCATTGGTCTCTGTGTGCTGGCGCCGACCAATGAGCATAGCGCCTCACTTCCCATTGAGTTATAATGGAGGACTTTGAGTTTCAAATTTACAGCTGTAAGTGAGGCACTATGCTCATTGGTCGCTGTGTGCTGGCGCCGACCAATGAGTATAGCGCCTCACTTCCCATTGAGATATAATGGAGGACTTTGAGTTTCAAATTTACAGCTGTAAGTGAGGCGCTATGCTCATTGGTCGCTGTGTGCTGGCGCCGACCAATGAGCATAGCGCCTCACTTCCCATTGAGATATAAAGGAGGACTTTGAGTTTCAAATTTACCGCTGTAAGTGAGGCGCTATGCTCATTGGTCGCTGTGTGCTGGCGCCGACCAATGAGCATAGCGCCTCACTTCCCATTGACATACATGGAGGACTTTGAGTTTCAAATTTACAGCTGTAAGTGAGGCACTATGCTCATTGGTCGCTGTGTGCTGGCGCCGACCAATGAGCATAGCGCCTCACTTCCCATTGAGATATAATGGAGGACTTTGAGTTTCAAATTTACAGCTGTAAGTGAGGCGCTATGCTCATTGGTCGCTGTGTGCTGGCGCCGACCAATGAGCATAGCGCCTCACTTCCCATTGAGATATAATGGAGGACTTTGAGTTTCAAATTTACCGCTGTAAGTGAGGCGCTTCTCTGATTGGTCGCGGCATCGCCCAATCAGAACAGAGCCTCGCGAAAGCCGCCATTTTATTAATTCAAATTTTGAATTTTTACCTCATACATCATTCCTACTTTGACAATCCTGTCACAGTGACGTCGGGAAGCAAGCTCCTGTACATTATCAACCCTAAATCAGATAAGATATCTTTTTTGGGTTAACAGTATTATTACTGCGTATATTGTACTCATGACAGTAGCAACATTAACCCCTTACATTCCGTTTTTTCTGTAATTTCTATTACACAGTGTATAGTTGTAATGCCACTGCGAAATTAACCCATTATATACCAGTTCAGCATTAACTGCATATTTGGTAGTGTTTCTAACTACTGCCACTGGTACATTAACCCCTTGAACACCATTTTGGATATAATTTACAGCGCATTCTCTTTTTTATATATATATATATATAGATATAGATATATATATATAGATATATATATACACTAGATGGTGGCCCAATTCTATCGCATCGGTATTCTAGAATATGTATATATCACTGAAGAACAGCACACTATGTCTGACAGGCTTATAGACAGGAGTGAACTTCGTCACACTGACTGACAGCCTTGTAGACAGGACTGAACTGCGTCACACTGACTGACAGCCTTGTAGACAGGTGTAAACTGTGTCACACCAACTGACAGACCATGTAGACAGGAGTAAAGTTTGTCACACTATGACTGACAGCCTTGTACACAGGAGTGAAGGACGTCACACTGACTGACATACCTTGTAGACAGGAGTGAAAAAAATCATACTGACTGACAGCTTTGTAGACAGTAGTGAAGTTTGTCACACTGACTGATAGCCTTGTAGACAGGAGTGAAGGAGGTCACACTGACTGACAGACCTAGTAGACATGAGTAAAGTTCGTCATACTGACTGACAGACCTTGTATACAGGAGTGAATGATGTCACACTGACTGACAGACCTTGTATACAGGAGTGAATGATGTCACACTGACTGACAGACCTTGTAAACAGGATTGAACTGAAAGCACGCGGCTGTTTGGCATACTCCTCGCTCATTGGTGGCCGCCGCTGGCGCGCGATTTACATGATAGACAGAGAACATTAGGCAATTATATAGTAGATATATACTGTATTATATATATATATCTATTATATAATTGCGAATGGGTTTTTTGCCCCTTCTGAGTCAGCGTGGTCATGTGGATACGCCCGAAGCATTGGCCGCGCAGCGGCCATTGCGAGCAGTTCTAAGGCGACTCGCTATGCCCGCTGCGCGGGCATGGCGAGTCGCCTTAGCAGCGCGAAGCATTGGCCGCGAAGCGGCCATTGCGAGTCAGAGACTCGCTCTGCTAGAATCCCGATGCATGTGCATCGGGCACCCAGCTAGTATATTATATTATATATATATATATATATATATATATATATATATATAAATACAGTGCAGACCAAAAGTTTGGACACACCTTCTCATTCAAAGAGTTTTCTGCATTTTCATGACTATGAAAATTGTAGATTCACACTAAAGGCATCAAAACTATGAATTAACACATGTGGAATTATTCAAAAAAGTGTGAAACAACTGAAAATGTGTCTTATATTCTAGGTTCTTCAAAGTAGCCACCTTTTTGCTTTGATTACTGCTTTGCACACTCTCGGCATTCTCTTGATGAGCTTCAAGAGGTAGTCACCGGAAATAGTCTTCCAACAGTCTTGAAGGAGTTCCCAGAGATGCTTAGCACTTGTTTTGTCTTCACTCTGCGGTCCAGCTCACCCCAAACCATCTTGATTGGGTTCAGGTCTGGTGACTGTGGAGGCCTGGTCATCTGGTGTAGCACCCCATCACCATCACACCTCCTCCTCCATGCTTCACAGTGGGAACCAGGCATGTAGAGTCCATCCGTTCACCTTTTCTGCGTCGCACTAGACACAGTGGTTGGAACCAAAGATCTCAAATTTGGACTTATCAGACCAAAGCCCAGATTTCCACTGGTCTAATGTCCATTCCTTGTGTTCTTTAGTTCAAACAAGTCTCTTCTGCTTGTTGCCTGTCCTCAGCAGTGGTTTCCTAGCAGCTATTTTACCATGAAGGCCTGCTGCACAAAGTCTCCTCTTAACAGTTGTTGTAGAGATGTGTCTGTTGCTTGAACTCTGTGTGGCATTGACCTGGTCTCTAATCTGAGCTGCTGTTAACCTGCGATTTCTGAGGCTGGTGACTCGGATGAACTTATTCTCCGCAGCAGAGGTGACTCTTGGTCTTCCTTTCCTGGGGCGGTCCTCATGTGAGCCAGTTTTTTGTAGCGTTTTTGCAACTGCATTTGGGACACTTTCAAAGTTTTCCCAATTTTTCGGACTGACTGACCTTAATTTCTTAAAGTAATGATGGCCGCTAATTTTTCTTTACTTAGAATTTGTATTATGGCAAGAAAAAAGCAGCTAACAGTCTATTCAGTAGGGCTATCAGCTGTGTATCCACCAGACTTCTGCACAACACAACTGATAGTCCCAACCCCATTTATAAGGCAAGAAATCCCACTTATTAAACATGACAGGGCACATCTGTGACGTGAAAACCATTTCCGGTGACTACCTCTTGAAGCTCATCAAGAGAATGCTAAGAGTGTGTAAAGCAGTAATCACAGCAAAAAGTGGCTACTTTGAAGAGCCTAGAATATGACATTTTCAGTTGTTTCACACTTTTTTGTTAAGTATATAATTACACATGTGTTAATTCATAGTTTTGATGCCTTCAGTGTGAATCTACAATTTTCATAGTCATGAAAATACTGAAAACTCTTTGAATGAGAAGGTGTGTCCAAACTTTTGGTCTGTACTATATATATACGAACGAAAGTTGCTTTCAACATCGTAGCTGAGTTGCCGGTGATGTCTTTGCATTAAACATCTCCTAAGCAATCTTGGCAAAGTGCCCAAAATGAGCGCGCGCCCATGAGTTGCCGGCGATGTTGCCGTCGATATCGCCCCGTGTAACAGTACCTTTAGGAAATCCTGAGAACACACATTGTTGGTGGCTCTTGAGGACTATAGTTATGCACAAATGATGAAGGTGAACCCAAAACCTCTAAAGGCCGGGTTACACATAGCGATGTTCCAGCGACCCAACCAACGAACGTGATCACTGGAACATCACTATGTGATCGCTGGTGAGATGCCAGACAGGCAGATCTCACCAGCGACCTGTGTAATGACCTCAACATCGTGGATAAGAATATAAACTATTCCTTTCCACTATGTCGAGGTCCTGCTACTGTATTCAGCGGGAGAACTCTGGTCACCAGGGAACACATCATGTTAGAAAGGTGTCACTTACGCCGATGTCTGCTGCCCAGCAGCAGACCAATGACCAAAAAATGGTCCTGGCCATTCCGCAGCAACCAGCGATCAGCTTTGACGTTGCAACGATATTGTTAGCGATATCGCTACGTGTAACCTGGCCTTTAGTCTATTCCATATGAAATATAACAAGCCCAGGTGCTCTGTGCTTAAATTGTTATAATTACTAAAAAACCACACAATTTGAAGATACATCACTCTGCATAGACACACATGTCTATGCAGAGTGATTGCAGGCTGAGAAATGAAAACAGTCAGGGTTCTCCTCAGGTCATAGCTCAGGCTATGACCTGAGGTGAACCCTGCTGTCAAAGCCGAAGTGAGCAGTGAATAAACCGGTAATCTCTGGCGGCCGGCGGCAGACTTCGGCTTTGACAGCAAGGTTCACCTCGGGTCATAGCCTGAGCTATGATGTGAGGTGAACCCTGACTGTTTTCATTTCTCAGCCTACAATCACTCTGCATAGACATGTGTGTCTATGCAGAGTGATGTAGCAGTGTTGAAATTGCGTTTTAGGACTACGGCGGACAGAAGAGGATTTCTTTTAAATAAAGATGGAGGCCCTAAGTGTTTTTTTTTTTATTTTTTCTTAAATAAAAATATTTTTTCTATGTGTTGTGTTTTTTTAAAAAAATTCACTAGAAATTCATGGCGGTAATGTCAACTATTGGCGTGACCGCCATGAATTTTGGGCTTAGGGCCAGCTGATAATGCGCTTCAATGAACGCGCCATTTTTTGGGGCGGCTGCGGGCTGCCATTCGCAGCGGGGGGTGCCCAGAAGGCTTGGGCCTGCCTGCGCTGCGGATTCCAGCCCCCAGCTGCCTAGCTGTACCTGGCTGGACATAAAAATAGCGCGGATCCCCACGCATTTTTTTTTAATTATTTCATGAAATTCATTAAATAATAAAAAAAAAGGGGTTCCCCTATATTGTTGTGTCCGGCCAGGTACAGATAGGCACCTGGGGGTTGTTGGCAGCCTGTTGCTGCCTGCTGTATCTGGCTGGATACAAAAAATACAGCGAAGCCCACGTCAATTTTTTTCAGAAAAATCCAAAAAACAATAAGAATGCAAGGGAATGCATCTTTATTAACCTCTCGACCATGGTCAATGGGTTAATATAGCTGCAATCCCTTTTTAGAGGATTGTTAAATGGATTTTTCAAAAAAAGTTGACGTGGGATTCGCCGTATTTTTGTATGCCAGCCGGATACAGCAGGCGGCAACTGGCTGCCCCCAACCCCCAGCTTATATCATGAAAAATTATCAAATTTATTTAGTATGACAAGCAAAGACAAGGAGGGGAAGATCACAAAGTGCTCCATGCAGGTAGCCACAATATGGTCTACATATATTGCACTATATCAGACACACAGACCGTGTCTGTCCGTATATCAAAACAGAAAACTGGCGTCTGCGCAGAGACCCATATACAATAAGTTAATTATGTGGGCACCTAATACATCATCACCTACACAACCATATGGATAAAGGTTTATACTGACATTAAAACATGTTCCATACATATATCCCTTGTGGTATTTGTGGGTCAGGATAGTGAAGTGACCTACATACTGTGGTCACGAAACGCGTTGGGGTCCCCTGGTCCGGACCACCCCTCACCCCTGCTGCCCCATGCGAGATGGCCAGTGACGGCTCTGGTAACTATGCCTCCTAGCTACAAGACACACTGAGACTGCCTGTCAGTAATACTCCTAGGTGTAGCGCTCTGTTCCCATAGTCTGGGTATGATATATGGGTATGCCTCTTCTATCCTGACCCACAAATACCACAAGGGATATATGTATGGAACATGTTTTAATGTCAGTATAAACCTTTATCCATATGGTTGTGTAGGTGATGATGTATTAGGTGCCCACATAATTAACTTATTGTATATGGGTCTCTGCGCAGACGCCAGTTTTCTGTTTTGATATACGGACAGACACGGTCTGTGTGTCTGATATAGTGCAATATATGTAGACCATATTGTGGCTACCTGCATGGAGCACTTTGTGATCTTCCCCTCCTTGTCTTTGCTTGTCATACTAAATAAATTTGATAATTTTTCATGATATATTCTAGTCTATACTCCTTATCTATGTTATGCAATCTTTTTGGAGTAACTTTTGAAGTATGCCCCCTAACTTTAGTGTGGTCTACTTCTTATTATGGAATTCTGCTTGTTAATCCCCAACCCCCAGCTGACTATTTGGACCTGCCTGGACACAGAAATACCGGGAAGCCCTTATTTTTTATTATTTCATGAATTTCATGAAATAAAAAAAAAAATAAAAAAATGCGTGGGGCTCCACGCAATTTCTATGTCCAGCCAGGTCCAGCTAGGCAGCTGGGGGCTGGAATCCGCAGCGCAGGGAGGCCCAAGCCTTCTGGGCACCCCCCGCTGCGAATGGCAGCCCGCAGCCACACCAGAAAATGGCGCGTTCATTGAAGCGCCATTTTCTGGCGCTGAACCCAACTCTTCCAGGGCCCTGGTGCAGTGGCTCACTGGGTAATAAAGGGGTTAGGGCCAGATTTGTATTATCAGCTGGCCCCAAGTCCGAAATTCATGGCGGTCTGGCCAATAGTAGACATTACCGCCATGAATTTCTAGTGAATTTAAAAAACAAAAAAACACAACACAGAAAAAATATTTTTATTTGAAAAAAAAAAGTCAGCTGTTCATTTGAAAATCCAGGCGGGAAGGTCAAAAATAGAAAACCTGATTAAAACTGATTGCCCCTGTCCGGTACAATCCGGGAGAATCCGGTTGTCAGTGACAGCAGCTGTGCTATGCGGCTACAGTCACAAAGACACAGGGAAGAAGGAGGACGGTGAGTGAACACCGACGCTAAAATACCCTCCCACCTGCTCCCGAACAATAGTGACAGCCTCTGCAAGCTGTCAGCATTGTTTAAAAGCCGGCGGCTTTTTACCGCTGGCTTTTAAACAATGAAATGGGAAATTGCATTTTTTTCCTCTACTTCCAGACCTTATAGGTTCCAGCAGCAGAGGAATTACATTTCCCTTAATTTACATTGGATTCGTTACTGTGCGAGTAATCGCTTGGAAACTCGCAGAGTACCGAGTCCTTCGAGTCCACTACTATTCGCAGAGTAACGAGTCCTAACGAGTAGATTCGCCCATCCCTAAATTCTACACTTCCGTGGTGGCACTGTTGGGGAATAGAACACATTGAAATGGGTCTATTCTGTAGAATTCGGTCAATCTCTAGATGAATTTAGATGGAAGAACAGTTTATTATTGTGGACCCTTTATAAAAAAAAACATAGTAAACCCTTTAGTTGTGAATAGGACATATAAAATTATTTGTCACTTACCTGCACTAAGGTTTGATGAAATCCCTTTAAGAGGACAATATGCAGATTTCCAATCAGTGGAAGATTTCTGGGTCCCGGAGGAAATTTTTCATTCTTATTATTCATCCAGTTATATAAATAATGAAGTATATAGAAAGTGAATACTGTGACCAACACGAATGATATGACCTCCATTGGTTATGCTGGAACGCTGGTTCTGATCGACTTCACTCAGGATTTAACGTTTAAGATTATTATAAATTAAGGAAAATTAATAATTAAACAAGATCAATGTTTCAGTTGCCAGAAAACATTTCGAAACCTTTGTTAAGATCCAAACAGCAAACACTGATGCCAAAAGGTATATATTTCATTAATCGGCTGTGATTAACCCTTTGATAACCAGCATCTTCAAAACTATATTTGCAAACCTCCATCAGTGGTACATATTACAGCGATTTAGTGAGTTTCCTTATTCTAGAAGGTCTTCTTACTTGTTCAAACATTTTATGATTGAATTTTGGCCATGCAAACTTGTTTCTTTGTCTTTGGATCCTACATCCTCCTGCTGTCTTAAATTAGTTGATTGATTGTTTATAAGTTAAATTAGACCTGGTTCTAAGCAAAAACTATTCTTTATGTAGAGACAAAGCTAAGGGGGAAGTGCTACATTTATTGAAGTGCCATATTTGTATAAGTGAAAGGCAGTTATACATCGTGTGACATGAGTCACTACAGTAATAACTAGTCCCAGAGGTGAAGAGAAAGACTGTATTTACAGATAGTAATTATAATAAATAATACTATTTACTGGATAAGTAAAGGGAGGTCAAACAATCCGAGGTCAGGTTCAGGAAATTGCGCAGTAGCAACAAGGGGTAGTCAAAGACAAAGTTCCATTCCCAAGCCGAGGTCAGGAAAACCAGAGAGACAAGCCAGTTTACATGGACCAAGCAAAAGAGTTGTCCGGTCACAGGCAAAGGGTCAAAGTTGAGGTACGGGAATAAAGTAAGGCTGGGTCAGGCAGAGGGCACAGAGGGATCAAGTCTTACAGAGGCAGCAGCAAGTGTATGATTGACACTGAAAGGAGGAGCTAGCATGCTTAAGTAGAAGACTAATCAAAGGAAGTAAACACAGATTATTGCAGCACAGACAAAACAGACTGATAGCTTCCACACAAAAGTAACTTAGCAGACAATGACAGCGTAGAGATTGAGACAAATAGCAGTTATACAGGGCAGGGGAGAAGTAATCTACTATATAATCGTCTAAAGTTGTCTGTGTGTCAAAGAAATCGCTAGCTAGCGCTGATTGGTTGAGCCCGCCTGGCGGACCAATCAGCGCTAGCACGTGAATCCTGTACACAGAGAACAAAAGATGGCGGCGGCGGTTAGGGCGACCACAGCGGACTCCTGCCGCAGCCTCACCGCACCCTCATGTCATTAACCCCCGCCACAAGCCGCCCACTGACACAGAGGGCTGCCGGGGTCGGGGCTCCCAGGGTGCAGGGTATGCACATCATGCGGCTCCTCCTTCCTATGGCCGCACAGTCTGTGACAGACTGTGCGGCCATAGGATGTTCCTGGTTAGGGCCGGCGTCAGCACCCGGCCAAGTGCTGGGACCCTGGTCTGCTGGGGAAGCCCACCGGGTCCCTGGCGCTGTGGAATTTGCCCCTGACGCCCCCTGAGCACTGTTTCCCCACTCCCCTGAGCGGAGCTGCTGATCTTAGTGTCTGACAGTAATGAGTCGGTAGCAGCAGCAGATCTTTATCTCATGCACCATCGTGGTGCACACAGGCGGGGAGATCTGCTGCTGCCCCCAGCTACCCCTCCCAAGAAGACTGCAGGGCATCCCCCTCCCAAGAAGACTGCAGGGCTCCCCCTCCCAAGAAGACTGCAGGGCTTCCCCTCCCAAGAAGACTGCAGGGCTCCCCCTCCCAAGAAGACTGCAGGGCTCCCCCTCCCAAGAAGACTGCAGGGCTCTCTCTCCCAAGAAGACTGCAGGGCTCCCCCTCCTAAGAAAACTGCAGGGCTCCCCCTCCCAAGAAGACTGCAGGACATCCCCTCCCAAGAAGACTGCAGGGCTCCCCCTCCCATGAAGACTGCAGGGCTCCCCCTCCCAAGAAGACTGCAGGGCTCCCCCTCCCAAGAAGACTGCAGGGCTCCCCCTCCCAAGAAGTCTGCAGGGCTCCCCCTCCCAAGAAGACTGCAGGGTTTCCCCTCCCAAGAAGACTGCAGGGCTCCCCTCCCAAGAAGACTGCAGGGCTTCCCCTCCCAAGAAGACTGCAGGGCTCCCCCTCCCAAGAAGACTGCAGGGCTCCCCCTCCAAAGAAGACTATAGGGCGTCCCCTCCCCTACCAAGAAGACTGCAGGGCCCCAGCTACCCCTCCTCTGTGTTCTCCTATCTGTATGTTCTCAGCAGCGTCAGAGAAGGGGGAGGGGCACCTGCACTGCTCCAACTACAGAAAATATGAATTGCTGATCTGGAGACCAGGAAGGAAAAGAAAAAGACCTCCACATAGATGAGCATAATGTGCGGTGTGTAATGTGCAGTGTGCAATGTGTAGTTTGTGGTGTTTAGTGTTTGGTATGTAATGTGTAATGTGCAGTGTGTAATGTGCGGCGTGTAATGTGTAGTTTGTGGTGTTTAGTGTGTGGTATGTAATGTGTAATGTGCAGCGTGTAATGTGCGGGGTGTAATGTGCAGTGTGCAATGTGTAGTTTGTGGTGTTTAGTGTGTGGTATGAAATGTGTAATGTGCAGCGTGTAATGTGCGGTGTGTAATGTGAAGTGTGCAATGTGTAATTTGTGGTGTTTACTAGTGATGAGCGAGTACCAAAATGCTCGGGTGCTCGATGCTCGGGCCGAGCATCCCAAGATACTCGTGTACTCGGCCCGAGCACCGAGCCCAATGTTATCCTATGGGAGACCCGAGTATTTTTATGAAATGACTGCCGGCAGCATGTAGAAACCCTAAAAATGTCACAAAAGTCTCAGAAGAGTGCTCAAATGACATGGCAACACCATGGGGAAGACCCCTGGAAGCATTTCTCACTCAAAAGTCACAGCTGTGAACAATCTTGTCCGAGTTTCACGCTAATTTTACGGAGTCACCAGAAAACCTTCCAAAATGACACCAAAATGAATATTCAAGGTGGAAATGTTAAGGGCACATACCCAATAGTGAGATACAGCTGGTGTATGTTACTTTTTGTGATTACATGAAAGATTTTACGTGAAAACATTGTGCCGCACTCCAATGTCCCTGAGAAGCGACGTACATGAAGCCCTGTCTTGACATAATGTGCCCATTTTGAGGAAGTGGGTTTATTGTAGTATTTTCCTTTACCAGGGCAGTCCAAAATTGGGAGGTTCAACAATGCCCCTGGATACAGACGTGCATGAGGGCCTGTAAACCTGAAGTGGATGTATTGTAGTATAGCCCTTTGGCAGGGCAGCCAAAAATTGGGAGGTTCAACAATGCCCCTGGATACAGACGTGCATGAGGGCCTGTGAACCTGAAGTGGGTGTATTGTAGTATAGCCCTTTGGCAGGGTAGCCAAAAATTGGGAGGTTCAACAATGCTCCTGGATACAGACGTGCATGAGGGCCTGTAAACCTGAAGTGGGTGTATTGTAGTATAGCCCTTTGGCAGGGCAGCCAAAAATTGGGAGGTTCAACAATGCCCCTGGACACAGACGTGCATTAGGGCCTGTAAACCTGAAGTGGGTGTATTGTAGTATAGCCCTTTGGCACGGCAGCCAAAAATTGGGAGGTTCAACAATGCCCCTGGATACAGACGTGCATGAGGGCCTGTAAACCTGAAGTGGGTGTATTGTAGTATAGCCCTTTGGCAGGGCAGCCAAAAATTGGGAGGTTCAACAATGCCCCTGGATACAGACGTGCATGAGGGCCTGTAAACCTGAAGTGGGTGTATTGTAGTATAGCCCTTTGGCAGGGCAGCCAAAAATTGGGAGGTTCAACAATGCCCCTGGATACATACGTGAATGAGGGCCTGTAAACCTGAATTGGGTGTATTGTAGTATAGCCCTTTGGCAAGGCAGCCAAAAATTGGGAGGTTCAACAATGCCCCTGGATACAGACGTGCAGGAGGGCCTATAAACCTGAAGTGGGTGAATTGTAGTATAGCCCTTTGGCAGGGCAGCCAAAAATTGGGAGGCTCCACATTGTCCCTGGATAGAGACGTGCATGAGGGCCTCAAAACATTTTTCCCATTGAAAAGGAGCGGGTCTCCTGTCGTTGTAATGCCCATTCTAAAAGAATGGGCGAAAAAATTTACCACTGGGGGTATACCTGAAACAACAGCCTAACTATTGTAACGGTCATTATGGTGGCACATGAGGAAAAGGAGGAGCAGTCCAGCGATTAGCCAAAGTCCAGAAGTGTGTACCCATGGGTGAGTGGAGGTACATGGCAAATTCCCATAACAAAATTTTAATTCCGCTGTCATTTGCTGGTGGTGTGGTGAAGTATGGCCCAATTCAAACCTTTGTTCATCTTGATCAGAGTCAGCCTGTCAGCATTTTCAGTTGACAGGCAGGTGCGTTTATCAGTAATGATTCCACCTGCGGCACTAAAAACACGCTCTGACAAAACGCTAGCGGCAGGGCAGGCCAGGACTTCCAAGGCGTAGAGAGCCAATTCATGCCACGTGTCCAGCTTGGAGACACAATAATTGTATGGCACAGAGGAATGTCGGAGTACAGTTGTTCGATCTGCAAGGTACTCCTTCAGCATCTTGCCAAACTTAGCATTTCTTGTGGCACTACCCCGCACCTCAGGGGCTGTGGTACGTGAGGGGCTGAGAAAACTGTCCCACATCGTAAAGACTGTTCCCCTACCTCTGGCGGATTGGACTTGTGGCCCTCTCGGCCGTACGCCTTGGTTGTCCACCGATTCCTGACCTATGCCGCTAGCGTTTTGTGAGGGGAATGCTTTGCCTACTTCCGTGACTATGGCATTCTGGAACTGCTGCATTTTGGCTGACCTCTCTGCCTCAGGAATAAGAGACATAAAGTTCTCCTTGTAGCGTGGGTCTAAGAGTGTTGCCAACCAGTAGTGATTGTCGGCCAAGATGTTCTTAACGCGAGGGTCACGAGCCAGGCAGCTTACCATAAAGTCAGCCATGTGCGCCAGACTCTTAACAGCTATCACTTCAGTATCCTGACCAACACGATGACTGAACATGCTGTCCTCCTCCTCCTTCTCCTCCTCATCTCCCCTGTCCTCTAGCCAGCCACGCTGAAGCGAGGGTATGACTGGTGTGCATGTCATATCCTCAATTTCGCCAGAGAGTTGCTCCATGTCTTCATCCTCCTCCACCTCCTCCTCGTCATAGTCCTCCACTGCACGTTGTGATGACATGAGGCTGGGCTGTGTGTTATCACCCACACCCACTACTGTTTCTTGCTCCAACTCATCGCGCTCTGCCTACAATGAATCATCTTTGTTTTTGAGCAGAGACCGTTTTAGAAGGCAGAGTAGCGGTATGGTGACGCTAATAATGGCGTCATCGCCGCTCACCATCTTGGTGGAGTCCTCAAAGTTTTGGAGGACGGTACATAGGTCAGACATCCATCTCCACTCCTCAGGTGTTATGTGTGGAGTTTGACCCATTTCCCGACGGCTTAGGTGATGCAGGTAGTCAACAACTGCCCTCTTCTGCTCACATATCCTGACCAACATGTGCAGAGTTGAATTGCAACGCGTGGGGACATCACACACCAGTCTGTGGGCCAGAAGACGCAAACGGCGCTGAAAGCCGGCAAGGCCGGCTGAAGCAGCAGGTGACTTGCGAAAATGTGCAGACAGGCGGCAAACTTTTACCAGCAGATCAGACAGCTCTGGGTATGACTTTAGAAACCGCTGAACCACCAGGTTGAGCACATGGGCAACGCATGGAACATGCGTCAGCTGGCCTCGCCTCAAAGCTGCCACCAGGTTCTGGCCATTGTCACACACGACCTTTCCTGGCTTTAGGTTCAGAGGTGTGAGCCAGTCATCTGCCTGCTGTTTCAGAGCTGTCCACACCTCTTCTGCATTGTGGGGTTTGTCACATATGCATATTAGCTTCAGCACAGCCTGCTGCCGCTTCGCAGAGGCAGTGCTGCAGTGCTTCCAGCTTGGGACTGGTGTGGAGGGTAAAGTGGATGAGGATGCGCAGGAGGAGGAGGAGGCTGAGGAGCATGACATTCCGGAGCTGTAGAGTGTGGGTGAAACCCTGACTGAGGTAGGGCCTGCAATCCTTGGTGTGGGAAGGACGTGTTCCGTTCCTCGCTCAGACTGGGTCCCAGCTTCCACAATATTAACCCAGTGTGCCATCAAGGAGATGTAGCGGCCTAGCCCACAAGCACTTGTCCACGTGTCTGTGGTTAGGTGGACTTTGGCTGAAACAGCGTTGTTCAGGGCACGTGTGATGCTTTGTGACACGTGGTTATGCAATGTGGGGACGGCACACCTGGAGAAATAGTGGCGACTGGGGACCGAGTAACGTGGGAAAGCAGCCGCCATCAGGTCGCGGAATGCTTCCGTCTCCACCAGCCGGGAAGGCAACATTTCTAGCGCAAGCAGTCGCGAAATGTGAGCATTTAGAACTGTGGCATGTGGGGCGTTGGCAGCGTATTTGCGCCTGCGTTCAAAGGTTTGCTGAATGGATAACTGAACGCTGCGCTGGGACAAGGACGTGCTTGATGGTGGTGTTATTTGTGCGTGGGCAACTTCAGGTGCAGGGCTGGAGGCTTGTTCGCGGGCAACATGGACAGGGGATTGGCTCGCACACACAACACGCGAAGACGTAGCAGTGACATCAGCAAGCACCGCTCCTCGACTCTATTGTACTTCCCACAAAGTCGGGGGCTTGGCTGACATGTGCCTGATCATGCTGGTGGTGGTCAGGCTGCTAGTTTTCGTACCCCTGCTGATGCTGGCATGGCAGGTGTTGCAAATGGCCTTTTTAGAGTTATCCGGAGCCAACTTAAAAAACTGCCAGACTCGGGAAGACCTAACATTTGCACAGGCACCTTGTGTCGTGTTGTTGTTCCGGGGAACGGTTGCTTGACTTCTGCCTGGGGCCACCACCCTGCTTCTTGCTGCTTGTTGGGAAGCTACTCCTCCCTCCGCCTGTGCACTGCTGTCCTCGCTCTGCATATCCTCCTGCCAGGTTGGGTCAGCTACTGGATCATCCACCACGTTGTCTTACTCTTCCGCAACCTGATCCTCCTCCTGACTTCCTGGCAATTGTGTCTCATCATCGTCCACCCCTTGTTGAGACACGTTGCCCACATTACCTTCGTGAGAACGTGGCTGCTCAAATATTTGGGCATCTGTACATACAATCTCCTCATGACCCACTTCAACAGGAGCTGGCGAGAGGACAGATTGTGCGAATGGATACGTGAACAGCTCTTCCGAATGTCCAAGTGTGGGATCAGTAATGTCCGTAGACGTGTACTCGGCCTGGTGGTAGGAAGGAGGATCAGGTTGGGAAATGTGCGGTGCAGTATCACGGCTACTGACACTTGACTGTGTGGAAGACAGGGTGTTTGTGGAGGTGCCAATCTGACTGGAAGCATTATCTGCTATCCAAGTAACAACCTGTTGACACTGGTCTTGGTTCAAGAGCGGTGTACTGCTGCGGGCCCCCAAGAATTTGGGACAGGACGAGCGAGGGAGTAGATGTGGCACTTTGTTGTTGCGAAATTAGTTCTTGCACACGACCTCGGCCTCTGCCTGCACCACCATCACGTCCACTTCCTTGTTCCTTGCCAAAGCCCTTGCGCATTTTGCCTGTATACAGCTACAACAGTCTCCTAACTGCTCTGGTCACAGGAAAGCTGGATATGGATATTACACCCTGCCTGTATACAGCTAGTCAGCTACAACAGTCTCCTGACTGTTCTGGTCACAGGAAAGCTGGATATAGATAGCCTGCCTGTATACAGCTAGTCAGCTACAACAGTCTCCTGACTGTTCTGGTCACAGGAAAGCTGGATATGGATAGCCTGCCTGTATACAGCTAGTCAGCTACAACAGTCTCCTGACTGTTCTCGTCACAGGAAAGCTGGATATGGATATTACACCCTACCTGTATACAGCTACTCAGCTACAACAGTCTCCTGACTGTTCTGGTCACAGAAAGGCTGGATATGGATAGCCTGCCTGTATACAGCTAGTCAGCTACAACAGTCTCCTGACTGTTCTGGTCACAGGAAAGCTGGATATGGATAGCCTGCCTGTATACAGCTAGTCAGCTACAACAGTCTCCTGACTGTTCTGGTCACAGGAAAGCTGGATATGGATATTACACCCTGCCTGTATACAGCTAGTCAGCTACAACAGTCTCCTAACTGTTCTGGTCACAGGAAAGCTGGATATGGATAGCCTACCTGTATACAGCTTGTCAGCTACAACAGTCTCCTGACTGTTCTGGTCATAGGAAAGCTGGATATGGATAGCCTGCCTGTATACAGCTAGTCAGCTACAACAGTCTCCTGACTGTTCTGGTCACAGGAAAGCTGGATTTTAGACCCTGCCTGTATACAGCTAGTTAGCTACAACAGTCTCCTGACTGTTCTGGTCACAGAAAGGCTGGATATGGATAGCCTGCCTGTATACAGCTAGTCAGCTACAACAGTCTCCTGACTGTTCTGGTCACAGGAAAGCTGGATATGGATAGCCTGCCTGTATACAGCTAGTCAGCGACAACAGTCTCCTGACTGTTCTGGTCACAGGAAAGCTGGATATGGATATTACACCCTGCCTGTATACAGCTAGTCAGCTATAACAGTCTCCTAACTGTTCTGGTCACAGGAAAGCTGGATATGGATAGCCTGCCTGTATACAGCTTGTCAGCTACAACAGTCTCCTGACTGTTCTGGTCATAGGAAAGCTGGATATGGATAGCCTGCCTGTATACAGCTAGTCAGCTACAACAGTCTCCTAACTGTTCTGGTCACAGGAAAGCTGGATATGGATAGCCTGCCTGTATACAGCTTGTCAGCTACAACAGTCTCCTGACTGTTCTGGTCATAGGAAAGCTGGATATGGATAGCCTGCCTGTATACAGCTAGTCAGCTACAACAGTCTCCTGACTGTTCTGGTCACAGGAAAGCTGGATTTGGATAGCCTGCCTGTATACAGCTAGTCAGCTACAACAGTCTCCTGACTGTTCTGGTCACAGGAAAGCTGGATTTTAGACCCTGCCTGTATACAGCTAGTCAGCTACAACAGTCTCCTGACTGTTCTGGTCACAGGAAAGCTGGATATGGATAGCCTGCCTGTATACAGCTAGTCAGCTACAACAGTCTCCTGACTGTTCTGGTCATAGGAAAGCTGGATATGGATAGCCTGCCTGTATACAGCTAGTCAGCTACAACAGTCTCCTGACTGTTCTGGTCACAGGAAAGCTGGATTTTAGACCCTGCCTGTATACAGCTAGTCAGCTACAACAGTCTCCTGACTGTTCTGGTCACAGGAAAGCTGGATATGGATAGCCTGCCTGTATACATCTAGTCAGCTACAACAGTCTCCTGACTGTTCTGGTCACAGGAAAGCTGGATATGGATATTACCCCTGGCTGTATACAGCTAGTCAGCTACAACAGTCTCCTGACTGTTCTGATCACAGGAAAACTGGATATGGATAGCCTGCCTGTATACAGCTAGTCAGCTACAACAGTCTCCTGACTGTTCTGGTCGCAGGAAAGCTGGATATGGATATTACACCGTGCTTGTATACAGCTAGTCAGCTACAACAGTCTCCCGACTGTTCTGGTCACAGGAAAGCTGGATATGGATATTACACCCTGCCTGTATACAACTAGTCAGCTACAACAGTCTCCTGACTGTTCTGGTCACAGGAAAGCTGGATATGGATAGTTTGCCTGTATACAGCTAGTCAGCTACAACAGTCTCCTGACTGTTCTGGTCACAGGAAAGCTGGATATTATTTTACTTAGAAGATTATTTTACTTTATTTTACTTAGAAGATTCAGAAGGATTGATTGCTTATGTGGACTATGCAGTCCCTTCACATTCAGTGAGCCTACCATCAATTCTGAATGGGGGCCCGACTCCATAGTAGTGGGGTCATGTAGCAAGTGCCTCGTTGTACTAAGTACGACTGGGCCTTAATATCTGAGGGGGGGATGAAAGTGTATAGATAAGATAAAATGAATAAAATGTATTCCATCAGTTGTTCATTCTGTTAAAATGTTCACATCTGGCAGCTCAATATACCGAACTAGATGGTGGCCCAATTCTAACGCATCGGGTATTCTAGAATATGTATGTAGTTGACATACTGTGACTGACAGAACTTGTTCAGTCAACGTGAGTGAACTACATATATATATATTTATATACTGTATATATATATATAGCAGTGCTATGTTATATAGCGGTACATTACAGCACATGTATAGCAGCGCTATGGTGTATGGCGGTACATTACAGTACATGTATAGCAGCACTATAGTATATGGCAGTACATGTATAGGAGCGCTATGGTACATGGCGGTACATTACTGTAGATGTATAGCAATGCTATAGTATATGGCGGTACATTATAGTACATGTAGAGCAGCACTATGGTATATGGCGGTACATTACATCACATGTATAGCAACGCTATGGTATATGGCGGTACATTACAGCGCATGTATAGCAGCACTATGGTATATGGCGGTACATGACAGCACATGTATAGCAACGCTATAGTATATGGCGGTACATTATAGTACATGTATAGCAGCACTATATTATATGGCAGTACATGTATAGCAGCGCTATGATACATGGCGGTACATTACAGTACATGTATAGCAACGCTATAGTATATGGTGGTACATTAGAGTACATGTAGAGCAGCACTATGGTATATGGCGGTACATTACAGTACATGTATAGCAACACTATAGTATATGGCGGTACATTATAGTACATGTAGAGCAGCACTATGGTATATGGTGGTACATTACAGCACATGTATAGCAACGCTATAGTATATGGCGGTACATTACAGTACATGTATAGCAACGCTATAGTATATGGCGGTACATTATAGTACAAGTAGAGAAGCACTATGGTATATGGCAGTACATTACAGCACATGTATAGCAACGCTATAGTATATGGCGGTACATTATAGTACATGTATAGCAGCGCTATGGTATATGGCAGTACATTACAGTACATGTATAGCAGTGCTATGGTTTATGGCCGTACATTACAGTACATGTATAGCAGTACTATAGTATATGGCGGTACATTACAGTACATGTATAGCAGCACTATATAATATGGCGGTACATTACAGTACATGTATAGCAGCGCAATGGTATATGGTGGTACATTACAGTACATGTATAACAGCACTATAGTATATGGCCGTACATTACAGTACATGAACAGCAGCGCTATGGTATATGACGGTACATTATAGCACATGTATAGCAGCACTATGGTATATGGCGATACTCCGCTCCCCGTGGCCCCCCGCTCCTCCACAGTAAAAGTAATAATAAAAAAATACTCAGTGAGGATACTCACCTGGCCACCGCCTCGCTCCACCTCCTTCTTCTAGCTCCTACAGGCCTTTAGGACTTGTCGTTGCCTGGGAAACCGATCAGCTGATCGGTCACATGACCGCTAACTGCCGGGGGGGCAGGATGGAGAAGGGCGGCAGGATAGTGACGGGGGGATGGCAGGATTGTGTCAGGACGGCAGGATAGAGCAAGCGGGGCAGGATGGAGCGAGTGGGGCAGGATGGAGCCGGAAGGGGGGCCGGATGGAGCCAGAAGGGGGGCAGGATGGAGGCAGGGGGGCAGGATGGATGCGGGGGGCAGGATGGATGCGGGGGGGGCAGGATGGATGCAGGAGAGCAGGATGGAGTCGGCAGGGCAGGATGGAGCCGGCGGGGCAGGATGGATGTGGGAGGGCAGGATGGAGCCTGCGGGGCAGAATGGAGCGAGTGGGGCAGGATGGAGCCGGCGGGGCAGGATGGAGCCAGCGGAGCAGGATGGTGGTGGGGGGGCAGGATGGATGTGGGGGGAACAAGATGGATGCGGGGGGGCAGAAGGATGCGAGGGGCAGGATGGATGCGGGGGGAAGGATGGATGCAGGGGGGCAGGAAGGAGCCGGCGGGGCAGGATGGATGCGGGGGGGGGGGGAGCAGGATGGATGCGGGTGGGCAGGATGGATGCGGGGGGGCTGGATGGATGCGGGGGGGGGGGCTGGATGGATGCGGGGGGGCAGGATGGAGCCGGCAAGGCAGGATGGATGTGGGGGGGCAGGATGGATTGTGGGGGGAACAAGATGGATGCAGGGGGGCAGGATGGATGCAAGGGGCAGGATGGATACGGGGGGGCAGGATGGATGCGGGGGGGCAGGATGGATGCAGGGGGGCAGGATGGATGCAGGGGGGCAGGATGAATGCGGGGGGGCATAATGGAGCCGGCAGGGCAGGATGGAGCCGGCGGGGCAGGATGATGGAGAGGGGGCAGGATGGTGGTGGGGGTGCTGGATGGAGCCGGTGGGGCAGGATGGATGCGGGGGGGGAAGGATGGATGCAGGGGAGCAGGAAAAAGCCAGCGGGGCAGGATGGATGCGGAGGGGGCAGGATGTATGCGGGGGGGCAGGATGGAGCCGGCAAGGCAGGATGGATGTGGGGGGGCAGGATGGATGTGGGGGGAACAAGATGGATGCGGGGGGGGCAGAAGGATGCGAGGGGCAGGATGGATGCGGGGGGGCAGGATGGATGCGGGGGGGGCAGGACGGATGCGGGGGGTCAGGATGGATGCAGGGGGCAGGATGAATGCGGGGGGGGGGCAGGATGGAGCCGGCAGGGCAGGATGGAGCCGGCGGGGCTGGTTGGATGCGGGGGGGCAGGATGAATGCGGGGGGGGGGGCAGGATGGATGCGGGTGGGCAGGATGGAGCCGGCGGGGCAGGATTGAGCTGGTGGGGCAGGATAGATGCAGGGGGGCAGGATGGTGCTGGCAGGGCAGGGTGGATGCGGGGGGGCAGGATGTATGCGGGGGGGCAGGATGGATGCGGGGGGGCAGGATGGATGCGGGGGGGGCAGGATGAAGCCGGGGGCAGGATGGAGGGAGCCGGGGGGGGGGAAGGATAGAGCGAGCGGAGCAGGATGTAGCCGGCAGAGCAGGATGGTGGTGGGGGGGCAGGATAGATGCGGGGGGGGCAGGATGTATGCGGGGGGGCAGGATGGATGCGGGGGGGCAGGATGGATGCGGGGGGGGCAGGATGGATGCGGGGGGCAGGATGGATGCGGGGGGGGGCAGGATGAAGCCGGGGGGCAGGATGGAGGGAGCCGGGGGGGGCAGGATAGAGCGAGCGGGGCAGGATGTAGCCGGCAGAGCAGGATGGTGGTGGGGGGGCAGGATAGATGCGGGGGGGGCAGGATGTATGCGGGAAGGGGGCAGGATGGACGCGGGGGGGCAGGATGAAGCCGGGGGGCAGGATGGAGGGAGCTGGGGGGGGGAAGGATAGAGCGAGCGGAGCAGGATGTAGCCGGCAGAGCAGGATGGTGGTGGGGGGGCAGGATAGATGCGGGGGGGGCAGGATGTATGCGGGAAGGGGGCAGGATGGACGCGGGGGGGCAGGATGAAGCCGGGGGGCAGGATGGAGGGAGCTGGGGGGGGGAAGGATAGAGCGAGCGGAGCAGGATGTAGCCGGCAGAGCAGGATGGTGGTGGGGGGCAGGATAGATGCGGGGGGGGCAGGATGTATGCGGGGGGGCAGGATGTATGCGGGGGGGCAGGATGGATGCGGGGGGGGCAGGATGGATGCGGGGGGCAGGATGGATGCGGGGGGGGGGCAGGATGAAGCCGGGGGGCAGGATGGAGGGAGCCGGGGGGGGCAGGATAGAGCGAGCGGGGCAGGATGTAGCCGGCAGAGCAGGATGGTGGTGGGAGGGCAGGATAGATGCGGGGGGGGCAGGATGTATGCGGGAAGGGGGCAGGATGGACGGGGGGGGCAGGATGGATGCAGGGGGCAGGATGGAGCTGGCGGAGCAGGATGGAGCCGGCGGGGCAGGATGAAGTTGGCAGGGCAGGATGGATGCGGGGGGGCGGGATGGATGCGGGGGGGGAGGATGGATGCAGGGGGGCAGGATGGATGCGGGGGGGCAGGATGGATGCGGGGGGGCAGGATGGATACGGGGGGGCAGGATGGGTGCGGGGGGGCAGGATGGAGATGGGGGGCAGGATGGAGCGAGCGGGGCAGGATGGAGCCGGGGGGGGCGGGACAGGATGGTGGTGGGGAGGCAGGATGGAGCCGGTGGGGCAGGCTGATAGCGGGGGGGGGGGAAGGCGGGATGGTGGGGAGGGGGCAGGATGGTGGTGAGGGTGCTGGATGGAGCCAGTGGGGTTGGATGGATGCAGGGGGGCAGGATGGATGCGGGGGGGCAGGATGGAGCCTGCAGGGGGGCAGGATGGAGCCGCGGGGCAGGATGGAGGGAGCCGGGGGGGCAGGATGGAGCGAGTGGGGCAGGATGGAGCCGGCGGAGCAGGATGGTGGTGTGGGGGCAGGATGGATGCGGGGGGGGCAGGATGTATGCGGGAAGGGGGCAGGATGGATGCGGGGGGGGGGCAGGATGGATGCAGGGGGGCAGGATGGAGTCGGCGGGGCAGGATGAAGTTGGCGGGGCAGGATGGATGCAGGGGGGCAGGATGGATGTGGGGGGGAGGATGAATGCAGGGAAGCAGGATGGATGCGGGGGGGCAGGATGGATGCGGGGGGGGCAGGATGGATACGGGAGGGCAGGATGGATACGAGGGGGCAGGATGGATGCGGGGGGGCAGGATGGAGATGGGGGGCAGGATGGAGCGAGCGGGGCAGCATGGTGCCAGCGGGCGGCGGGCAGGATGGAGCCAGCAGAGCAGGATGGTGGTGGGGGGACAGGATGGAGCCGGTGGGGCAGGCTGATAGTGGGGGGGGAGGCAGGATGGTGGGGAGGGGGCAAGGATGATGGTGGGGGTGCTGGATGGAGCCGTTGGGGCTGGATGGATGCGGGGAGGGGCAGGATGGAGCCTGCAGGGGGGCAGGATGGAGCCTGCAGGGGAGCAGGATGGAACCTGCAGGGGGGCAGGATGGAGCCGGAGGGGACAAGATGAAGCCGGAGGAGCAGGATGGGGTGAAGGGGCGGGATGGATGCGGGGGGGCAGGGTGGATGCGGGGGGTAGGATGGATGCGGGGGGGGCAGGATGGATGTGGGGGGGCAGGATGGAGCCGTGGGGGCAAGATGGAGCCAGGGGGCCGGATGGAGCCGGGAGAGGGGGCAGGATGGAGCCGGGGGGAGGGGGCAGGATGGAGCCGGTTGGGGCAGGATGGAGCCGGAGGAGCAGGATGGAGGAGGGGGGCAGGATGGAGCCGGCGGGGCCTTATGGGTGCAGGGGGGGCAGGATGGATGTGTGGGGGCAGAATGGATGCGGGGGGGCAGGATGGATGTGGGGGGGCAGGATGGAGCCAGGGGGGGCAGGATGGAGCCAGGGGGGGCAGGATGGAGTCGGGGGGGGCAGGATGGAGCCAAGCGGGGCAGGATGGAGCCGAGGGGGGCACGATGGAGCTGGAGGGTCAGAATGGAGCTGGAGGAGCAGGATGGGGGGAGGGCTGTATGGAGCCAGCGGGGCAGGATGGTGGCGGGAGGGCAGAATGGAGCAAGCGGAGGGGGCAGGATGGAGCCGGAGGGGCAGGATGGAGGCGCTTCTCCTGCCCTCTTGCTCTTTCTGCCACCCTCACTTCCCACGGACCCCCCTCCCTCTGCCCCCCCCCACTCCCCACGCCCCTCCCACTCATCAATGGTGATAAAAATAAAAAAAAAACATAAGGATACTTACCCTCCGCCACTGCGCTCCACCTGTCTTCTAGCTCCCAGGACAGACCTGTCGTTGCCTGGGAAACTGATCAGCTGATCAGTCACATGACAGCAGTTAGCGGTCATGTGATTGATCAGCTGATCGGTTTCCCAGGCAACAACAGGTCCTCAAGTCCTCTAGTAGCTAGAAGACAGTTGGAGCGCGCCGGCGGAGGGTAAGTATCCTTATGGGATTTTTTTATTTTTATCACCATTGAGGAGCGGGGGGGGGCAGGGGGAGTGGGGGCCACGGGGAGCTGGGGGGCAGAGGAAGGGGGGGCCGCGGAGAGCGAGGGGGCAGGAAGAGCGGATCAGGGCAGGAGGAGCGGGGGGGCCGCAGGGAGTGCGAGCAGGAGGAACGGGGGGCTGTGAGGAGAGACTGTGTATCCCAGCTATGCGCCGCTGTAGCCGGGCAGCAAATAGGCGCGAAATTCGAACTTTGAATTCTCGCCCCTATTTGCATAGTCTGCGCTCATTGAGCGGCCTCTTTCTCGCGCGCAATTTCTGTGACTGACAGATGCAAAAAACCCTTAGACAATTATATAGTAGATAATATCCACTTGTTACATCATTATATAAATCAGCACTGAGTAACTACATGGAATTGATTGGAGCATCAACAGCGCTTTCTGCAACCTCAAAATTCTTTCCCTTTGGCTTTTATTGATCTAAATGACTTCAAAACATCATCCACAGGATCAATGTTGAACTGTTAGGGTATGTGCATACGATCCAGAGGCACGACATATTGGACACCGGGCCTCCAGACCTGAGGAAACGTGCGGGTGAATGCAGGGAAATCACAGCCACCCTGTGCCCATGTGGAGCCCACTGAGACAGGGTACGCGGTACTGGACCAGGGTTCTGCTGGGGATATCACGGCGGTCTTGGTCCGGACCGTGTCCCGGGTTCCGCAATAAATGGGGGGATATTTACAGGGGAATTTGTCATGACGCCACCCACGGGTTGTGGTCAGTGAGGGGACCACCGCTGCTGCAGAACCTCCGGGGCTGATGTTTGGCAGCTGGAGATGTAATGGCTCTCCGCGGGTAGAGCTTGGTTCCCCGGGGCAGTGGTAGTTATAGTCTATGATTGAGGCTATAGATATTGCAGGATAAGGTTAGTAGTAGAGATGATGACAGTTGGTGAGGGAGAGTGGGATTTGAGTGCAAGGATTACACAGACTCACGGTTTTGTAGTTTTCCAAGGCTTTACTGCAGATGATAGTACTGTCCACGGAGTCTGTACCGGAGCCGGGTTGCTCCCACCCTGTCCGGGTCCTCAGCTTCCTACTCCTGTGCCTTGTGTGTGGCCCAGCTGCTGCTTTAGCTAGGCTGCTGGCCCTGTTTCTCCTCACAGGTACCCCCTTTGCTAGGCAACTTGAGCCATTCCGTGTGCTTCTGGCCCCGCCGTGTTGCTTTGCTGAGGTACAGTGTAGATATACAACCTCCACTATCCCGGTGTTTACTGTGCTGCGTGTGTCAGTCACAGTTTCGGATCCGGTATCTGGTCTGTGCACTCCTCCGGGGCGAGCTATGGGGTAACTCAGTCTCCCAGATGTGTTCTCCTGTTTCCTTTTCTCCTTCCCTCAGACCCTGGCTAGGCCTGGAAGTGGGTAGCAGGCTGTGGAGAGGCCTAAGGCAGCCCCTTTACACCACCAGTCTAATCAACATTAGCTCCTCCCACCACTCTGCTCTTCCCCACTTCCTCTCCACGCCAGAATATATGGGGAAGCAGCTTTAGCTCCCCCTTCTGGCCTGGAGGCACTAGTGTAGAGTTGTGGGTTGTGTGGGGAGTTAACCCTTTGTGGTGTTACTGTAGCACATTAACCCCTGGGGTGCCACAGATCAGTCACGTCTATCCACCTGCCGTAAAGAATTGGGCTTTCTTTCCTCCTGATCTTCTGATCTGTCATGTACAGGCCAACCTACTCCTCCTTAACCCACTTCTACTTATATAATCCGCAGTTGGGAATTCGGGCGTTGTCGCCGAATCCAACATGCTTTGCAGGACTGCGAGTGATGACGCGCAGCGTCATCACGAGCTGCAGACCCGCACTACTGTAAAAAAAAAAAAAAAAAGTTAATGCTCACCTCTCCCCGAGCCCCCGCCGTCTCCTGCCGTCTTCCTCCAAGCTTCTGGTGGCTGCCGCAGGCTCCGAGTGTCTGCAGAGCTCTTCTACTGCAGTCAAGGACCTGTGGTGATGTCACAGTCACGTGACACCAGGTTACTGCATGGTAACCTGGTGTCACGTGACTGTGACATCACCGCAGGTCCTGAACTGCACTAGACGAGCTCTGCAGACACTCGGAGCCTGCGGCAGCCACCGGTAGCCTGGAGGAAGACGGCAGGAGACGGCGGGGGCTCGGGGAGAGGTGAGCATTAACTTTTTTTTTTTTTAACCCCTGCCTTCCTGTTTGGAGACCTTTTACTGTACTGAGCATGCTCAGTACAGTAAATGTCTCCTCCATCCTCACAGCCTCCCCATCCTCACTGCCTCCTCCAGCCTCACAGTCTCCTCCAGCCTCACAGCCTCCCCATCCTCACAGCCTTCTACAGCCTCCTCCAGCCTCACAGCCTCCCCATCCTCACAGCCTCCCCATCCTCACTGCCTCCTCCAGCCTCACAGTCTCCTCCAGCATCACAGTCTCCTCCAGCCTCACTGCCTCCCCATCCTCACAGCCTCTTACAGCCTCCTCCAGCCTCACAGCTCCCCATCCTCACAGCCTCCTACAGCCTCACACCCTCCTCCAGCCTCACAGCCTCCCCATCCTCACAGCCTCCTCCAGCCTCACAGCCTCCCCATCCTCACAGTCTCCTCCAGCCTCACAGTCTCCTCCAGCCTCACATCCTCCTCCAGCCTCACAGCCTCCCCATCCTCACAGCCTCCTCCAGCCTCACAGCCTCCTCCAGCCTCACAGCCTCCCCAGCCTCACAGCCTCCTCCAGCCTCACAGCCTCCTCCAGCCTCACAGCCTCCCATCCTCACAGCCTCCTCCAGCCTCACAGCCTCCTCCAGCCTCACAGCCTCCCCATCCTCACAGCCTCCCCATCCTCACAGCCTCCTACAGCCTCACAGCCTCCTGCAGCCTCACAGCCTCCCCATCCTCACAGCCTCCTCCAGCCTCACAGCCTCCTCCAGCCTCACAGCCTCCTCCAGCCTCACAGCCTCCTGCAGCCTCACAGCCTCCCCATCCTCACAGCCTCCTCCAGCCTCACAGCCTCCTCCAGCCTCACAGCCTCCCATCCTCACAGCCTCACATCCTCCTCCAGCCTCACAGCCTCCCCATCCTCACTGCCTCCTCCAGCTTCACAGTCTCCTCCAGCCTCACAGCCTCCCCATCCTCACAGCCTTCTACAGCTTCCTCCAGCCTAACAGCCTCCCCATCCTCACAGCCTCCCCATCCTCACTGCCTCCTCCAGCCTCACAGTCTCCTCCAGCATCACAGTCTCCTCCAGCCTCACTGCCTCCCCATCCTCACAGCCTCTTACAGCCTCCTCGAGCCTCACAGCCTCCCCATCCTCACAGCCTCCTACAGCCTCACACCCTCCTTCAGCCTCACAGCCTCCCCATCCTCACAGCCTCCTCCAGCCTCACAGCCTCCTCCAGTCTCACAGCCTCCCCATCCTCACAGTCTCCTCCAGCCTCACAGTCTCCTCCAGCCTCACATCCTCCTCCAGCATCACAGCCTCCCCATCCTCACAGCCTCCTCCAGCCTCACAGCCTCCTCCAGCCTCACAGCCTCCCCAGCCTCACAGCCTCCTCCAGCCTCACAGCCTCCTCCAGCCTCACAGCCTCCTACAGCCTCACAGCCTCCCCATCCTCACAGCCTCCTCCAGCCTCACAGCCTCCTCCAGCCTCACAGCCTCCCCATCCTCACAGCCTCCCCATCCTCACAGCCTCCTACAGCCTCACAGCCTCCTGCAGCCTCCCCATCCTCACAGCCTCCTCCAGCCTCACAGCCTCCTCCATCCTCACAGCCTCCTGCAGCCTCACAGCCTCCCCATCCTCACAGCCTCCTCCAGCCTCACAGCCTCCTCCAGCCTCACAGCCTCCCCATCCTCACAGCCTCACATCCTCCTCCAGCCTCACATCCTCCTCCAGCCTCACAGCCTCCCCATCCTCACAGCCTCCTCCAGCCTCACAGCCTCCTCCAGCCTCACATCCTCCTCCAGCCTCACAGCCTCCCCATCCTCACAGCCTCCTCCAGCCTCACAGCCTCCTCCATCCTCACAGCCTCCTCCATCCTCACATCCTCCTCACAGCCTCCTCCAGCCTCACAGCCTCCTCCAGCCTCACAACCTCCTCCAGCCTCACAACCTCCTCCAGCCTCACAGCCTCCTCCAGCCTCACAGCCTCTCACAGCCTCCCCCAGCCTCACTGCCTCCCTCAGCCTCACTGCCTCCTCCAGCCTCACAGCCTCCTCCAGCCTCACAGCCTCCTCCAGCCTCACAGCCTCCCCATCCTCACAGCCTCCTCCAGCCTCACAGCCTCCTCCAGCCTCACAGCCTCCCCATCCTCACAGCCTCCTCCAGCCTCACAGCCTCCTCCAGCCTCTCAGCCTCCTCCATCCTCAGCCGCACTACCTGACACCGCTGCCAACCGTTGGCCCCGCTCCATCGCCACCGCCCTCGCGCCCTCCGCGAGGTCCATGCTGCCCGGATGCCGCCGGAGCCTTCTGCCCCTTGCCACTCTCTCACCGCTGGGCTCTCAATGTCGCCATGCTGGTGGAGTAGCGGTCTACGGGCTGTGGCCGGGAGCCAGGGACGTCGTCCTGTGGCCGGCAACAGCCAATGGGAGTGAGCGGACCGTGTCAGCCTGCAAAGCCTCACACGCCCCGCTCACTCCCATTGCCTGCCCCCGCTGCCCCTGCAAGCGGATTGGGCGCTGTGTTGTACACACAGGACGCCCATCCATTGCCCAGGACTTGGCATCCTAGACCAATCGGATGACCGTCCTGTCTTTACCACACATCGCCCAATCAGCTCCTTCCGCTCAGGTCACATGTGTGACCTGAGGGCAAGAACTGATCCCTCTCTGCATCACCCAACCCGCCGCAGAGGACAATGCCGTGTGACTGGGGCTGCGATCAGCCCAAGCACGCAGCCACGTCCTGCCGCCGATCGGTGATGTCACCCCTCCAGCCGCATCTCTCCTCACCCCTCCAGCCAGACCTCTCCTCACCCCTCCATCTGGACCTCTCCTCACCACTCCAGCCTCTGCTCTCCTCACCCCTCCAGCCTCTGCTCCCCTCACTCCTCCAGCCTCCCGCCACATCATACTCTGCTATCCACAGAGCCCCCTCTATACTCTGACACCCACAGAGCCGCATGTATACTCTCCTACCCACACAGCCGCCTGTATACTCTGCTACCCACAGAGCTGCCTCTATACTCTGCTACCCACAGAGCTGCCTCTATACTCTGCTACCCACAGAGCCGCCTCTATACTCTGCTACCCACAGAGCCGCCTGTATACTCTCCTACCCACAGACCCGCCTGTATTCTCTGCTACCCACAGAGCCGTTTCTATATTCTGCTACCCACAGAGGCGCCTCTATACTCTGCTACCCACAGAGCCTTCTCTATACTCTGCTACACACAGAGCCGCCTGTATAATCTGCTAACCACAAACCCGCCTGTATACTCTGCTACCCACAGAGCCGCCTGTACACTTTTCTACCCAGAGAGCCGCCTGTATAATCTGCTACCCTCAGAGCAGTCTGTTTACTCTGCTACCCACAGACCCGCCTGTATAGTCTGCTACCCACAGAGCCCCATGTATACTCTGCTAGCCACTCACCCGCCTGTATACACACAATTCATTTCACCGCGCTCCCGATGCAATTGCATCGGGCCTTTTTACTAGTCTATTTATAATGCTGAGAAGAGGAAGAGCATAAGGAGCCGTGAAGCCAGGCCGTAAGAAGCAGGACAGCCAGCTATGTTTTGGAGTTACACAGACTATACAACAAAATAGATCTTTTTCAATGTAGATTATTTAGAAATTTGTTTAATTTACCATTTATGAAGCCAATGAACAATATAAAGAAACCAGTGTGGAAGTGACGATTACCTTTAACATCCAAAACATTTAATGGTTAATACAGTATTGCATTCTCTTTGTTGTACAACCATACATTACAGAAAAGAGTAATCTTTCTAGATATTATACAATTCATAGACTCCCATGGCTGTGATTTAGAACTTTCTATGCATCTTCTTGGATTCGTGGAATAGCACAAATCTCTTGAGGAACTGGACCCAGAACAAGTGCAACACTTGGGGTGAGGTCTACCTCACTGACCCCGGGAGGAAGGCGGAAGGTGAATTTCTGTAACAGGCTGGTAAAGAAGAGGAAAAGCTCCATTCGTGCCAAATTTTCTCCTGCACATACTCTACGACCTGTGAAATATCGTAAAGAGAATAAAAACAATGAGATGAGTAGAGTAGAGTAGACTTTCTGGGTCTAGGTTATTCCTAAATTAATGAATGACCTCTTATGCAGTTTTAAAACTATAGAGATCCTTAAACAGTGGGAAACAATGGATTATAAATTTATGAATTTCATTGATCAGAGGCCCAAATCACTCTGACCTCCCTTGTTCCCATGTGTTTTGTATACACTTTCTCTTGCCATTTACAAATTCTGGTGTGTTTCTAGTAGAGAACCGTGTTAGACACAATAGAGAAGGTAGGAGATTTGAGATAATAATTAGTTTCCCCTTGAAATTTCCAGCCTATACCATGTAAATATTTCCCCTGGCTGTGACGCCTTCTCTGTACTTCCATATTGTAGCACCTATCGCCACGGTGTCATCTTCCCCATGGTGTGGAGACCACTGTTCATGGCACACTCATCCCACTGGCAGGCCCATAGCAACAGCTTGGTTAATTGGGTCAGTTCCTGCTTCATTGGCCTATATATACTGTACAGGTCTACTGGAAGCATGCTTAGGTGCACACAATGCTGCATATCTTAAAGGGCCAGTACACCCCAATCTGGAAATGCTTCTCAGCCTATGGCTGTGAAGCACAGGGTATTTAAAGCACCTTCTCACATTGGGAGGTTTCTGAGCAACATGGTCTACTGGTAAAGACATGTTGTTATTTGCCAGGTACCTATCCAAATATTTTGTATCTGTGCCCGTGTTGCTGATCATCTAACCTGTGTCCTCTCCTAATGCTTACCTGTGCCTGTTCAAGATCCGCTGCACTGCCTCAAGCCCATCTCTTCTGCCAGTACCTGCTGAGCCTCACCAACTACCAGCATTGACCTCTGCCTGCACCTACCTAGAGATTCAACCTGGCTATAAGAGTAAACCCCTGGAGTCAATTGATGTGGTGTAGAGACCCCATGGGGCTTCACCTAGTGGTTACCTACCAGCTTAGACTGTTCATCTGCTGGGGCCATCCAGGTTCATTCCTCCAGGTGATGATCAGTGCCAGAGCCCAGTTGGTTTACTCCCAGGATACTCACCCTGTGAGTGTTACACTCATGGCTATTCAAATATAAAAGGAGAAAGAAAAAAACAGCTTCACGATCACGCTGTCCTCAAAGATAATAAATCCATGTACCCATGGACTCCGACCAACTCTTTATTCCACTGTAAACTCTATGCGTTTCGTGTACACATTGTACACTTCCTCAGGAGTTACCTTTTTTATAAAAATGTCACTCAATTTCATAATAAACATTCACAAAATATTGTACATATCAATAAAAAATCAAGTTGTATCATAGAAATTATTTTGTCTCCAACTGCACTTAAAACATCATTTCAGGGATGTTGGAGGACTCAATTAGAGATGAGCCACCACCCCGGTGTTCGAATTCGATTCGATTCGTCGAATCGACTGGGTGTTCGACGAATGTTCGTGACCGGAGTTCCCGCGAGAACATGACGTCACCACAGGTCCTATAAGCACAGGACCTTGCCGGAAAGCTTAAAATAGATATTTTTATGTTTCGGACCCTTTCTTTAAGTAACTTTTACTTAAAGAAAGGGTCCTAATCATAAAAATATCTATTTTAAGCTTTCCGGCAAGGTCCTGTGCTTCCAGGACCTGTGGTGACGTCATGTTCTCGCGGAACTCCGGTCATGTGACCGGAGTTCCCGCGAGAACTGACGTCACCACAGGTCCTATAAGACACAGGACCATACCGGATGCTTCGGTGGACCGCGGACAGGTGAGCATACATTATTTTTTTATTTTTAACACTTTCTTTCTTTTAGGTAATGTTTATTTTGGCTGAAAATGCGGCAGATGCGGTTTTCTGACCGCATCTGCCGCATTTTCGAACCAAAATCGAACATGTTCGAAATTCGCCGTATTGGAACCAAATTGTTCGAATTCGGCAAATGACTCGAATAGCGCCAAAATCGACTCGAATTTGAGATTGGCGAACTATTCGAGTCGAACATTGCTCATCTCTAGACTCAATCCCAGAATTGGTCTCTGGGTCCCACATTCCTATCCAAATCACACCTATACTCAACCCCATGAGCTATTCCCACTACTCACACGCTGAACAACCAAAGGGATAGACACCTCAGCACATTCCCCAACAGCCAGTTTCATCACATTATATGAAGCGCCCTAAAACACATCACATAAATTATCATAAAAACAATAACATCGATATAGAATCGATAATTGAGATAAAAACTTTAGCACGTTCTTACATTCTAAAGGTTATTGCCTATATCCAGTAAATATAAAAAATATATATATATATGAAAAAAAAATTCTCTTTTGTCTCTGGTATTTCTTTAAAAATCTCTATAGTCCTCAGATCATCCCCTTATCATGAACCACAATGTTTCGATCTATATGCCCAATCCTATATATTAACCCACAAGGCTATGCATTCCAATGAGTGTTCTTAGTGTCTCCTAAAACAGCAGCGCTGTAGCGCTGACCGGTGCCGACAATTTAACAATCCTCCCTTCAATATTTATCTCCCGTAGAAAAAAGCAATAATGCATTCCCATGTAACACAGTGACTCAGGGAATCTAAATCCCCTACCCAGATAGCTATGTACTTTTTTTGATCTCTACATTCTATGAACAGTACAGGACTTTTAACTGTTTCATACTCATAGCATCTAGTGTCCCCAAACTATTTGAAGAGGTCGGACACTTCATTCAACCCATACGGCTGAGAGTTTGCAATTTGTGAATCCAAAAGATTTCTTTCCTCATTAAACAAGAGTCCCTATCAGGGGTACCTTCCGGCACATGATCAATTGCGATCACTCCAATGCATAATTCTTTATTATGTTTAATTAGACAATGTTTAGATAGCCCATTCAACAAAAAACCTTCCCTAATGTTATGTCTATGGGAGTTCATTCGGTTATGGAATTCTTGTGTCGTTTTTCCCACATATTGTAGTCCGCAATGGCAAATGATCAAATAGATCACATAAGAGCTTTTACAATTCAATGAGCATTTGATATTGAAAGACATATTGTTTTATGAAGAACTAAAGGTGGTATTACCATGCAACATTAGTTTACAGCATAAACAACGAGCTAAATTGCATCTAAAGGATCTAATCTTCATACTATTCTTTTTTGACACTTTCTTGTTTCTCAAACGGCTAGGCGCCAATACATTTCTTAGGGTTGAAGTCCTTTTGAATGTTAGTCCTGGTTTTGCTGGTAAACTCGTCCCTAATACCGGGTCATTCAGAAGCACTGACCAGTGCTCATGTAAGATCTTCCTAATTCTATGATGTTGTCTAGTATATTTTGTCAACAAAATTAGAAGTAAACTTCCCAGTACCTTCTTCCACTTTTTCTTTTGTCACCAAAAATTATTTTTGTTGTTTAACCGCACACTCATTGTAGTCTTTCACTATTAGTTTTTTTGGATAGTTTCTTTCCAGAAATCTATCCTTCAGGACTCAAGAAATTGATCTAAATTTCCACTTCCATTGTCATAGATAATCATTAGATCGTCTATATATCCTCTAAAGAAGACAATGTATTCTGAGTAAACGGAATTCTCAATATGGATGGACTCGAAGGTGGCCATGAACAAATTTGCATAAGTCGGGGTCACCTTCAAGCCCATCGCTGTACCAACAACTCCTGAGGAAGTGTACAGTGTGTACAAGAAACGCGTAGGGTGTGTGCAGTGGGATAAAGAGTTAGTCGGAGTCCATGGCTACGTGGATTTAATATCTTTGAGGACAGCGCGATCGTTAAGCCGTTTTTTTCTTTCTCCTTTTATATTTGATCTGCTATACCGGTGGATTGCTGCAGCTCTGTGGATGCTGTGGATTTTACTCAGAGGTGCATATGGTTGTTTTGTCATACACAACTAAACCAGGTGAGTGGATCCATATAGAAAATTGACTATATACAATTGAGATAAGATCCTATAGTGCGCTTTCTTCCCCTCTATTACATATGGCTTCTCCCCTCTTACATCTGTATGACCAAATTGTCCACATTTATTGTTACTTGTATGTTACTATGTTACTTGTCCTAGTCTGCCCCTCTTAGCATGTAAAGCGCCATGGAATATAAAGGCGCTATATAAATAATAATAATAATAATAATAATAATATGGCTATTGACACCCAATTGCGACTACAACTAAAAGAGATTTATTAAGATGATTTGAAATAATAGTAGGCAGCACTCACCATTCTGTTGCATTTGGGATTTCTTTATTTCAAACTGCACACGAGTGATATGCCGGCGGGGTGGTGGATGCAGGATGTGTCGAAGGACTATGCGCATTTCACTCAGGTGAGCTTCAACTGGTCCACTCCCATTGAAGCTCACCTAAGCAAAATACAGTTAGGGACAGAAATATTTGGACAGTGACACAATTTTCGCGAGTTGGGCTCTGCATGCCACCACATTGGATTTGAAATGAAACCTCTTCAACAGAATTCAAGTGCAGATTGTAACGTTTAATTTGAAGGGTTGAACAAAAATATCTGATAGAAAATGTAGGAATTGTACACATTTCTTTACAAACACTCCACATTTTAGGAGGTCAAAAGTAATTGGACAAATAAACATAACCCAAACAAAATATTTTTATTTTCAATATTTTGTTGCGAATCCTTTGGAGGCAATCACTGCCTTAAGTCTGGAACCCATGGACATCACCAAACGCTGGGTTTCCTCCTTCTTAATGCTTTGCCAGGCCTTTACAGCCGCAGCCTTCAGGTCTTGCTTGTTTGTGGGTCTTTCCGTCTTAAGTCTGGATTTGAGCAAGTGAAGTGCATGCTCAATTGAGTTAAGATCTGGTGATTAACTTGGCCATTGCAGAATGTTCCACTTTTTTGCACTCATGAACTCCTGGGTAGCTTTGGCTGTATGCTTGGGGTCATTGTCCATCTGTACTATGAAGCGCCGTCCAATCAACTTTGCAGCATTTGGCTGAATCTGGGCTGAAAGTATATCCCGGTACACTTCAGAATTCATCCGGCTACTCTTGTCTGCTGTTATGTCATCAATAAACACAAGTGACCCAGTGCCATTGAAAGCCATGCATGCCCATGCCATCACGTTGCCTCCACCATGTTTTACAGAGGATGTGGTGTGCCTTGGATCATGTGCCGTTCCCTTTCTTCTCCAAACTTTTTTCTTCCCATCATTCTGGTACAGGTTGATCTTTGTCTCATCTGTCCATAGAATACTTTTCCAGGACTGAGCTGGCTTCTTGAGGTGTTTTTCAGCAAATTTAACTCTGGCCTGTCTATTTTTGGAATTGATGAATGGTTTGCATCTAGATGTGAACCCTTTGTATTTACTGTCATGGAGTCTTCTCTTTACTGTTGACTTAGAGACAGATACACCTACTTCACTGAGAGTGTTCTGGACTTCAGTTGATGTTGTGAACGGGTTCTTCTTCACCAAATAAAGTATGCGGCGATCATCCACCACTGTTGTCATCTGTGGACGCCCAGGCCTTTTAGAGTTCCCAAGCTCACCAGTCAATTCCTTTTTTCTCAGAATGTACCCAACTGTTGATTTTGCTACTCCAAGCATGTCTGCTATCTCTCTGATGGATTTTTTCTTTTTTTTCAGCCTCAGGATGTTCTGCTTCACCTCAATTGAGAGTTCCTTTGACCGCATGTTGTCTGGTCACAGCAACAGCTTCCAAATGCAAAACCACACACCTGGAATCCACCCCTGACCTTTTAACTACTTCATTGATTACAGGTTAACGAGGGAGACGCCTTCAGAGTTAATTGCAGCCCTTAAAGTCCATTGTCCAATTACTTTTGGTCCCTTGAAAAAGAGGAGGCTATGCATTACAGAGCTATAATTTCTAAACCTTTCTCCGATTTGGATGTGGAAACTCTCATATTGCAGCTGGGAGTGTGCACTTTCAGCCCATATTATATATATAATTGTATTTCTGAGCATGTTTTTGTAAACAGCTAAAATAACAAAACTTGTGTCACTGTCCAAATATTTCTGGCCCTAACTGTACATGTAGTTCCTGGATACAGCCCGCATTCACCACCCGCGCGGCATGTCACTCGTGTGCAGTTTGAAATAAAGAAATAAAGAAATTCCGAAGCAACAGAAGGGTGAGTGCTGCCTACTATTATTTCAAATGAACTTTGGGACTTTGCAAACAAAAGCACGGCACCACAATTCAGTAGCGGGACAGATCCTGTGTTACCTCCATATCCAGTGGTGGCTTAACCAGAGCTCCACATTCATATGCAGAAATGCGAGTCATTCTTATCATTTATTTATTAAGATGATACCTGCTGAAAATGCCAAGAAGGCTTCATTCTTCAGAAACTGCCCATCCGAGTCGAGGAAATTATTTGGGTCAAATTTATTAGCGTTTTTGAATTCTTTCTTGTCATGCAAGACAGATGATAGCAGCGGAATGACGTGTGTACCCTGTAGAAGAGGAAGATTGTATGGGGTAAATTGCTCAGATTTGCTAACACGTAACTACGACAATAGTTTTTTTACACTAAACCTTTGAATTACATTTTAACCATTGGTCACTAAATAAAGTATTGGGCTGGCTCATGACCTACATCTGCTTTATAAGCAGCAGATGATGGCTGTATTACCTCTCTGGCAGCTGCCTATAATTACTGCTAAAAGAGTTTAAATGACATTACTAGTGGTGCGTGCTCCCATTGCCTCCCAGTAACGTATCGTAATCACAGGGAACTGATGAGTTAGCGTGACAGCTGGGATCCTGCTAAAGGCCTCTGTCATTGCCATCTTGGCCCTCCTGTAAGTTGATTTTTCCCTATACACTGCAATACTGTTGCTTTGTAGCACATAGTATAAGTAGTGAAAAGCGAAAGAGCTCGGCACTACTCGTTACTAGGGCAAAAAGAAGAAAAAGTTCTGCACCAACTCTGTAGCCAGAAACCACAATGGTGGGTATTAATCATGGATTATATGGTGAATAAAAACAAGAAATCACGGGGGTGCACAACTAAATATCAGCAATTATAATTCAACAGAAGAAAAATAAATCATGTCGGCATTCACCCCTTGCTTTAAAAATGGAGAAACTCTATTTTTGGTTCTTTAATAATCACAGCAGGTCGGGAGCTTGCAGCAGCTATGTACAAAGGACTACCGCCGTTCTGCGCAGTCACTTGCACTTTAATGGGTCCAGGTCAAAGTAAAGCAAAGTTTGAGTACCGACATGTTTTCTTCTTCTGTTGAACACTACTTATTAATAGATGGAGCCTTACTGTACTCAAGATACTCTGTACTCTATTGAGTATTTTGGTACTCAATCACCATGCTCGATTCCCCACCTCCCAATGTGAGGAAACATTTTTTTCCAGTATGACGACTTGTGTATAGCGCAAAATTACAAATAGAAAAAAACTGCCCCCTCCACCCTTTTGTAGCTAGGCTATCTCTCAGCTTATTTCTCCATTGCCTCAGACTTTGATAACTGACATAGTAGTGGAGATAGGAAATAAAAATACACAGACTGGTAATCACTGGTAAATTTAATGGTCAGATATATCCAGTTTAATTTGTGAAAGAGGGAGTTAAATCTCACAAAGCCTATATAGACAGTGCAATAAATGCCAAAAATTAGAAGGAAGAGGGACTCAGATACACCCTGTATTAAACAAAAAGGAGGGCCTCATACACATTCTGCTAAATTTGTTAGGTAGTGTGACTCAATGCCCATACACCAAGTACAAGGGCTGAAAAACATTTTCGCATGGAGGGTGGTGTATACCTCCAGGTACCGTATATACTCGTGTATAAGCCGACCCGTGTATAAGCCGACCCCCCTACTTTTGCCCCCAAAACCTGGGAAAACCTATTGACTCGTGTATAAGCCGAGGATGGACCCCAGCACAGGTATACAGCCCCCAGCAGTGTGGTATACAGCAGCCTCCCCAGTGGTATATACAGCATCCCTAAAGGTATAAACAGCAGGCCCCAGAGGTATATACAGCAGACCCCAGAGGTATATACAGCAGGCCCCAGAGGTATATACAGCAGGCCCCAGAGGTATATACAACAGGCCCCAGAGGTATATACAGCAGGCCCCAGAGGTGTATATACAGCAGGCCCCAGAGGTATATACAGCAGGCCCCAGAGGTATATACAACAGGCCCCAGAGGTATATACAGCAGGCCCCAGAGGTATATACAACAGGCCCCAGAGGTATATACAACAGGCCCCAGAGGTATACAGCAGGCCCCAGAGGTATATACAACAGGCCCCAGAGGTATATACAGCAGGCCCCAGAGGTATATACAGCAGGCCCCAGGGTATATACAGCAGGCCCCAGAGGTATACACAGCAGGCCCCAGAGGTATACAGCAGACCCCAGAGGTATACAGCAGGCCCCAGGGTATATACAGCAGGCCCCAGGGGTATATACAGCAGGCCCCAGGGGTATATACAGCAGGCCCCAGGGGTATATACAGCAGGCCCCAGGGTATATACAGCAGGCCCCAGGGTATATACAGCAGGCCCCAGGGTATATACAGCAGGCCCCAGGGTATATACAGCAGGCCCCAGAGGTATACACAGCAGGCCCCAGAGGTATACAGCAGGCCCCAGAGGTATACAGCAGGCCCCAGGGTATATACAGCAGGCCCCAGGGGTATATACAGCAGGCCCCAGGGTATATACAGCAGGCCCCAGGGTATATACAGCAGGCCCCAGGGTATATACAGCAGGCCCCAGGGTATATACAGCAGGCCCCAGAGGTATACAGCAGGCCCCAGAGGTATACAGCAGGCCCCAGAGGTATACAGCAGGCCCCAAGGTATATACAGCAGGCCCCAGAGGTATACAGCAGGCCCCAGAGGTATACAGCAGGCCCCAAGGTATATACAGCAGGCCCCAGAGGTATACAGCAGGCCCCAGTGGCAGTCGCCCCCCCATCATGGGAAGAGCCCCCCACACTTTGCAGAGCCCCCCCCCCCCCGCTGCATTATCTTACTATCCAGGGTCTTCACCGCGGGTCCTCCAGTCCATCCTCGCGCGCTGTCTTCCCGGTCTCATGTGACCCGGCGGTCACAGTGGAATGACGTCATCGCGCCGGGTCACGTGAGACCTGAACACAGCGCGCGATGATGACTGCAGGACCCGCGGTGAAGACCCTGGATGGTAAGATAATGCAGCGGGGGGGCTCTGCAAAGTGTGGGGGCTCTTTCCATGATGGGGGGACTAGTGCCACTGGGGGCTGAATGTATACACTGGGGGGCTGCCTGTATACACTGGGGGGTTGCCTGTATACACTGGGGGGCCGTATGCACGGCTCCCCCTGCCACTGTGATGGGCAGGGGGAGCCGTGCATATCTAATGAGCGGCCCCACGTGACGAGCCGCTCACTCATCAGCCTTCCCCCGCCTCCTCCAGCCTCACCAGCAAAATAATTACCGTATTGACCCGTGTATAAGCCAAGGGGGTGACTTTTCAGACCAATTTTTGGGCTGAAAAACTCGGCTTATACACGAGTATATACGGTATGTAAGAGAATTGCAGAGGTAGGCCTCATACACAACCTGAAATTGTTATGAAGAAGGGCATCATACAAGCCAGTGAAAAAAGATATATAAAAACAAGGGTAGCATGATGACCCTCAAAAAATTTTGGGCTGCCTGTTTAACCTCTTAAAAAGTAAATCGAGGGCAGCCTGATGATTGCCCAAACAGGGAGAGCATGGCCGCCGGTTTAGCGTCTTAAAAATTGAAGCAGGTACGACCCACCAAAAAAAAGGTCGAGCAGGGGTGGTCCATTAAGACTCTTATGGCCACTTTACACATCCCAACATCGTTTTGATGTTGGATACAACGGCGCGGGAGCGCGCACGTTTTTGGCACTAATCCAAGATCGCATAGGAGATGTCACACAGGCCGATATCGGCATACAACACAACTGCGATGTATACGCCTCCTCGTACGTGCGACCCAGGGAACGACCATTTAACATGGGAGTGAATAGGAGACGTTGGGCTTCAAGTCGGTGTTGGGCTGTCACACAGGCAGTTGGAGAGCCTCCTCATTTCTCCCCCGATATCGTTTTGACATCGTTCTTGCGTCGCATTGCACATTCACACCATACAATGCAGGAACGATATCGAAGCCAACGCACGAACCACGTGACTTTTTATCGGAGTCGGACGACGATATCGCGACATGTAAAGTGGCCATTAAAATTTTTAGACAGGACAACCTGATGACCCTGTTGATATTGTAAATCAAGGAAAAAGTCAGGTCACCCTTTGTGCAACGGCTGTGGATCCACACCTGTCTTGCAAAGTATCCCTGGTCAGGGCAGAGACTTCAAATGAAAAAGAGGAATCTCCAGCATCCGGAAGAGGAAAAATGTGTTCTGGTAAAACATCAAAGACTTTAATTGAACAGTAATGGAAAAGATAAAAATTGCAATACACATTATTTTCTGGGGGGCCATCATTTCTGTCCAGGCCGATTTCATGAGTTTAATTTTTTTTTAAAAGTCTATAGAAGCAGGGTAGAAAAGCAATGTCTGATCTTCATTTCTTCATTTTCATATATTTTTTATTTATTATTACTTTTGTCAGATTCAGGTTATTTCTGTGACCATTGTGGGTTTTTCTTTCATTAAGCGAGGGGTACCAACAATTTTGACTGTGTGTAAATACATGTCAATTAGTGATGAGCGAGAACGCTTGTGAATACTCGGTACTCGCACAAGTATCACTGTACTCGGGCTACTCGGCGAGTACCGAGTAATCTCGCGATACTCGTGCTGTACTCGGGGTCCTCATCCCTGCATGTTGGCACTCTTTAGAGAGCCAGCCCACATGCAGGGATAGGCTGGCAGTCACTGCAATGCCACAGCCCTGTTAGTTGTGGCATTGCAGTGATTGGCCGGCCCGCACAGCGTGACCGAGCCTTTATAAGACCCGGCCACGATGTGCTCTGCACACAGCCATCCAGACAGTGAGTGTAGGGAGAGTGTCTGCTGCTGCTTAAGGGACAGATTTGCGGTCCTCATAGGTAGATCCGGAGCAGGGCTGCAAACTGCTGCTGACCAGAACATTCTCAGGACTAATCTAGGAGGATATAGGCAGGGTGATCCAGATCGGAGTCCAAGCTTTCCAGTGACTGGAGACTGTTGTAGCTGACGAGCTGTATACAGGCAGGGTCTAAAATCCAGCTTTCCTGTGACCAGAACAGTCAGGAGACTGTTGTAGCTGACTAGCTGTATACAAGCAGGGTCTAATATCCAGCTTTCCTGTGACCTGAACAGTCAGAAGACTGTTGTAGCTGACTAGCTGTATACAGGCAGGGTCTAATATCCAGCTTTCCTGTGACCAGAACAGTCAGGAGACTGTTGTAGCTGACTAGCTGTATACAGGCAGGGTCTAAAATCCATATCCAGCTTTCCTGTGCCCAGAACAGTCAGGAGACTGTTGTAGCTGTATACAGGCAAAATGCGCAAGGGCATTGGCAAGGAACAAGGAAGTGGACGTGATGGTGGTGCAGGCAGAGGCCGAGGTCGTGTGCAAGCACTAATTTCGCAACAACAAAGGGCCACATCTACTCGCTCGCACGTCCTGTCCCAAATTCTTGGGGCCCGCAGCAGTACACCACTCTTGAACCAAGACCAGTGTCAACAGGTTGTTACTTGGATAGCGGATAATGCTTCCACTTAGATTGGCAACTCCACAAACACCCTGTCTTCCACACAGTCAAGTGTCAGTAGCCGTGATACTGCACCGCACATTTCCCAACCTGATCCTCCTTCCTACCACCAGGGCGAGTACACGTCCACGGACATTACTGATCCCACACTTGGACACTCTGAAGAGCTGTTCACGTATCCATTCGCAGAATCTGGCCTCACGCCAGCTCCTGTTGAAGTGGGTGATGAGGAGAGCGTATGTACCAATGCCCAAATATTTGAGCAGCCACGTTCTCACGAAGGGAACGTTGGCAACGTGTCTCAACAAGGGGTGGACGATGATGAGACACAATTGCCAGGAAGTCAGGAGGAGGATCAGGGTGCGGAAGAGGAAGACGACATGATGGATGATCCAGTAGCTGACCCAACCTGGCAGGAGGATATGCAGAGCGAGGACAGCAGTGCACAGGGGGAGGGAGGCGTAGCATCCCAACAGGCAGTAAGAAGCAGGGTGGTGGCCCCAGGCAGAAGTCAGGCAACCATTCCCGGAACAACAACACGACACAAGGTGCCTGTGCAAATGTTAGTCTGGCACCGAGTCTGGCAGTTTTTTAAGTTGGCTCCAGATGACTCTAAAAAAGCCATTTGCAACACCTGCCATACCAGCATCAGCAGGGGTACGAAAACTAGCAGCCTGACCACCACCAACATGATCAGGCACATGTCAGCCAAGCACCCGACTTTGTGGGAAGTACAACAGAGTCGAGGAGCGGTGCTTGCTGATGTCACTGCTACGTCTTCGTGAGCCAATCCCCTGTCCATTGCTGCCCGCGAACAAGCCTCCGGCCCTGCACCTGAAGTTGCCCACGCACAAACAACAACAACATCAAGCACGTCCTCGTCCCAGCGCAGCGTTCAATTATCCATTCAGCAAACCTTTGAATGCAGGCGCAAATACGCTGCCAACGCCCCACATGCCACTGTCCTAAACGCTCACATTTCGCGACTGCTTGCGCTAGAAATGCTGCCTTTCCGGCTTGTGGAGACGGAAGCATTCCGCGACCTGATGGCGGCTGCTGTCCCACGTTACTCGGTCCCCAGCTGCCACTATTTCTCCAGGTGTGCTGTCCGCGCATTGCATAACCACGTGTCACAAAGCATCACACGTGCCCTGAACAACGCTGTTTCAGCCAAAGTCCACCTAACCACCGACACGTGGACAAGTGCTTGTGGGCAAGGCCGCTACATCTCCTTGATGGCACACTGGGTTAATATTGTGGAAGCTGGGACCCAGTCTGAGCGAGGGATGGAACACGTCCTTCCCACACCAAGGGTTGCAGGCCCTACCTCTGTCAGGGTTTCACCCACACTCTACAGCTCCGAAATGTCATGCTCCTCAGCCTCCTCCTCCTCCTCCTGCGTATCCTCATCCACTTTACCCTCCACACCAGTCCCAAGCTGGAAGCACTGCAGCACTGCCTCTGCGAAGCGGCAACAGGCTGTGCTGAAGCTAATCTGCATAGGTGACAAACCCCACAATGTAGAAGAGGTGTGGACAGCTCTGAAACAGCAGGCAGATCACTGGCTCACACCTCTGAACCTAAAGCCAGAAAAATTCGTGTGTGACAATGGCCGGAACCTGGTGGCAGCTTTGAGGCGAGGCCAGCTGATGCATGTTCCATGCGTGGCCATGTGCTCAACCTGGTGTTTCAGCGGTTTCTAAAGTCATACCCAGAGCCGTCTGATCTGGTGGTAAAAGTTCGCCGCCTGTCTGCACATTTTCCGGCTTTCAGCGCCGTTTGCGTCTTCCGGCCCACAGACTGGTGTGTGATGTCCCCACGCGTTGGAATTCAACTCTGCACATGTTGGTCAGGATATGTGAGCAGAAGAGGGCAGTTGTTGACTATCTGCATCACCTAAGCCTTCGGGAAATGGGTCAAACTCCACACATAACACCTGAGGAGTGGAGATGGATGTCCGACCTATGTACCGTCCTCCAAAACTTTGAGGACTCCACCAAGATGGTGAGCGGCGATGACGCCATTATTAGCATCACCATACCGCTACTCTGCCTTCTAAAACGGTCTCTGCTCAAAAACAAAGATGATGCATTGCAGGCCGAGCGCGATGAGTTGGAGCAAGAAACAGTAGTGGGTGTGGGTGATAACACACAGCCCAGCCTCATCTCATCACAACGTGCAGTGGAGTACTATGACGAGGAGGAGGAGGAGGATGAAGACATGGAGCAACTCTCTGGCCAAATTGAGGATATGACATGCACACCAGTCATACCCTCGCTTCAGCGTGGCTGGCCAGACAGGGGAGATGAGGAGGAGGAGGAGGAGGACAGCATGTTCAGTCATCGTGTTGGTCAGGATACTGAAGTGATGGCTGTTAAGAGTCTATCGCACATGGCTGACTTTATGGTAAGCTGCCTGGCTCGTGACCCTCGCGTTCAGAACATCTTGGCCGACAATCACTACTGGTTGGCAACACTCTTAGACCCACGCTACAAGGAGAACTTTATGTCTCTTCTTCCTGAGGCGGAGAGGTCAGTCAAAATGCAGCAGTTCCAGAAGGCCATAGTCACGGAAGTAGGCAAAGCATTCCCCTCACAAAACGCTAGCGGCATAGGTCAGGAATCGGTGGACAACCAAGGCGTACGGCCGAGAGGGGCACAAGTCCAATCCGCCAGAGGTAGGGGAACAGTCTTTATGATGTGGGACAGTTTTCTCAGCCCCTCACGTACCACAGCCCCTGAGGTGCGGGGTAGTGCCACAAGAAATGCTAAGTTTGGCCAGATGCTGAAGGAGTACCTTGCAGATCGAACAACTGTACTGCGAGATTCCTCTGTGCCTTACAATTATTGGGTCTCCAAGATGGACACGTGGCATGAATTGGCTATCTACGCCTCGGAAGTCCTGGCGTTTTGTCAGAGCGTGTTTTTAGTGCCGCAGGTGGAATCATTACTGATAAACGCACCCGCCTGTCAACTGAAAATGCTGACAGGCTGACTCTGATCAAGATGAACAAGGGTTGGATTGGGCCAGACTTCACCACACCACCAGCAAATGAAAGCGGAATTAAAATTTTGTTATGGGAATTTGCCATGTACCTGTCACGCTGGGAGCGGGAGAGGGACTCAGCGTAGGACCACGACGGGGGGGGGGGAATGAGGAGTCCCTAAAGCTATGGGCACAAGAGGGAGAGGGTGACCCCTAGTCTTACTGGGGCTGACCCTGTCTGCCCTAACGTCCCTATACAGTTTCCTCAACTGTCGCCGACCACGAACCTCGTCCCTCTCTGATCCTAGCACTACCTTATCTAAGGATCAGATGGAGAGGTTCACTAGACCCCTCCACTAACAACTAAAGACAACACAAGGAAATAACAGACAATGGGGAAAGAAAACACTTATCTTGCAGCAGAGCACAGCAACCTCCACAACCTCTGCTTCTGCTGGAGCAAGGATAATGAGTGCACAAGGAAATATCACCTGCACCGAGGGAGGGCAATGAAACTCCTTATAAAGGTGGGAAGAACCTGCTGGGTCCTAGAGACCCAGAATCCTGGTGTAGAAACCAGACCGAGCACAAGACCTTCCCAGCCGTCTCCCCATGATAGGGAGATCTTATCATACCTTCTCTTTATCTACACAGAAGGTAAATGCCCCTGAAAGACGGACCGTCCTCAAACCTTATGGCTGATTGGCCAAACGCTGGGACCGTCTGCGCGTGGCCTCTACCCTGTCATCCGTGCCACCCGTGACAGTACCTCCACTGACCCATGGGTACACACTTCTGGACTTTGGCTAATCGCTGGACTGCTCCTCCTTCAACTCATGTGCCACCATGATGACCGTTACAATACTTAGGCTGTTGTTTCAGGTATACCCCCAGTGGTAAATTTTTTCGCCAATTCTTTTAGAATGGGCATTACAACGACAGATAGATGAAGTATGTCTGCTCACCCCTACCAATTGAGGTGCCCAGAAAAAATGTAAATACTATAAAAAATATATATTCCTGTCACACTCGTATTGAAAAAATCAAGTTCAGAAAGAGTACATGTGAAGCAAAATTATAGTTTATTTGGTTCTGTTCTCAATAATAAAGAGCTGCTTCTCCAGCAGCTCTTTATTATTGAGAACAGAACCAAATAAACTATAATTTTGCTTTACATGTACTCTTTCTGAACTTGATTTTTTCAATACGAGTGTGACAGGAATATATATTTTTTATTTTATTTTATTTCATTACAACGACAGGAGACCCGCTCCTTTTCAATGGGTAAAATGTTTTGAGACCCTCCTGCACGTCTCTATCCAGGGACAATGTGGAGCCTCCCAATTTTTGGCTGCCCTGCCAAAGGGCTATACTACAATACATCCACTTCAGGTTTACAGGTCCTCCTGCACGTCTGTATCCAGTGGCATTGTTGAACCTCCCAATTTTTGGCTGCCCTGCCAAAGGGCTATACTACAATACACCCACTTCAGGTGTACAGGCCCTCCTGCACGTCTGTATCCAGTGGCATTGTTGAACCTCCCAATTTTTGGCTGCCCTGCCAAAGGGCTATACTACAATACATGTCTGTATGCATGGGTCATTGGTGAAACTCTCAATTTTGGACTGCCCTGGTAAAGGAAAATACTACAATACACCCACTTCCTCAAAATGGGCACATTATGTCAAGACAGGGCTTCATGTACGTCTCTTCTCAGGGACATCGGAGTGCCGCACAATGTTTTCCATGTAATCACAAAAAGTAACATACACCAGCTGTATCTCACTATTGGGTATGTGCCCTTAACATTTCCACCCTGAATATTCATTTTGGTGTCATTTTGGAAGGTTTTCTGGTGACTCCGTAAAATTGGCGTGAAACTCGGACAAGATTGTTCACAGCTGTGACTTTTGAGTGAGAAATGCTTACAGGGGTCTTCCCCATGGTGCTGCCATGTCATTTCAGCACTCTTCTGAGACTTTTGTGACATTTGTAGGGTTTCTACATGCTGCCGGCAGTCATTTCATAAAAATACTCGTGTCTCCCATAGGATAACATTGGGCTCGGTGCTCAGGCCTAGTACACGAGTATCTTGGGATGCTCGACCCGAGCATCGAGCACCCGAGCATTTTGGTACTCGCTCATCACTAATGTCAATGAAGTGCCAAATATTTATGTCTTTTTAAAATTAGATGGTAATTTTTACATGGTAGTCTCAATGAAGTAAGAAGAGTATCACTTTCTTGAGGCCTTACTTTTGGAAGATGGTAGCCTCTAAAGTTGACGTCTCTCGTTGTTTCATGTGGCAAACTCAATGGTGCAATGTCTGCAAACCTCTGGGTCTCGTGTATGACCGCATTGGTGAAGGGCATTTGTAGACGATGGCTATAATTGGGTTGAGAGTGTCCAATTACTTTTGAAATTTCTTCTTGGACTTTTTCTGAAAAAAAAATTATATGACCGTTATTAATTGGCTACTGAGTAGCAGAAAAAAAAAACTTAAGAATACATCACTAATTCAAAAGTTTACATTACAAATTCATATTTATTGACATAAAAGGAAAGCTGTCAGGTCTCTTATACCCTATAAGCCAACAGAATTCACATTTGAATGTCAAAATTCCCTTCCTAACCAGCCCTATATAACATCATTCTCTAAAACCAATGGGTAAAAAATAAGCATTTATCACTGTTGTCTTTCGTATGCAAATTAGGCTTTTAAAGGGAATCTGACCCCTCATAATCAGCCCCCAAGCTGTATGGGCGGATAGCCGGTATGACGCAAATTGCGTCAGATCCGGCCAGGATGACGTCAGTACACCCTTTAGGTGTACCACCGACTTCAACATGCGCATTGCGCATGAGCGGGTTTTGCTTCATGGCGCTCCCAAGTGTACTGACGTCATCCTGGCCGGATCTGACGCAATTTGCGTCATACGGACTATTCCGCCCATACAGCAGGGCGAGGAGGAGTTGAATTCCTTAGCACACCCATTGGGGCATGGTAATGGGGGGGCTCAGGCGGACTTAGGAACGCACAGGGAATGCCCTGTGCGACTTATTCAGTGAGGAGAAATCGCAAAATCTGTAAGTATAAAAGGCAAGATTTGACCTTTTATAGGGAGCATTTTCAGCTCAAAAGGAACGTTGGAAATGATCTGTGAGGGGGCAGGGACAGGTATTGAGAGGCTTGGGGGTGATTATAAGTGGTCAGGTTCCCTTTAACTACTTGAAGGGCTTTGTTGCTACAGACTAGTCAACTCTCTTTTCATGTTATCACAACCCTATGGGAGTGATAACATGATTTTCTTGAGCCGGCCTCATGGTCAGCTCCTGGAAATCTTGCACATGTGCACAGCTTATTTCAACAGCATTAGTGTGCATAATGGGAAGAACAGCTTCTGCACTTCCAATCATGCGCAGTGTGACTCTCTGAAGCTGAGAAGCGTTCACCCGGCTTCAGAGGCAAACTGAGGCTGCTGGAATGAGGCGCGTGGATGTGCAAGAATTCCAGAGGCTGACCTTGACGCCGACTCATGGAAATCATGTTATTATGCCCAAAGTGATGTGATAACATTGGAGGAGGACCAACTAGTCTGGGGAACGAATGCCTCTACGACAAGTTGAAGGCCTAATTTGCTTATGAAAAATAGCTCCTCCATGCAGTATCAACTGTACACTTGCTGCTGCCTGTGTAATACTGAATCCCTGTGCCTAATGCAGCCTCACTTTATTCCCCTACCTAGACATTGACCCTTGCCTGTGATCTGAATACTCTTGCCTGCTCTCTGTAATCTGTCTCGTCTTTCTGGTTTTCTTGACCAGTGTATTTAGTCTTTGACTTCCCCTCATTGAACTGTGCCACTTCCTGGACCTGACCTCGGATCGTTTGATCTCCCTTTACTTATCCAGTAAGTAGTACCATACTAATAATTGTCCATCAGTAATTGTAGTCTTATGCCTCCACTTCTGGGACTAGTTATTACTGTAGTGACTCGCGTCACACTTTCATACATTTATATTCATGGGATATTAAGTTTATACAAATTTTTCCTAAAGGTGTTATCCAGTCTTTTGCTAAGAGTCTGAAGACCCTCTATGTAAGTGGAGCCATATGAATCCTCACAGTAAGCGAGAATAGTTAAATATATGACCACAAGTCCTCCATTAAAATACATATGGTCACATGCCTACTAGACATGCTTAGCCTCACTTAATACCAGTGAATTAAGTGAGGCACAGTGTGTCAATTCAGAGATCACACACTGGCAAACACCTTACTGATCACTCTTGGAAAGTTTATTGGAGAATCCTGATAGTGTGTGCTGCGTGTACTGTAAGGATTGATCATTCTGTCATCACTGAATGAACATTGAACATCCCCTTTCAGCTCTGACCCTATAAACAATTTTGGAATTTGTTACATTTAATAAAATTAACTTTTACTCTGTCCACAACCACCCCCCACCATTTTGTATAGAGCTACTGCCACAAACTATAGAACCAAATAAATTACCTTGATAATGAGGATATTTAATCATCATCCGTAGACCCCAGCGGAGTGTGGATGAACTTGTTTCTGTCCCAGCAAAAAATAGAGTTCTTATCAAACCAGTCAGGTTGTCATTGTGAAAATAGGACTGGGGATTTTCCCTTTCCTAAAATATCCAAAAATAAAATTTTCACACTTTATTTATTATAATTTCCATTTGAGAAATACATGTCTAATATAGAGTAATATGTGAAAATAAAAAATAATCATTGCGCCACACTGTTTTAAAAGAGCCTATCGAGATTACTATTACTCTTATGCTCACTCACCTTTTCTTGTTGTGCCAAATCTGCACAACAAGACTGTAGGCTCAATGGTGAGAGAGCAGCTGTAGATCCTCTCCCGTCGGCTCCTGATTCTAGGCTGACAACGTGATGGAACAACTTGCTTCTATCCGGATCCCATGACCGGTCGTGTGCTTTCCACGTTAGCAAGGTCCTTTCAACTAGAGCAGCTCGCAACCACCACACTCCCCATAGGGAGGCGAAAACCAGGGAAAATATATAAAAGTGGTGTTCAAGTTGCGGCGCTAAGGAAGGACACTGTGCAAGTAAAAGCTTCTGAAAGATTACCTCCTGATTTATTAGACAAAAATAGTTAGGATTCCTCCTGCCACAACATGTTTCAACGCCCAATGCGTCTTCCTCAAGTGGATCCACTTGAGGAAGACGCATTGGGCGTTGAAACATGTTGTGGCAGGAGGAATCCTAACTATTTTTGTCTAATAAATCAGGAGGTAATCTTTCAGAAGCTTTTACTTGCACAGTGTCCTTCCTTAGCGCCGCAACTTGAACACCACTTTTCTATATTTTCCCTAATATAGAGTAATAACTTTTAGTTATTACATTTTATATTAAATTCATATTGTAAAATGTATTGTACAGGATCTCTGGAGTAAAAATAATTATACTGTATAATGTAAAGTAGCCCAATATCCATTTTAGACCACAGAAATAAGTGCATTTGTTTGAGCAAACACCCCTAAATTAGTGAACTTTATTTGCAACAAATTCAAACAATTTGCACTTTTTTCCAAGTTGTCTTTTGATGTGTGCTTGGTTCTAATTTGTACGTTGATTGGGTTTATTGAGATGTTGTAGACAAATTCATTAAATATCACTTTTCTAAAAAGTCTCAAAATTAAGTACAACTCTCCTCTAGTTTCTCTAGTGCATAGTCTGTAGATTGTATGCAGAGCCTGGAAAGGTTCTGGGAAGTACCTGGGATGGCGCTCTATGGCTGTACTGGAAGAGGTCCTGGAAGACACAGATCAAAACCAAAAAGAAAATGCTCCTGCTCTGCAGAAGCCATTATCCTCTTCACGTGTATTACACTGTATGGATTACCCCTTTTTACCTGCATTGTAACTAATCAAAGATTTTGGAAGAAAACAGTATAGTTTCTCCTGGTCTTCTCTACAATTCAGTGCCGGCTGAGTTTAACCCCTTCCCGACCCATGATGCACCATATGCGTCATGGAAACAGAAGCGTTCCCGACCTTGGACGCATATGCTGCGTCTTGGGTTAATCGCGCTCCTGCAGCTCTAGTGAGAGGTGTCACTGACCTCTCACTTGAGCTGCAGGTAGCTGGGGACTTGTGCTACACCCGGGGGGGGTGGCTTTGCCCCCCCGAGGCTACAGACATGGTGATTGGCGGTTTAAAACTGAAACCGCCAATTACCGCGGCTGTAATAGAAATTGTGCCTCCGGCTGTTCCCCGCCTCTTCCCCTGTCCCTCTCCAAGAACCCCAGCCCCTCCGTTCTCCCTCCTGGCCATTCCCTCACTCTCCCCTGCCCCCTGGCCTGCGGTGATTACCGGAGATTACTGCCGATCTCCGGTAATCACCGCAGCCGCCGCTCCTGCGCACAGCGCTCCTGCGCCCGCCGTCCCCGCCGCCAAATAATGCCTCCCCCCTGTCCTCTTCTGGCACCCCTGACCCCCCTCATTATCTCTCCCGGCCTCCGCTTACCCTCCCTTGCCCGGCGGTGATCCTTGGAGATTACAGCAGATCTCCGGTGATCGCTGCTCCTGCCCCCGCTGCAGCTGCTGCTGCTGCCGCCGCTGCCTCCGTCCTTTTCATCATCTCCCTCCCATCTGACTGCTCAGATGGGAGGGAGATGATCCATCCCCCGAGTCCCCCCTTCCCCCGGTCATCCCCGCGGTGATCCCTGCATACTTACCGCTGGGATGATCGCTGCTTCCTGCGCCATGCGCCTCTTCTTCCTTCTGACGGGCGCAGGCGCAGACAGAGCAGAAACTGCTCTGTCTGCCAGGGATATGATAGGTTATGACCTTACAGAGGTCATGGCATGTCATGATCCTTGGTTCACATAGGGGTCAATTGTGATCCCATCATGGGATCACAATTGACCTTGTGTGAACCAAGGATCATGATCTGCCATGACCTTACAGAGGTCATGGCAGGTCATGATCCTTGGTTCACACAGGGGTCAATTGTGATCCCATCATGGGATCACAATTGACCCTGTGTGAACCAAGGATCATGACCTTACAGAGGTCATGGCAGGTCATGATCCTTGGTTCACACAGGGGTCAATTGTGATCCCATCATGGGATCACAATTGACCCTGTGTGACCCAAGGTTCGTGACCTGTCATGACCTCACTAAGTTCATGACCTGTCATCCCCCTGGCAGTGTACCAGCTCCTATAGCATATGGGGGATGCCCCCATAAGCTATAATACTGAGAATCGTCGCGGGACCACCCACTGGACTACGTAGGACATCAAAGAATAATAAAGATGGGGTCTAAGTTGTGTGTGTGTTTTTTTTCTAATAAAAATATCTTTCTCTGTGTTGTGTCTTCTTTACAATTTACTAGAGATTCCTAATGGCCCCGTCTAATATTGGCCAGACATTATGAATCTCGGGCTTAGTGCCAGCTGCTAAAAAGCTGGCATTAACCCCTTATTACCCAGACTGCCACCGCTACACGGCAGCTGGAAGAGCTGGATACAGCGCCAGAAAATGGCGCATCTATGAATGCGCCATTTTCTTGGGTGGCTGCGGGCTGCAATTCGCAGCGGGGGGGGCCCAGAAAGCTTGGGCCTCCCTACGCTGAGGATTCCAGCCCCCAGCTGCCTAGTTGTACCTGGCTGGCCCAAAAACATAGCGAAGCCCACGCCATTTTTAAAAAAAAATTATTTCATGAAATAGTTAAAAAAAAAAGGGCTTTCCTATATTTTTGGTTTCCAGTCAGGTAAAACTAGGCAGAAGGGGTTGGTGGCAGCCTGTAGCTGCCTGCTGTACCTGGCTGGACCAAAAATATGGCGAAGCCCCACGTCGTTTTTTTTTTTTTAAATTTCATAAGGAAATGTTAAAAAAAAAAGCAGGAGAGGAGACGCCCAGGACACAGTGTCTCCGGATCTTGTGCAGATGCCCTAAAAGTGAGAAATTGTGTGAAAAAAAGAAAATATTCAATATGACGACCTATTGTATCAAATTCTGTGAAGTAGCTTTAGGTTCCAAATGCTCACTATACCCCTAGATATAATCCTTGAGGTGTCTAGTTTACAAAATGGGGTCACTTGTGGGGGAGCTCCAATGTTTAGGCACACAGGGGCTCTCCATACGCGACATGGTGTCCGCTAACAATTGGAGCTAATTTTCCATTCAAATTGTTAGCGGACACTATGTCGCGTATAGAACCCCTGTGTGCCTAAACATTGGAGCTCCCCCACAAGTGACCCCATTTTGGAAACTAGACCCCCCAGGGAACATATCTAGATGCATAGTGAGCACTTTCAACCCCCAGGTGCTTCACAAATTAGTCTATAAAAAGGAAAAAAGATTTGTGTGAAATAAAAGTGTTTTTTCATTTTTACGGATCAATTTGTGAAGCACATGGAGGTTCAAAGTGCTCACTATGCATCTAGATACGTTCCCTAGGGGGTCTAGTTTCCAAAATGGGGTCACTTGTGGGGGAGCTCTACTGCTTGGGCACATAGGGGCTCTCCATACATGACATGGTGTCCGCTAATAATTGGAATTGTTAGCGGATACCATATCGTGTGTGGAGAGCCCCTGTGTGCCAAAACATTGGAACTCCCCACAAAAGACCCCATTTTGGAAACCAGACCCCCCAAGGAACGTATCTAGATGCATAGTGAGCACTTTGAACCCCCAGGTGCTTCACAAATTGATCCGTAAAAATGAAAAAAGAAAATTGTGTGAAAAAAAAAGTATTTTTTCCTTATTATGGATCAAGTTGTGGAGCATCTGGGGGTTCAAAGTGCTCACTATGCATCTAGGTATGTTACTTGGGGGGTCTAGTTTCCTAAGTGGGGTCACTTGTGGGGGAGCTCCAATGTTTAGGCACACAGGGGCTCTCCATACGCGATATGGTATCCGCTAACAATTCCAATTGTTAGTGGACACCATGTCATGTATGGAGAGCCCCTATGTGTCCAAACAATAGAGCTCCTCCACAAGTGAACCCATTTTGGAAACTAGACCCCCCAAGGAACTTTTCTAGATGCATAGTGAGCACTTTGAACCCCCAGGTGCTTCACAAATTGATCCGTAAAAATGAAAAAAATACTTTTATTTCACAAAAATCTTCTTTTTTTCTTTTTTACGGACTAATTTGTGAAGCACATGGGGGTTCAATATGCTCAACACCCATCTACATAAGTTCCTTGGGGGGTCTAGTTTCCAAAGAGTGGTCACTTGTGGGGGTGCTCCAATGTTTAGGCACACAGGGGCTCTCGAAACGCAATATGCTGTCCGCTAACAATTTGAGCTGATTTTCCATTCAAATTGTTAGCGGACACCATGTGTGTTTGGAGAGCCCCTGTGTGCCTAAACATTGGAGCTTCCCCTCAAGTGACCCCATTTTGGAAACTAGACCCCCTAAGGAACTTATCTAGATGTGTGGTGAGCATATTGAACCCCCAGGTGCTTCACAAATTAATCCATACAAATGAAAATAAAAAAATTTTGAGGGAAAAAAAGTACTTTTTCATTTTTACGGATAAATTTGTTAAGCACCAGGGGGTTCCAAAAGCTCACCATGCATCTACATAGGTTCCTTGGGGGGTCTAGTGTCTCGAAAAAACAATCTCAGAATCGCTAGGATCCGTTAAAGCGTTCCAGAGATATTATCTCATAAAGGGACACTGGTCAGAATTGCTTAAAATGCCAAGGTCTTTTAGGGTCAAAATAGGGTGGGTCATGAAGGGGTTAAACTGTCTGTGGATGTCCTGGCGTGTGAGTACTTACTATACAATTATCTAAGGAGCTGATAGTTAGAACACATAGGATTCACAGCCCCAGGTAAGAGGCAGAACAGTAAAAGGGGGACAAATCTGGAGAAAGGATCACCTATATGGTTAATGGTAAACTCAAAAAACAGCAGCTTACATAAGCCAGCAGACATTCCCTGTGCACTTCAGCTCAGAAATTGCACAATTAAAAGGGTTGCTAAGTACAGTACACAGTTTATAATCCAGTGGGAGGATCATCTATAAACCAATTGTGAAGCAGCAGTTTACATAGATTTTGCAAACACATTCTCTGTGCAGTCTGCTCGTCAACTCAGGAATTTGCAACATTGTAATCAGTCTCCCTGGCAAGTTGGAATAGAACAGCTCCCACTTTTGCATTCCTGTGTGCAATGTCTGAGAATAAAAGATCCCTTTCACTGCCTGTCCTGGAGGAGCAGAAAAAGGACATGGAATCACATTCAGTTTACAGTGAAAGATCCAAGCGATTAACTAAACCTACATGAAAGGTCATAGAGAACCTAGAAACAGCCAAAGGTGATTTGCTTCCTCACATAAGATCCCTATGGCAAAGAGTGCTGAACTAAGTGATTTATTTGTGCTAGTTGCTCATGAGTTACTACCAGAGGGAGCCCTAGAATAACTGTACTCAGCATACCAGTCTTAAAAAGACATCTGTGAAAGATATTGCTCTGCCCTGGTGAAATTAAATATGCCAAAGTCTCTAACGGAATTCCAGGACTTCCAACAGCTTAATGCTAAATGAGACTGCACTGTGTGCAACACTGTGAAAAAGACGGAAGCAAAGATCACGCAAACTTCAGAATTGGCTACTCACAGATCCAGGTCTGTTAAGAGCTCAAGGTACTCACTCAAATTAGGCTCATTAAGGTACTTGACCCTCAGCGAGCAGCTCATAAAAGCACTTTCCAAAGTAAGAACTATGAAAGTACAAGCCGACTTCACCCAAAGGGTAGCAGAGATGGAAACAAGCACAGCTGCTGAATCTGCATGCAAGAAGGCAGACATGGAAGCTGAGTTGATAAGCAAGAAAGCAGAGGTGGATGCCAAGACTGCATCGGAAACTTAAGCACTACAGAAGGAATGTGAATATGAAGCAGCCATGGCAAGGCTAAAGGTCTTTGAGCAAGCTCTAGGTGGGAGCCAAGGATGCAGTATCAGTCTGTGTGAAATCAACACAGAAGAGCCCCTTAAACGCACAAGAGACTACATGCTGAGCAAAAGCAACGAATAGCCAACCACTGCCAACATTCCTGTCAGCGCCAACATTTCTCCAGAGTATCAAGACATTGATCCACCTGGAGCTCTTAAGTTTCCAAGTCAGTCCAATGTGCCACAAACGTTCAAATGGGAACTTCCTTCATGTTTCAATGCACTATCAGACCCTACACCTCAGCAAACATCATATGTCTACACGCAACCTAACACACTGGCAAGGCACTCCACTACCGATAGCTGCATAGCTCCAGTCCCGCACACAACAAAGACTGGATATACCAAATTGCTTGCTGGGCTAAACACCTATGCCACTTCCCACGTTCCCGAGCCAAGAAGCTATGGCCCACTCTAGCAGCATTACTTAGCCAGCAAGTATGCTCCCAAAATCAGAAAGAACAGACATGTCCGACTTCGAGAGGTACATGATATGCTGAGAACACACCAACGCCGGTCTCACAAGGTTCTACGACCAGCCTGAAAACTACAGAAGTTGGAAGTATGCCTTCAAAACCACAAACAGTGATCTCGGCATCACTGCTGCTGAAGAACCTAATCAAGTGTCTAGGTCCACGGTCTACCAAGTGAATCGAGATTCAGATCCGTTTACATCAGCATCCCAAAGACTCGTTTTGCAACTGCATGGGTCAGGCTAGAGAAAGGTTTCAGCAGTCCTGAAGAAATTGAAGATGCATTGCTCAAACAGCTACAAGACTTTCCTAAAGTATCCAGTAAGGATGCTTCAAAATTCCTGGAACTCAGCGCTCTTCTGTCCAAGCTCAAGCTGGTCAAGACAGACACACATCTACCTGGACTCAGCTTCCTGGACACCACTCGTGGGGTGAAACCCATAGTTGCCATGTTGCCTTTACAATGCACAAGAAAAGTGGACCACACGAGGGTGAAACTGCAAAAGACAATACCAAGTTTCTTTCCCTCCATTCTCCTTCTGTGACTTCATCAAGGAGATCGCAGAGTGCAAAATTTACCCCAGCTTTTGCTATGAAGAATCCAGAAGCCCCGTGTCACCTCCCAAATACAAGAGTCCACGCTCTCGTGACAGAAACTGCAGCAGTCCAGTATGTGCAAAAAAGACCGAAATTCTGCCTACACCAAAATCAGTACCAGACAAAGGCAATGAAGGTGAGAAGGTGGTGAAACCGAACTGCAAGTGTCCTATTCACAAACTGCCGCATTCCCTGAAGAAGTGCATTGACTTCAGGAAGAAACCATTTCAGGAGCGTAAGGAGCTTCTGATAAAGCTTGGAGTATGCTTCAGGTGCAGTGCCTATACAGAACATCTAAGGACTGTTTCATCGCCATCAAGTGTCTAGAGTGCAACAGCATAGACTACGTATAAGCGCTCCATCTGTCACAATCTAACTATGTCTATGACTTCTCCCCTGTAAGCCCTGGTGGGAATAATACAGACCAAGCGACAGGCCATGTTGCGGTATCCTCCTCATGCACCGAAGACTGCAGAGAACATCTTCAAAACAAGCCCTGCACAAAGATTTGCCTGGCAAAGGTGTATCACAAAGGTCACCCAGAGAAAGCAGTGTAGGTAAATGTCAGTCTGGACAACTAGAGCAACCAATAACTAGCCAGGTCAGAACTCTTCGACTTGTTCGATTTAAATGGAGATGTCTATCCCTACACCTTGGGCACCTGTAATGGTGTTATAAAAACCTCTGGAAGAAGGGCCAGTCACCTCATAATAACTTCTCTTGAGAACGCCATGGAGATACCATTACCGACGCTTGTCAAGTGTAACCAAATACCATTCAACAGGGAAGAAATCCCAATGACAGAAATCACTCTTCAGCATCCTCATCTCAGAATCATAGCCAAAGAGATGCCACCCCTGGATTACAAGGTGGACATCTTAATTCTCGGCAGAGACATTATGTGGCTGCACATGATGCATCAACAAATCCACAGAATACCCAATGAACTATTCGCCCAGCGCCTCAAGCTAGGCTGTGTCATCATCAGCAACATCTGTAGTGACACCACGAGAAAACCAAACAGCATCTCTTCCTACAAAAGCCTTATCACGTCAGATGCCCACGACTTATCCCTTCTGGAATACTTACATCACTAATGGGTAAAGGGGAAGTCAAAAGACATTAAGTGATAACAACCTCCTGACAACTCAAACCTGCTCCATCCTCGAGATCCAACCTGGAGACAACAGCACTCAACCCTGCAAACCAGGTCAACGACTCACCACCTACAGATGAAGACCAATCAGTGAAGCGGTGTTTAAATCCAGAGGCAATATCACTGATTGGTCACGGCTGACCAGGCGTGACCAATCATTGAAGCGTGGTTCAAATCCCACGCCATTTCACGGCCAGACTGCGCCAGCCACTTATTGGTCGTGGGTGGCTGGCATGACCAATCAGCGACACAGGATTTCCGTTACAGACAAACAGACAGAATTAGATGATAATATAATAGATGTGTTTGTGTGTATGTACACGTGTGTATATGTATATGATGTGACATTGCGGGTCACATCATAGACATACACATGTACACACACGTAGACACATGTTTACACACATGTATACAGAGACACAGGCATGTACACACACAATTATACAGACACATGTGCACATACATACAAACACATGTATACACATGTGTACAGACACACACACACATGACAAACACAGCCATATACACACGTATATAAACACACATGTACATGCACACACATGTATACAGACACACACACATGTATACAGTCACACATGTAGACACACACATGTATACAGACACACATGTACACACATGTATACAGACACACACATGTACAGAAACACACACAGATATATGCACACATATATACATATATGTACACAGACACACATGCATACAGACACACACATGTACACACATAGGTGCACATGTATACAGACACATACACACAGGTATACGCACACATTTATACAGACACAGGTATACGCACACATGTATTCAGACACATGTACACACATACACACAGACACACACATGTACACACACACGTACACATACATGTATAGAAAAACATATGTACACACGTATACAGACACATACGCATACAGACACACATGAATAGACACACTCGTATACAGACACAGACATGTACACACAGGTATACACATATGTAGAGACACACACACATGTACAGTACACACACACATGTACAGTACACACATACAGACACACGTATACAGACACACACACATGTAGACAGACACATGTAGACACAGACATACACACACATATACAGACACACACATATGTACACACAGGTATACACACACGTATAAAGACACACCCACACATGTATACAAACACACATACATGTATACATACAGACACACATGTATACACACATGTATACACAGACACACATGTATACACACATTGTCTAGAGGCACACACATGTAAACACACATACACTCATACATATAGACACACAAACATAAACTTACATACACATACACACACGTGTCGCCCCCCCCTTCCCCCATCGCTGCTGTCTTCTCACCCACACCCGGTAGTCCCATTGCCGGTGAAAAGTCCAGGAAGACAATCAGCGGGTCATGTCACTGAGTGGGCTGATGTGATGTCACAAAGAGCCTGTCATATGTTCTGCTGATTCTGTTCCTGGAGCTTTCACCGGCAAAGGGTCCACCGGGTGTGTGTGAAAAGACAGCAGCGAGGAGGGGGGAGGATGGAGCGGGGGGAAAGGAGGACGGAGCGGAGGGGGGAGGATGGAGGATGGAGAATGTAGTGACAGGGGGGAGGAGGACAGAGCGGCGGAGGGGAGGAGGACGGAGGACAGAGAATGAAGTGGCGGGGTGGGGGAGGACAGAGCGGCACAGGCAGGTGGAGGACGGCCACGAACTGTGCCTGTCGCTGTTTGTCGGTAATGGAAATCCTGCATCGGTGATTGGTCCCGGGCAACAGGCGCAACCAATCAGCGACACGGGATTTCCGTTACAGAGAGACAGACACAATAAGACGATTATATAGTAGATGTTTGGGCACCGTATTTCAGGAAGTATTGCACCCCCCCACTTTTTGCTTAAGTTTGTGCTGATTCCTGTTTTTTAAAAATAAGAGGGTGGGTCTGCAATCCTGAGCCCCCTAAAGACATTGAATATTTAGTTGTATTGTGTATGATTTTATTATAGTGATTAGTGATGGGCGAACCTGAACTGTGAAGTTCGGGGTTCGTACCGAACACCTAGTGTTCGGGCACAGAACTTGACCACAGACTTTCCTGGGAAATTTGTGTTACAGTTCGGGTTTGGGTTCAGGGGTGGGGGAGCAGTAAAAATAAAGAAAGTAATTATTAATCAGCATTATACTTACCGCATCTCACCGCCCTGCCATCCCGCTGCAACTACTTTCAGTGCTGCTCATTTTCTGGATATTCACTGCAGAGGGGCCCAACAGCCAATCACAGATGCTGTCACAAAGAATGAGTATCTGCTCAAAGAGATATGCAGCAAAGCAGAACATGTTCCCTGTGGATTATGTCAGAGGGAAGGGTTTTCTTGTTAATTAATAATGGGACACAGGGCTGTCTTGTATTTTATTTCTTAATGTTTTTTGTTGTTTTTTTTTATTGCTTACACTATGAATTTCAAGCTTAGTGCTGCAGCAAATACATAGCTGGCATTAGCCTCTTTATTACCCAGTGTGCCAATACCACCAGGGCCACTGGAAAAGTCAGTGTACCATGCCAGAAAATGGCACTTCTATGAATGTAGCATTTTCTGGGGCAGCTGTGGGCTGCAATTCATAGCGGGGAGGCCACAAAAAGCATGGGCTACCCTGCACTGAGGATTCCAGCCCCCAGCTGCCTAGTTGTACCTGTCTTGAAGGCAAGGCCTCATATCATTTTTTAAAATTATTTCACGAAATTCATCAAATAATTAAAAAAAGGGCTTCCTTATATTTTTGGTTTCTAGCCAGGTAAAAATAGGCAGCTGGGGTTAGGGGGCTGCCTGAATCTGCCTGCTGTACCTGGATGGCATACAAAAATACGATGAAGCACCACATCAGTTTTTTTTTTAATTATTTCAAGGAATAATTTTATAAAAAGGGCTCAACTATATTGCACTTTTGAGGCCTTTTTGGGTCAGGAGATGCAAATTACCACATTGAACACAATGCATGCAGTTTTATGCCAAAATTGCACCAATAAAAGCATGAAATCCATTGCAAAAACCATGTTGTGGTTTTGGTGCTTTTTTGGGCCCGGAGATGCAGATGAACACATTGAATACAATGTACCAAAAAAAATTTAATCTGTGGCAAAAACCTCATTGTGGTTTAGTTGCTTTTTGGGCCAGGAGATGCAAATGAACACATTGAACACAATGCATGCAGTTTTGTGCCAAAATTGCACCAAAAGAGCATGAAATCTGAGGCAAAAACCGTATCATGGTTTGGTACGCCAATTCTCTGTGACAAAATCTGTTGTTGGCTGTTAGGTCCCTCTGCAAGGAGTATCCAGGAAGTTAATGAGTGGCCCCGGAAGTACAAGCAGGTGGATGCCGGTAAGTATTATGCTGTTTAACAACCATCTTCTTTCTTTTACAGCCTCCTAGCCCCCATTCCATAACTTTACATTCCGAGTTCTGGGTTCAGACTCAAGGTCGAGCCACTTTCGACCCCGAACCCGAACTTTAAAAAAATGTTCGTCCAAGTTCGTTGAACCCAAACATCGGCAGGTTCGCCTGTCACTAATAGTGATAAGAGATGTTATGTAGTAAGGCATTGTCCTGTTGTACATACAGCAGAGCTAGTTATGAGAATATAGTATTGTTTAGTAAACTCAAGGGAATAGATCAGACTGTTATGCAGACAGGGGTGCATTAAGCTACCCTGCCGCCTGAGCTGGAGAGCAGGGGTGGGGGTGTTACCGCTGCCAGCACGGGTGAGGAACGGTGGGGGGGTTGCTACCGTTGCCGGCGCTGGCGGCGGGAGAGGAGAGAGGAGAGGTGGGACTTTACTTGCATACAGCGGCGGCAGCAAGCGGCCAAGAGACAGGAAGCTGCCGCTGTGTGCAGGCGCCGCCCCCTTCAGCACTGCCGCTCCCCCTGACTCCTTGCCGCCTGAGCTTGAAGACTCAGGTTGTGCAATGGACGGTGCGGCCCTGTATGTAGATGAAAGGTTAGAATCTAGCAGAGACTATGGCAGGAATCAGAAGGGTTAAGTCTGGATGAGTCACAGGGAGAGTTGCCAGTCTGTGTTGAGAGGAAAGTACTGCAGAGAGAAGTTCTAGGAGCCTGGTGGTGTCTGCAGCCCACAAGACCAGACAGAGAGAGCTCTTCCTATGGCTGGAAGAGACCACTCCCTGGTGTTGTGTGAGGATAGCTGGATAGAAACAGCAAGTTTACAAGTAAAGGTCCCTTTACACGCCGCTACAGGATGGTAGAAACAACCGGGTGCTTCACGTGCACGAGCACGCACAAATGGTTGGAAACGGTACCCGCACCGCCTTTACACGCTGCAACAAGGTGCTCTACAGAAGGTTTAATCTATCTCTGGAGGCACCGCTGGGTGCCTCCTGTAGCGCACCTTACCTCATTTACACACCGCTACTGAAGGTAATATGGGCGGACCTGGTGCAGCAGGGACAACACATAGGCGGGCCAGAATTGTGTATTACGAGACGCCCGTACGATGATTGGATAATGCAAACGTATCATGATTGGCCAGCCAGCACAGGGAGGCTGGCTAATGCATGACGCTATAGCAATTATGTAGTGTAACTGGTCAGCTCCTTAAATATGCCGCCCTGTGCAGCGACAACCAATCGGAACGCAGGAGCTTCCTCCAATGATCGCTGAAGGGGGCCGGTTTCACGGAGGCTGTATCACGCCCCAGGGATGTAACTAGGTGGCGAAAAAACCTAACCCAACCTTCTTTACACGCCACTACACGCCGTGACCATCGGGTTGAAATCAACCTGTTTATGGTCTCTGCTCGGAAACAGGTACATGAAGTGACTGGTGGCAACAACCGGGTTTACACGCCGCAACTTCGGGTTGATTTGGCGGTGCAAGATACATTTCTCTCATGTACCTGGTTGTTTCCACCATACACACCCGGTGTGTACCCGATCAGGAGGTGTGCTGTGTTTGAAGAGGGGTGGCGCAGTGGCTAGAGTCCGTCCTAAAAAGGAAGGAACGTCTTGGAGGAGAGTCCGGTGGAAGCAGAAGGTCCGGTTCAGAGAAGGCGGTATCTGCAAGTTGAGGGCACGGTGTCTGAAGAGACGTGGGCTGGTAAGAGCAGACCAGCGGGTGAGAGAGATGTGGCAGAGGTCACGGCCAGTGCAACGGATGGGTGAACCGGGAGATCCGTGGCACCTGAAGAGGCGTGATCTGCGATACAGCAAAGGTAACATAGTAACATAGTATTTCAGGTTGAAGGAAGTCCATCTAGTTCAACCCATAGCCTAACATGTTGATCCAGAGGAAGGCAAAAAAAAACGTGTGGCAGCACTAGCTCCACATTGGGGGAAAAAATTCCCTCCTGACTCTACATACGGCAATCAGACTAGTTCTCTGGATCAACGCCCTATCAAAGAATCTAGTATGTATAACTGGTAATATTATAGTTTTCAAGAAAGGCATCCAGGCCCTTCTTAAATGTTAGTAGTGACTCACTCATTATAACATCATGTGGCAGAGAGTTCCATAGTCTCACTGCTCTTACAGTAAAGAATCCGCGTCTGTGATTATGATTAAACCTTCTTTCCTCCAGACGTAGAGGATGCCCCCTTGTCCCCGTCTCAGGCCTAAGAGTAAAGAGATCATTAAAAAGGTCTCTGTACTGTCCCCTCATATATTTATACATTACTAGCTGTAGCACCCGGCTACGCCCGGGTTAATAAATAACAGCTGTTAGCTATAGCAAAATAGAATTTGAATATGTCATATTAATGACCTGTAAAAAAATAGAAGCTGAGCTGTGATTGATTGCTATAGGCAGCCTAATAAATCTCCAGCCAACAGTAAACCCTCCCCTGGCCGGGCAGTATATGTTACCTCACACATACACATAACAGACAGCTCATGTGACTGACATCTGCCTTAATTCCCTATATGGCACATGTGTTGCACATTGGCTGTTTTTAATCAGATGTTTATGTTTGGAAAATAAAGATAGCACACGTATGAGGCGAGTTGTGTGAGGTGATTTGTGCACATCTGTGTCTGTCTGTGTGGTGTGTGTGTCCCTGAGGTGTGTATGTGTGTGTCCCTGTGGGGGGTCTGTGTGGTGTGTGTCTCTGTTGTGTGTGTCTCTTTGTGGTGTGTGTGTGTGTCTCTGTGGGGTGAGTGCATGTGTCCCTATAGGGTGTGTATGTGTGTGTCCCTGTGGGGGGGTCTGTGTGGTGTGTGTGTGTGTATCTGTGTTGTGTGTGTCTCTTTGTGGTGTGTGTCCCTGTAGGGTGAGTGCTTGTGTCCCTATAGGGTGTGTATGTGTGTGTGTCCCTGTGGGGGGGTGTCTGTGTCTGTGTTGTGTGTGTCTCTTTGTGGTGTGTGTGTGTCCCTGAGGGGTGAGTGCATGTGTCCCTATAGGGTGTGTATGTGTGTGTGTCCCTGTGGGGGGGTCTGTGTGGTGTGTGTGTCCCTGGGGTGTGTATGTGTGTCTCCCTGTGGGGGGTATGTGTGGTGTGTGTCTCTGTTGTGTGTGTCTCTTTGTGGTATGTGTGTGTGTGTCCCTGTGGGGTGAGTGCATGTGTCCCTATAGGGTGTGTATGTGTGTATGTCCCTGTGGGGGGGTCTGTGTGGTGTGTGTGTGTATCTGTGTTGTGTGTGTCTCTTTGTGGTGTGTGTCCCTGTGGGGTGAGTGCATGTGTCCCTATAGGGTGTGTATGTGTGTGTGTCCCTGTGGGGGGGGTGTCTGTGTGGGGTGTGTGTGTCTCTGTGTGGTGTGTGTCTCTTTGTTGTGTGTGTGTGTGTCCCTGAGGGGTGAGTGCATGTGTCCCTATAGGGTGTGTATGTGTGTGTGTCCCTGTGGGGGGTCTGTGTGGTGTGTGTGTGTCTCTTTGTGGTGTGTGTGTCCCTGTGGGGTGAGTGCATGTGTCCCTATAGGGTGGCTATGTGTGTGTGTCCCTGTGGGGGGGTCTGTGTGGTGTGTGTCTGTGTCATGTGTGTCTCATTGTGTTGTGTGTGTGTGTCCCTGTGGGGTGAGTGCATGTGTCGCTATAGAGTGTGTGTGTGTCCCCTTGGGGGTGTATGTGTGTCTCTGTGTTGTGTGTGTCTCTTTGTGGTGTGTGTGTTTGTTCGGGTGCGTGGTGAGTATCCAATGTTGGGGCTGCACCTTAACGACTATACACTTGCTGTTACTCTTTGTGTGCGTGTGTTGTGTATACATGTCCCCCTGCGTGGTGAATATCTTATGTTGGGGCCCCACCTTAGTGACTATATGCTGGTATGTGCTGTTAGTCTTTGGCTCTATCATTAAGCCCCTCTCATTCACAACTGTCAACTGGTAACTGTCACTTTTTCCCCATTATGTAGATAGGGGCAAAATTGTTTGGTGAATTGGAATGCGCGGGGTTAAAACGTCGCCTCACAACCTAGCCTGTGACGCTCCCGGGGTCCAGACGTGTGACTGTGCAACATTTTGTGGCTATAGTTGCGACGGTGTAGATGCCAATCCCGGATATACACACTTACACACACACATACACACATTCAGCTTTATATATTAGACTAGCTGTAGTACCCGGTTACGCCCGGGTTAATAAATAACTGATGTGAGCTATAACAAAATAGAATTTGAATATGTCATATTAATGACCTGTAAGAAAATAGAAGCTGAGCTGTGATTGATTGCTATAGGCAGCCTAATAAATCTCCAGCCAACAGTAAACCCTCCCCCTGGACAGGTAGTATATGTTACCTCACACATACACATAATAGACAGCTCATGTGACTGACATCTGCCTTAATTCCCTATATGGCACATGTGTTGCACATTGGCTATTTTTAATCAGATGGTTATGTTTGGAAATTAAAGATAGCACACATATGAGGCGAGTTATGTGAGGTGATTTGTGCACATCTGTGTCTGGGTGGTGTGTGTGTACCTGAGGTGTGTGTATTTGTGTGTCCCTGTGGGGTGAGTGCATGTGTCCCTATAGGGTGTGTATGTCCCTGTGGGGTGTGTGTGTGTGTGGTGTGTGTCTCTTTGTGGGGTGTGTGTGTGTCCCTGTGGGGTGAGTGCATGTGTCCCTATAGGGTGTGTATGTGTGTGTGTCCCTGTGGGTGTGTGTGTGTGGTGTGTGTCTCTTTGTGGTGTGTGTGTCCCTGTGGGGTGAGTGCATGTGTCCCTGTGGGGTGTGTATGTGTGTGTGTCCCTGTGGGGGGGGGTTCTGTGTGGTGTGTGTATCTGTGTTGTGTGTGGCTCTTTGTGGTGTGTGTGTGTGTCCCTGTGGGGTGAGTGCATGTGTCCCTATAGGGTGTGTATGTGTGTGTGTCCCTGTGGGGGGGTCTGTGTGTGTGTGTGTGTATCTGTGTTGTGTGTGTCTCTTTGTGGTGTGTGTCCCTGTAGGGTGAGTGCTTGTGTCCCTATAGGGTGTGTATGTGTGTGTGTCCCTGTGGGGGGGGGTCTGTGTGGGGTGTGTGTGTCTGTGTTGTGTGTGTCTCTTTGTGGTGTGTGTGTGTCCCTGAGGGGTGAGTGCATGTGTCCCTATAGGATGTGTATGTGTGTGTGTCCCTGTGGGGGGGTCGGTGTGGTGTGTGTGTGTATCTGTGTTGTGTGTGTCTCTGTGTGGTGTGTGTCTCTTTGTGGTGTGTGTGTGTGTCCCTGAGGGGTGAGTGCATGTGTCCCTATAGGGTGTGTATGTGTGTGTGTCCCTGTGGGGGGTCTGTGTGGTGTGTGTGTGTCTCTTTGTGGTGTGTCTATCCCTGTGGGGTGAGTGCATGTGTCCCTATAGGGTGGTTATGTGTGTGTGTCCCTGTGGGGGGGTCTGTGTGGTGTGTGTCTGTGTCATGTGTGTCTCATTGTGGTGTGTGTGTGTGTGTGTGTCCCTGTGGGGTAAGTGCATGTGTCCCTATAGGGTGGCTATGTGTGTGTGTCCCTGTGGGGGGGTCTGTGTGGTGTGTCTCTGTGTTGTGTGTGTCTCTTTGTGGTGTGTGTGTTTGTTCGGGTGCGTGGTGAGTATCCAATGTTGGGGCTGCACCTTAACGACTATACACTTGCTGTTACTCTATGTGTGCGTGTGTTGTGTATACATGTCCCCCTGCGTGGTGAATATCTTATGTTGGGGCCCCACCTTAGTGACTATATTCTGGTATGTGCTGTTAGTCTTTGGCTCTATCATTAAGCCCCTCTCATTCACAACTGTCAACTGGTAACTGTCACTTTTTCCCCATTATGTAGATAGGGGCAAAATTGTTTGGTGAATTGGAATGCGCGGGGTTAAAATGTCGCCTCACAACCTAGCCAGTGACGCTCCCGGGGTCCAGACGTGTGATTGTGCAAAATTTTGTCTCTATAGCTGACATCTGTCGATTTTCCTCCAACTCTTTTCCATTCACTTTTTCCCCATTATGTAGATAGGGGCAACATTTTTTGGTGAACTGGAACGCGCAGGGTTAAAATTTCGCCTCACAACATAGACTATGACGCTCCCGGGGTCAAGACGTGCGACTGTGCAAAATTTTGTAGCTGTAGCTGGCAGCTGTCGATTTTTCTCCCACACGTTTCCTTTCCCTTTTTCCCCATTATGTAGATAGGGCCAAAATTGTTTGGTGAACTGGAACGCGCAGGGTTAAAATTTCGCATCACAACATAGCCTATGACGCACCCGGGGTCCAGACGTGTGACTGTGCAAAATTTTGTGGCTATAGTTGCGACTGTGTAGATGCCAATCCCGGATATACACACATACACACACACATACACACATACACACATTCAGCTTTATATATTAGACTAGATGGTGGCCCGATTCTAAAGAATCGGGTAGTCTAGAATCCATATATAGTTTATTTACTAATAGTTACGGGAGTGCGGTGAAATGAATTGTGTGTATACAGGCGGCTCTGTGGGTAGCACAGTATGCGGTGGCTCAGTGGTTAGCAGTGAGTGCGGTGGCTCAGTGGTTAGCAGTGAGTGCGGTGGCTCAGTGGTTAGCAGTGAGTGCGGTGGCTCAGTGGTTAGCAGTGAGTGCGGGCAGAGTGGTCAGCGCAGCGGCGTGGGCAGAGTGGTCAGCGCAGCGGCGTGGGCAGAGTGGTCAGCGCAGCGGCGTGGGCAGAGTGGTCAGCGCAGCGCCGTGGGCAGCGTGGTCAGCGCAGCGCCGTGGGCAGAGTGGTGAGCACACACATACATACACACACATAGACACACTCCGCTATACTTACCACCGACCTTGCGTTTTCCCCGCTGCCTGGATCCTGAGTTGACATGTCGCCCGCCCCGGACGACTGGATAGAATATGTCGTCCAGGTAGTTTGGCGAGACATCTTGGACGGTATATTGGATCAAGTAGTTTGGGGGCGGCGACATGTAGACTGAAGATGCAGGCAGCGGACGTAGGGCCGGTGGCAAGTATAGCGGAGTGTGTGTGTGTGTGTGTGTATGTGTGTGTACAAAGTTGAGGGAAGTGCGGACAAAGTGACGGAAGTGCCTACATATATACACATACTGTACATTGCATATGGAGGGGTGAGGAGAGCGGAGGCTGGAGGGGTGAGGAGGACAGGGGAGGCTGGAGGACAGAGGAGGGGTGGGGACAGTGGGCAGAGGACAGGGGGCAGAGGACAGGGGGCAGAGGACAGGGGGCAGAGGACAGGGGCAGAGGCGGCTGGGCAGAGGACAGGGGGCAGAGGCGGCTGGGCAGAGGACAGGGGGCAGAGGCGGCTGGGCAGAGGACAGGGGGCAGAGGCGGCTGGGCAGAGGACAGGGGGCAGAGGCGGCTGGGCAGAGGACTGGGGGCAGAGGCGGCTGGGCAGAGGACAGGGGGCAGAGGCGGCTGGGCAGAGGACAGGTGGCAGAGGACAGGGGGCAGAGGCGGCTGGGCAGAGGCGGCTGGGCAGAGGACAGGGGGCAGAGGCGGCTGGGCAGAGGACAGGGGGCAGAGGCGGCTGGGCAGAGGACAGGGGGCAGAGGCGGCTGGGCAGAGGACAGGGGGGCAGAGGCGGCTGGGCAGAGGACAGGGGGCAGAGGCGGCTGGGCAGAGGACAGGGGGCAGAGGCGGCTGGGCAGAGGACAGGGGGCAGAGGCGGCTGGGCAGGGGACAGGGGGCAGAGGACAGGGGGCAGAGGACAGGGGGCAGAGGACAGGGGGCAGAGGCGGCTGGGCAGAGGACAGGGGGCAGAGGCGGCTGGGGGCAGAGGACAGGGGGCAGAGGCGGCTGGGGGCAGAGGACAGGGGGCAGAGGCGGCTGGGGGCAGAGGACAGGGGGCAGAGGCGGCTGGGGGCAGAGGACAGGGGGCAGAGGCGGCTGGGCAGAGGACAGGGGGCAGAGGCGGCTGGGCAGAGGACAGGGGGCAGAGGCGGCTGGGCAGAGGACAGGGGGCAGAGGCGGCTGGGCAGAGGACAGGGGGCAGAGGCGGCTGGGCAGAGGACAGGGGGCAGAGGCGGCTGGGCAGAGGACAGGGGGCAGAGGCGGCTGGGCAGAGGACAGGGGGCAGAGGCGGCTGGGCAGGGGACAGGGGGCAGAGGACAGGGCGCAGAGGACAGGGAGCAGAGGACAGGGGGCAGAGGCGGCTGGGCAGAGGACAGGGGGCAGAGGCGGCTGGGGGCAGAGGACAGGGGGCAGAGGCGGCTGGGGGCAGAGGACAGGGGGCAGAGGCGGCTGGGGGCAGAGGACAGGGGGCAGAGGCGGCTGGGGCAGAGGACAGGGGGCAGAGGCGGCTGGGCAGAGGACAGGGGCAGAGGCGGCTGGGCAGAGGACAGGGGGCAGAGGCGGCTGGGCAGAGGACAGGGGGCAGAGGCGGCTGGGCAGAGGACAGGGGCAGAGGACAGGGGGCAGAGGACAGGGGGCAGAGGACAGGGGGCAGAGGCGGCTGGGCAGAGGACATGGGGCAGAGGCGGCTGGGCAGAGGACAGGGGCAGAGGCGGCTGGGCAGAGGACAGGGGGCAGAGGACAGGGGGAAGAGGCAGCTGGGCAGAGGACAGGGGGCAGAGGCAGCTGGGCAGAGGACAGGGGGCAGAGGCGGCTGGGCAGAGGACAGGGGGCAGAGGACAGGGGGCAGAGGACAGGGGGCAGAGGACAGGGGGCAGAGGAGGCTGGGCAGAGGCGGCGGGGCAGAGGACAGGGGGCAGAGGCGGCGGGTCAGAGGACAGGGGGCAGAGGACAGGGGGCAGAGGACAGGGGGCAGAGGCGGCTGGGCAGAGGACAGGGGGCAGAGGACAGGGGGCAGAGGACAGGGGCAGAGGACAGGGGGCAGAGGCGGCTGGGCAGAGGCGGCTGGGCAGAGGACAGGGGGCAGAGGCGGCTGGGCAGAGGACAGGGGGCAGAGGCGGCTGGGCAGAGGACAGGGGGCAGAGGCGGCTGGGCAGAGGACAGGGGCAGAGGACAGGGGGCAGAGGACAGGGGGCAGAGGACAGGGGGCAGAGTACAGGGGGCAGAGGACAGGGGGCAGAGGCGGCTGGGCAGAGGACAGGGGGCAGAGGCGGCTGGGCAGAGGACACGGGGGGAAGAGGCGGCTGGGCAGAGGACAGGGGGCAGAGGACAGGGGGCAGAGGCGGCTGGGCAGAGGCGGCGGGGCAGAGGCGGCGGGGCAGAGGACAGGGGGCAGAGGACAGGGGGCAGAGGCGGCGGGGCAGAGGACAGGGGGCAGAGGCGGCGGGGCAGAGGACAGGGGGCAGAGGCGGCTGGGCAGAGGACAGGGGGCAGAGGCGGCTGGCAGAGGACAGGGGGCAGAGGCGGCTGGGCAGAGGACAGGGGGCAGAGGCGGCTGGGCAGAGGACAGGGGGCAGAGGCGGCTGGGCAGAAGACAGGGGGCAGAGGCGGCTGGGCAGAGGACAGGGGGCAGAGGCGGCTGGGCAGAGGACAGGGGGCAGAGGCGGCTGGGCAGAGGACAGGGGGCAGAGGACAGGGGGCAGAGGACAGGGGCAGAGGACAGGGGCAGAGGCGGCTGGGCAGAGGACAGGGGGCAGAGGCGGCTGGGCAGAGGACAGAGGGCAGAGGCGGCTGGGCAGAGGACAGAGGGCAGAGGCGGCTGGGCAGAGGACAGGGGACAGAGGCGGCTGGGCAGAGGACAGGGGGCAGAGGACAGGGGCAGAGGACAGGGGGCAGAGGCGGCTGGGCAGAGGACAGGGGGCAGAGGACAGGGGCAGGGACAGGGGGCAGAGGAGGCTGGGCAGAGGACAGGGGGCAGAGGCGGCTGGGCAGAGGACAGGGGGCAGAGGCAGCTGGCAGAGGCGGCTGGGTAGAGGACAGGGGGCAGAGGACAGGGGGCAGAGGACGGGGGCAGAGGACAGGGGGCAGAGGGGGCTGGGCAGAGGACAGGGGGCAGAGGCGGCTGGGCAGAGGACAGGGGCAGAGGACAGGGGGCAGAGGACAGGGGGCAGAGGACAGGGGGCAGAGGACAGGGGGCAGGGGACAGAGGACAGGGGGCAGAGGACAGGGGGCAGAGGACAGAGGGCAGAGGACAGGGGGCAGAGGACAGGGGCAGAGGACAGAGACAGGGGCAGAGGCAGAGGACAGGGAGAGGCAGGGGCAGGGACAGGGGGCAGAGGACAGGGGGCAGAGGACAGCAGGGACAGAGGGGCAGAGGCGACAGGGGCAGAGGACAGGGACAGGGGAGCAGAGGCGGCTGGGCAGAGGACAGGGGGCAGAGGCGGCTGGGCAGAGGACAGGGGGCAGAGGCGGCTGGGCAGAGGACAGGGGCAGAGGCGGCTGGGCAGAGGCGGCTGGGCAGAGGACAGGGGGCAGAGGACAGGGGGCAGAGGACTGGGGGCAGAGGACAGGGGGCAGAGGACAGGGGGCAGGGGACAGGGGGCAGAGGCGGCTGGCAGAGGACAGGGAGAGGAGAGCAGAGGCTGGAGCGGCCAGGGCACAGGGGAGGCTGGAGGCTGTACCGGGCGGGGCTGCTGAGGCGGCTGGAGGCTGTGCCGGGCAGGCTGCTGAGGCGGCTGGAGGCTGTGCCGGGCGGGCTGCTGAGGCGGCTGGAAGCTGTGCCGGGCGGGCTGCTGAGGCGGCTGGAGGCTGTGCCGGGCGGACTGCTGAGGCGGCTGGAGCGGCCGCGGGCAGAGGAGGCAGGAGGGGGTGCGGGCACAGGAGTGTGGAGCGGCGGCGGGCAGAGGAGGCAGGAGCGGAGGAGAGAGGAGGCGCCGGTGCATGTAGCCGGGCGCCATCCGGCTACAGTGCACTGGTGACGTCACCAGCCCTGGGCGAAGACCATCACGGAAGTGGGCGTGGTCTTCCCCGGAAGTGGCCCTCGGGTTTTATATATAAGACTAGCTGTAGTACCCGGCTACGCCCGGGTTAATAAATAACTCATGTTAGCTATAAGAAAATAGAATTTGAATATGTCATATTAATGACCTGTAAGAAAATAGAAGCTGAGCTGTGATTGATTGCTATAGGCAGCCTAATAAATCTCCAGCCAACAGTAAACCCTCCCCCTGGCCGGGCAGTATATGTTACCTCACACATACACATAATAGACAGCTCATGTGACTGACATCTGCCTTAATTCCCTATATGGCACATGAGTTGCACATTGGCTGTTTTTAATCAGATGGTTATGTTTGGAAATTAAAGATAGCAGACATATGAGGCGAGTTATATGAGGTGATTTGTGCACATCTGTGTCTGTGTGGTGTGTGTGTACCTGAGGTGTGTGTATTTGTGTGTCCCTGTGGGGTGAGTGCATGTGTCCCTATAGGGTGTGTACGTCCCTGTGGGTGTGTGTGTGTGGTGTGTGTCTCTTTGTGGTGTGTGTGTCCCTGTGGGGTGAGTGCATGTGTCCCTATAGGGTGTGTATGTGTGTGTGTCCCTGTGGGGGTGTGTGTGTGGTGTGTGTGTCTTTGTGGTGTGTGTGTGTGTGTCCCTGTGGGGTGAGTGCATGTGTCCCTGTGGGGTGTGTATGTGTGTGTGTCCCTGTGGGGGGGGGTCTGTGTGGTGTGTGGCTCTTTGTGGTGTGTGTGTGTGTCCATGTGGGGTGAGTGCATGTATCCCTATAGGGTGTGTATGTGTGTGTGTCCCTGTGGGGGGGTCTGTGTGGGGTGTGTGTCTCTCTGTGTTGTGTGTCTCTCTTTGTGGTGTGTGTGTCCCTGTGGGGTGAGTGCATGTGTCCCTATAGGGTGTGTATGTGTGGGTCCCTGTGGGGGGTCTGTGTGGTGTGTGTGTGTCCCTGTGGGGTGAGTGCATGTTTACCTATAGGGTGCCTATGTGTGTGTGTGTCCCTGTGGGGGGGGGTCTGTGTGGTGTGTGTGTCTGTGTTGTGTGTGTCTCTTTGTGGTGTGTGTGTCCCTGTGGGGTGAGTGCATGTGTCACTATAGGGTGTGTGTGTCCCCTTGGGGGGGGGTCCCTGTGGGGTGTGTATGTGTGTGTGTCCCTGTGGGGGGGGGCTGTGTGGTGTGTGTATCTGTGTTGTGTGTGGCTCTTTGTGGTGTGTGTGTGTGTCCCTGTGGGGTGAATGCATGTGTCTCTATAGGGTGTGTATGTGTGTGTGTCCCTGTGGGGGGGGGTCTGTGTGGTGTGTGTGTCTGTGTTGTGTGTGTCTCTTTGTGGTGTGTGTGTCCCTGTGGGGTGAGTGCATGTGTCCCTATAGGGTGTGTATGTGTGTGTCCCTGTGGGGGGTCTGTGTGGTGTGTGTGTGTCCCTTTGGGGTGAGTGCATGTGTCCCTATAGGGTGTGTATGTGTGTGTGTCACTGTGGGGGGGGGGTCTGTGTGGTGTTTGTGTCTGTGTTGTGTGTGTCTCTTTGTGGTGTGTGTGTCCCTGTGGGGTGAGTGCATGTGTCACTATAGGGTGTGTGTCTCCTTGGGGGTGTGTGTCTCTGTGTTGTGTGTGTCTCTTTGTGGTGTGTGTGAATTTGAATATGTCATATTAATGACCTGTAGGAAAATAGAAGCTGAGCTGTGATTGATTGCTATAGGCAGCCTAATAAATCTCCAGCCAACAGTAAACCCACCCCCTGGCCGGGCAGTATATGTTACCTCACACATACACATAATAGACAGCTCATGTGACTGACATCTGCCTTAATTCCCTATATGGCACATGTGTTGCACATTGGCTGTTTTTAATCAGATGTTTATGTTTGGAAAATAAAGATAGCACACATGTGAGGCGAGTTGTGTGAGGTGATTTGTGCATATCTGTGTCTGTCTGTGTAGTGTGGGTGTCCCTGGGGTGTGTATGTGTCCCTGTGGGGGGGGTCTGTGTGGTGTGTGTCTCTGTTGTGTGCATCTCTTTGTGGTGTGTGTGTCCCTGTGGGGTGAGTGCATGTGTCCCTATAAGGTGTGTATGTGTGTGTGTCCCTGTGGGGGGGTCTGTGTGGTGTGTGTGTGTATCTGAGTTGTGTGTGTCTCTTTGTGGTGTGTGTCCCTGTGGTGTGAGTGCATGTGTCCCTATAGGGTGTGTATATGTGTGTCCCTGTGCGGGGGGGTGTCTGTGTGGGTGTGTGTGTCTCTGTGTTGTGTGTCCCTGAGGGGTGAGTGCATGTGTCCCTATAGGGTGTGTATGTGTGTGTGTCCCTGTGGGGGGGGGGGGGTGTGTGGTGTGTGTGTGTCTCTTTGTGGTGTGTGTGTCCCTGTGGGGTGAGTGCATGTGTCGCTATAGAGTGTGTGTGTGTCCCCTTGGTGGGGTGTGTCTCTGAGTTGTGTGTGTCTCTTTGTGGTGTGTGTCCCTGTGGTGTGAGTGCATGTGTCCCTATAGGGTGTGTATATGTGTGTCCCTGTGCGGGGGGGGTGTCTGTGTGGGGTGTGTGTGTCTCTGTGTTGTGTGTGTCTCTTTGTGGTGTGTGTCCCTGAGGGGTGAGTGCATGTGTCCCTATAGGGTGTGTATGTGTGTGTGTCCCTGTGGGGGGTTCTGTGTGGTGTGTGTGTCTCATTTTGGTGTGTGTGTCCCTGTGGGGTGAGTGCATGTGTCGCTATAGAGTGTGTGTGTGTCCCCTTGGGGGTGTGTGTCTCTGAGTTGTGTGTGTCTCTTTGTGGTGTGTGTGTGTTTGTTCGGGTGCGTGGTGAGTATCTAATGTTGGGGCTGCACCTTAGTGACTATACACTTGCTGTTACTCTGTGTGCGTGTGTTGTGTATACATGTCCCCGTGTGTGGTGAATATCTCATGTTGGGGCCCCCCCTTAGTGACTATATGCTGGTATATGCTGTTAGTCTTTGGCGCTATCATTAAGCCCCTCTCATTCACAACTGTCAACTGGTAACTGTCACTTTTTCCCCATTATGTAGATAGGGGCAAAATTGTTTGGTGAATTGGAATGTGCGGGGTTAAAATGTCTCCTCACAACATAGCCTGTGACGCTCCCGGGGTCCAGACGTAGGACTGTGCAAAATTTAGTCTCTATAGCTGACAGCTGTCGATTTTCCTCCCACACGTTTCCTTTCCCTTTTTCCCCATTATGTAGATAGGCCCAAAATTGTTTGGTAAACTGGAACGCGCGGGGTTAAAATTTCGCCTCACAACATAGCCTATGACGCTCTCAGGGTCCAGACGTGTGACTCTGCAAAATTTTGTCCCTATAGCTGACAGCTGTCGATTTTCCTCCAATATTTTTCCATTCACTTTTTCCCCATTATGTAGATAGGGCCAAAATTGTTTGGTGAACTGGAACGCGCAGGGTTAAAATTTCGCCTCACAATATAGCCTATGACGCTCCCGGGGTCGAGACGTGTGACTGTGCAAAATTTTGTGGCTATAGTTGCGACGGTGTAGATGCCAATCCCGGATATACACACATACACACATACACACATTCAGCTTTATATATTAGATTATAAGATCACCCCTAAGCCTTCGTTTTTCCAAACTAAATAACCCCAAGTTTAATAACCTGTCTTGGTATTGCAGACCCCTTAGTCCTCTAATGACTTTTGTCGCTCTTCTCTGGACCCGCTCTAGTTCAGCTATGTCTTTCTTATACACCGGAGACCAGAATTGTACACAGTATTCTAAGTGCGGTCGCACTAGTGACTTGTATAGAGGTAAAATTATGTTCTCCTCATGAGCATCTATGCCTCTTTTAATGCATCCAATTATTTTATTTGCCTTTGCAGCAGCTGCCTGACACTGGGCACTAAATGTGAGTTTATCATCTACCCATACACCCAGGTCTTTTTCAGTGACAGTTTTTCCCAGTGTTTTACAATTAAGCACATAATTATACCTTTTGTTTCCTCTGCCCAAGTGCATGACTTTACATTTATCCCCATTAAAGCTCATTTGCCATTTATCAGCCCAAGCTTCTAGTTTACATAAATCCTCCTGTAATATAAAATTGTCCTCCTCTCTATTGATTACCCTGCAGAGTTTAGTGTCACCTGCAAATATTGAGATTCTACTCTGCATGTACAAGGTAATTAATAAATATGTTAAAAGGAAGCGGGCCCAATACTGACCCCTGTGGTACCCCACTGTTAACTGTGACCCATTCTGAGTGTGTTCCATTATTGTTTCCTATCACTGAGCCAGTTCTTAACCCACTTACAAATATTTTCCCCTATCCCCATTGCTGTCATTTTATGTATCAACCTTTTGTGTGGCACCGTATCAAAAGCTTCTGAACAGTCCATATACACCACATCCACTGCATTTCTTTGGTCCAGTCCAGAACTTTCTTCTTCATAGAAGCTTATCAGATTAGTTTGACGGGAACGGTCCCTCGTAAACCCATGTTGATATTGGGTCCTGAGGTTATTTTTCTTCAGATACTCCAGTACAGCATCTCTTAGAAAACCCTCTAGGATTTTACCCACAGTAGAGGTTAAGCTTTCTGGCCTATAATTTCCAAGTTCAGTTTTTTCCCCTTTTTGAGCATTGGCACCACATTTGCTATACGCCAGTCCTGTGATACAGACCCTGTTATTATGGAATCTTTAAAGATTAAAAATAGTGGTTTATGTATGATGGTACTTAATTCCTCTGGGGTGTATCCCATCCAGGCCTGGGGATTTGTCAACTTTAGTGATTGTTAGACGGTGCCGTACTTCCTGGTGGGTTAAGCAGGTTATATTTAATGGAGAGCTTTTGTTATCACTGATCATGTCGTCTGTCATGGGATATTCTTGTGTAAATACTGTTGCAAAAAAGTCATTTAGGATATTGGCTTTTTTCTCATCCTCATCCACCATTTCACCCAGACTATTTTTAAGGGGCCAACAATCATTTTTTAGTTTCTTACTATTTATGTAGTTAAAGAATATTTTGGGATTTTTTTTTTACTTTCTCTGGCAATGAGTCTCTCCATCTCAATCTTTGCTGCCTTGATTTGCTTTTTACAGATGTTATTTAATATTCTGTATTTATTTAATGCCTCATCACTACCTACTTGCATTAATTCCCTAAAGAGAAGGGGTGCAATAGCGTGGAGACCTCTGGTGTTGACTGTGAAAAAGAGTGGATGGGAAGAGTTTGCTGGAGGAACTCTTGTGATACCGGCTGGAGTGTCCGGAGGCCAAGATGTCGGATACGCAGCGTCCTGGGGCCTGCCTTTCTTGGAGCCCAAAAGCATGAGCTAGATGGAGATGAGTCAGGGTCTATAGAGGAGGTAGGCTTGATCATCTTGGTTTCCCTGGTCCGGGAGTGTCTAAATAGGGGTGGCCCAAAAAAGCTGAGTGTGAGCAGCAATATAATAATGCCACATAGAGGACTTTAAATAGATGAGCACTCAAGAAGGGGAAACACAGTGCACTGTGTAAATATTATTTTAGTCAAGTAAGATTATATGCCTGAGAGCAACATGTGTCGCGGCTGTGATAGAATCCCAGGTACGCCCTGTACTGAGTAAGGGTGGGGAAGATATATGTCAGGGGTAGTCGTGTCATTCCCTGCAAAACTGGCACTTGGGTTCTCTCGGGCCGCATAACTTGTATTTTGCGTTCATGGCTGTTGTGGCCAATATTTTGCTAAGAAGCAATACGTTGTTATATTTTTGACAAGTTATAAAGAAAAGTTAGTTTATTATATTATGGTCGGAGTCATTAATGGCAGCATCGTATCCCTCACACACAGGTGACCGGTGTTCTGGTCGTTATATATACACATATATTGTATCTAATATATAAAACCCCAAGCCACTTCCGTCTTCAAGGGACAAAAATAACGGAAGTGGCTTAGGCACTACACCCGCTCAGGGTGATCCAAGATGGCGGCGAAAGGTGGCGCTTTAGCGCCCACCGTGAGCCGCTGTCAAAACGATCACCCCCCTGCCTCTCACCATAGCCCCCCTCCACTGTCCGATCACCCCTGCCTCTCACCATAGCCCCCCTCCACTCTCCGATTACCCCCCTGCCTCTCACCATAGCCCCCCTCCACTGTCCGATCACCCCCCTGCTTCTCACCATAGCCCTCCTCCACTGTCCGGTCCCCCTCCACAGTCCGCTCACCCCCCGCCTGTCAACACAGCCCCCCTCCACTGTCTCTCTTTCCCCCCCACCTCTTACACAGCTCCCTCAAGCTGGCCGCCGCTGCACTTTTCCTGGTGCTTCAGGACCTCTGATGACGTCATGATGATGGGTGGAGTCACAGATCAAAGGTCCTGTCCCGATCTACCCTCCTCTGCCTACTGATCCCCCTGCGCTGCCCACTGACCCACGCTCTACCCCCCACCCCCCGCTCTGCCCACTGACCCCCACTCTGCCCCTAACCCTGCTCTGCCCACTGACCCCCACTCTGCCCACTCACCCCCACTCTTCCCACTCACCCCCACTCTGCCCACTCACCCCCTCTCTGCCCCCTGACACCCTCTCTGCCCCTGACACCCTCTCTGCCCCCTGACACCCTCTCTGCCCACTGACCCCCCCCACGCTGCCCCCTGACCCTGCCCATTGACCCCCCACTCTGCCCACTGACCATGCTCTTCCCACTGACCCTGCTCGGCCCACTGACCCCTCACACTGCCCACTGACCCTGCTCTGCCCACTGATCATGCTCTGCCCACTGACCCTGCTCGGCCAACTGACCCCTCACACTGCCCACTGACCCTGCTCTGCCCACTGACCCCTCACACTGCCCACTCACCCTGCTCTGCCCACTCACCCTCACTTTGCCCACTGCCCCTGCTCTGCCCACTGACCCCGCTCTGCCCACTGACCCTGCTCTCCCTACTGACCACTCACACTGCCCCTGCTCTGCCCACTGACCCCTCACACTGCCCACTGACCCCTCACATGGCCCACTGACCCAGCTCTGCCCACTCACCCCTCTCACTGCCCACTGACCCTGCTCTGCCCACTGACCCCTCACACTGCCCACTGACCATGCGCTGCCCGCTGACCATGCTTCCCACTGACCATGCTCTGCCCGATGACCCCCCCTCCGCCCACTGACCCCCTCTCTGCCCACTGACCCCCGCTCTGCCCACTGACCCCTGCTCTGCCCACTGACCATGCTCTGCCCGATGACCCCCGCTCTGCCCACTGACCCCGCTCTGCCCACTGACCCCCACTCTGCTCACTGACCCCTGCTCTGCGCACTGACTCCTCACACTGCCCACTGACCCTGCTCTGCCCACTGATCCTGCTCTGCTCACTGACCCTGCTCTGCCCACTGACCCCCTCTCTGACCACTGACCCCCACTCTGCCCACTGACTCCCACTCTGCCCACTGACTCTGCACTGCCCACTGACCCCCACTCTGCCCACTGACCCTTCTCTGCCCACTGATCCCCACTCTACCCACTGACCCCCACTCTACCCACTGACCCCCACTCTACCCACTGACCCCCACTCTGCCCACTCACCCTGCTCTGCCAACTGCCCCCTCACACTGCCCACTCACCCCTCACACTGCCCACTGACCCTGCTCTGCCCACTGACCATGCTCTGCCCACTGACCCCTCACACTGCCCACTCACCATGCTCTGCGCACTGACCCCTCACACTGCCCACTGACCCTGCTCTGCCCACTGACCCCCGCTCTGCCCACTGACCCCTGCTTTGCCCACTGACCCCTGCTTTGCCCACTGACCACCCTCTGTTCACTGACCCCCCACTCTGCCCTTTGACCATGCCCACTGACCCCTGCTCTACCAACTGACCATGCCCACTGACCCATGCTCTACCCACTGACCCTTCTCTGCCCACTGACTGTGCCCACTGACCGCCGCTCTGCCCACTAACCCCTGCTCTGCTCACTGACCCCTGCTGTGCCCACTGACTGTGCCCACTAACCCCTGCTATGCCCACTGACCCCGCTCTGCCCACTGACCCTGCTCTCCCTACTGACCACTCACACTGCCCCTGCTCTGCCCACTGACCCTCCACACTGCCCACTGACCCCTCACATGGCCCACTGACCCAGCTCTGCCCACTCACCCCTCTCACTGCCCACTGACCCTGCTCTGCCCACTGACCCCTCACACTGCCCACTGACCATGCGCTGCCCGCTGACCATGCTTCCCACTGACCATGCTCTGCCCGATGACCCCCGCTCCGCCCACTGACCCCCTCTCTGCCCACTGACCCCGCTCTGCCCACTGACCCCTGCTCTGCCCACTGACCATGCTCTGCCCGATGACCCCCGCTCTGCCCACTGACCCCCGCTCTGCCCACTGACCCCCACTCTGCTCACTGACCCCTGCTCTGCGCACTGACTCCTCACACTGCCCACTGACCCTGCTCTGCCCACTGATCCTGCTCTGCTCACTGACCCTGCTCTGCCCACTGACCCCCTCCTGACCACTGACCCCCACTCTGCCCACTGACTCCCACTCTGCCCACTGACCCCCACTCTGCCCACTCACCCTGCTCTGCCAACTGCCCCCTCACACTGCCCACTCACCCCTCACACTGCCCACTGACCCTGCTCTGCCCACTGACCATGCTCTGCCCACTGACCCCTCACACTGCCCACTCACCATGCTCTGCGCACTGACCACTCACACTGCCCACTGACCCTGCTCTGCCCACTGACCCCCGCTCTGCCCACTGACCCCTGCTTTGCCCACTGACCCCTGCTTTGCCCACTGACCACCCTCTGTTCACTGACCCCCCACTCTGCCCTTTGACCATGCCCACTGACCCCTGCTCTACCAACTGACCATGCCCACTGACCCATGCTCTACCCACTGACCCTTCTCTGCCCACTGACTGTGCCCACTGACCGCCGCTCTGCCCACTAACCCCTGCTCTGCTCACTGACCCCTGCTGTGCCCACTGACTGTGCCCACTAACCCCTGCTATGCCCACTGACCCCGCTCTGCCCACTGACCCTGCTCTCCCTACTGACCACTCACACTGCCCCTGCTCTGCCCACTGACCCCTCACACTGCCCACTGACCCCTCACATGGCCCACTGACCCAGCTCTGCCCACTCACCCCTCTCACTGCCCACTGACCCTGCTCTGCCCACTGACCCCTCACACTGCCCACTGACCATGCGCTGCCCGCTGACCATGCTTCCCACTGACCATGCTCTGCCCGATGACCCCCGCTCCGCCCACTGACCCCCTCTCTGCCCACTGACCCCCGCTCTGCCCACTGACCCCTGCTCTGCCCACTGACCATGCTCTGCCCGATGACCCCCGCTCTGCCCACTGACCCCCGCTCTGCCCACTGACCCCCACTCTGCTCACTGACCCCTGCTCTGCGCACTGACTCCTCACACTGCCCACTGACCCTGCTCTGCCCACTGATCCTGCTCTGCTCACTGACCTGCTCTGCCCACTGACCCCCTCTCTGACCACTGACCCCCACTCTGCCCACTGACTCCCACTCTGCCCACTGACTCTGCACTGCCCACTGACCCCCACTCTGCCCACTGACCCTTCTCTGCCCACTGATCCCCACTCTACCCACTGACCCCACTCTACCCACTGACCCCACTCTACCCACTGACCCCCACTCTGCCCACTCACCCTGCTCTGCCAACTGCCCCCTCACACTGCCCACTCACCCCTCACACTGCCCACTGACCCTGCTCTGCCCACTGACCATGCTCTGCCCACTGACCCCTCACACTGCCCACTCACCATGCTCTGCGCACTGACCACTCACACTGCCCACTGACCCTGCTCTGCCCACTGACCCCTGCTTTGCCCACTGACCCCTGCTTTGCCCACTGACCACCCTCTGTTCACTGACCCCCACTCTGCCCTTTGACCATGCCCACTGACCCCTGCTCTACCAACTGACCATGCCCACTGACCCATGCTCTACCCACTGACCCTTCTCTGCCCACTGACTGTGCCCACTGACCGCCGCTCTGCCCACTAACCCCTGCTCTGCTCACTGACCCCTGCTGTGCCCACTGACTGTGCCCACTAACCCCTGCTATGCCCACTGACCCCGCTCTGCCCACTGACCCTGCTCTCCCTACTGACCACTCACACTGCCCTGCTCTGCCCACTGACCCCTCACACTGCCCACTGACCCCTCACATGGCCCACTGACCCAGCTCTGCCCACTCACCCCTCTCACTGCCCACTGACCCTGCTCTGCCCACTGACCCCTCACACTGCCCACTGACCATGCGCTGCCCGCTGACCATGCTTCCCACTGACCATGCTCTGCCCGATGACCCCCGCTCCGCCCACTGACCCCCTCTCTGCCCACTGACCCCCGCTCTGCCCACTGACCCCTGCTCTGCCCACTGACCATGCTCTGCCCGATGACCCCCGCTCTGCCCACTGACCCCGCTCTGCCCACTGACCCCCACTCTGCTCACTGACCCCTGCTCTGCGCACTGACTCCTCACACTGCCCACTGACCCTGCTCTGCCCACTGATCCTGCTCTGCTCACTGACCCTGCTCTGCCCACTGACCCCCTCTCTGACCACTGACCCCCACTCTGCCCACTGACTCCCACTCTGCCCACTGACTCTGCACTGCCCACTGACCCCCACTCTGCCCACTGACCCTTCTCTGCCCACTGATCCCCACTCTACCCACTGACCCCCACTCTACCCACTGACCCCCACTCTACCCACTGACCCCCACTCTGCCCACTCACCCTGCTCTGCCAACTGCCCCCTCACACTGCCCACTCACCCCTCACACTGCCCACTGACCCTGCTCTGCCCACTGACCATGCTCTGCCCACTGACCCCTCACACTGCCCACTCACCATGCTCTGCGCACTGACCCCTCACACTGCCCACTGACCCTGCTCTGCCCACTGACCCCCGCTCTGCCCACTGACCCCTGCTTTGCCCACTGACCCCTGCTTTGCCCACTGACCACCCTCTGTTCACTGACCCCCCACTCTGCCCTTTGACCATGCCCACTGACCCCTGCTCTACCAACTGACCATGCCCACTGACCCATGCTCTACCCACTGACCCTTCTCTGCCCACTGACTGTGCCCACTGACCGCCGCTCTGCCCACTAACCCCTGCTCTGCTCACTGACCCCTGCTGTGCCCACTGACTGTGCCCACTAACCCCTGCTATGGCCACTGATCCTGCTCTTCCCTATGACCCCTGCTCTGCCCACTGACTGTGCCCACTAACCCCTGCTATTCCCACTGAACCCTGCTCTGCCCAGTGACCCCTGCTCTGCCTGCTGACCCCTGCTCTGCCCACTGATTTTTTCCACTAACCCCTGCTCTGCATACTCACTGTGCCCACTAACCCCAGCTCTGCCCACTGACCCCCGCTCTGCCCACTGAACCTGCTCTGCCCACTGACCCCCCACTCCTGCTCACTGACCCTGCTCTGCCCATTGACCCCCCACTCTGCCTACTGACCCCCACTCTGCCTACTAACCATGCCCACTGACCCCTGCTCTGCCTACTGACCCCAGCTCTGCCCACTGACTCTGCTCTGCCCACTCACCCCCACTCCTGCCTACTGACCCTGCTCTGCCTACTGATTATGCCCACTGACCCCTGCTCTGCCCAATGAGTGTGCCCACTAACCCCTGCTCTGCCCACTCATCCTCCACTCTTCCCAACTGACCCCCGCTTTGCCCACTGACCCCCAGCTGATCGGTTTCCCAGGCAACGACAGGTCCTGTCCTGGGAGCTACAAGACAGGTGGAGCGAGCCGGCGGAAGGTAAGTATCCTCACTGAGGTTTTTTTCTTTTATTATCACCATGAAGAAGCGGGGGGGGGGGGGGCCGCGGGGAGTGGAGGGGCAGAGGGACGGGGGCCGCGGGGAGCGGAGGGGGTCAGGAGGAGTGCCTCCATCCTGCCCCCCGTATCCATCCTGGCCCCCCGCCGCCATCCTGCCCCGCCGGTTCCATCCTTTCCCCCCGCCACCATTCTGCCCCGCCGGCTCCATCCTGCCCCTCCGGCTCCATCCTGCCCCTCCGGCTCCATCCTGCCCCTCCGGCTCCATCCTGCCCCTCCGGCTCCATCCTGCCCCGCCCCCCCACCATCCTGCCCTGCTCGCTCCATCCTGCCCGCTCGCTCCATCCTACCCCGCTCGCTCCATCCTGCCCCCTGCTGTTCTTGTCTCTCCCGGCTCCATCCTGCCCCCCAGCTTGCTACATCCTGCCCCCTTGCTCCATCCTGCTCCTCTGCTCAATCTCCTGCTCCTCCGGCTCCATCCTGCTCAATCCTGCCCTTCGGCTCCATCCTGCTCCTCCGGCTCCATCCTGCCCTGCTGATCATCCTGCCCCCGCTGTTCTTGCTCCCCCAGCTCCATCCTGTCCCGCTCGCTCCATCCTGCCCCCCCCTCCCCGGCTCCATCTTGTTCCCCCAGGTCCATCCTGTTTCCCCCGGCTCCATCCTGTTTCCCCCGGCTCCATCCTGTTTCCCCCGGCTCCATCCTGTTTCCCCTGGCTCCATCCTGTTTCCCCGGCTCCATCCTGTTTCCCCTGGCTCCATCCTGCCCCCTCCGGCTCCATCCTGCCCCCCTTCCAGCTCCATCCTTCCCCGCTCGCTCCATCTTGCCCCACTCGCTCCATTCTGCCCCCTCGACACAATCCTGCCCCCCCTCCCCTCCTCAGCTGATCGGTTTTCCAGGCAACGACAGGTCCTAAAGGCCTGTAGGACCTAGAAGGCGGAGGTGGAGCGAGCCGGCGGACAGGTGAGTATCCTCACTGAGGATTTTTTTACTTTTACTGTGGACGACCGGGGGCCAGGAGGAGTGGGGGACCGCGGGGATCGGAGTATCGCCATATACCTTAGTGCTGCTATACATGTGCTATAATGTACTGCCATATACCATAGTGCTGCTATACATGTACTGTAATGTACCGCCATATACCATAGCAGTGCTATACATGTACTGTAATGTACCGCCATATACCATAGCAGTGCTATACATGTACTGTAATGTACCGCCATATACTATAGTGCTGCTATACATTTACTATAATGTACCGCCATATACTATAGTGCTACTATACATGTGCTGTAATGTACCACCATGTACCATAGTGCTGCTATATATATATATATATATATATATATATATCAATCCAAAAGGTTAGAAAACACCGGGCACCAAACGAACTTAGTTAGATTGGGCTGTCACTCCCGTGACTATTGCAGTTGTTATCGGCGGTGCAGGCTTCAATAGTCAATAAATCAATCCAGTAGTAGAATAAATGTAGCCGCACTCACCAGAAGTTGATCTTCAAATCTTTTATTTCACGTTCATCCAGACCGGCATGAACAACAGCAAGGGAGGGGGTGCAGGGACGGAGAACCTCCCTTGCTGTTGTTGATGCCGGTCTGGATGAACGTGAAATAAAAGATTTGAAGATCAACTTCTGGTGAGTGCGGCTACATTTATTCTACTACTGGATTGATATATATATATAGGATTGAGATATATATATATATATATATATATATATATATGTAGTTCACTCATGTTGACTTAACAAGTTCTGTCAGTCACAGTATGTCAACTACATACATATTCTAGACAACCCGATTCTTTAGAATCGGGCCGCCATCTAGTATAAATATAATCTCGATTGAGCTCCTCCTATGCAAAATGTTTACCAGTGTTGCATTCAAAGTCTCTTCAAAAACTAAAAACTCATAGTGGAAGAGTTGTAACCTCAAAGTAGCTCTTGTTTTTTTTTGTTCAATTCCACATAAGATTGTGTCTATCAATGATGATATCAATGACTTGGAGGAGAATGTTGGAGCGAAGGGTGTAGGAGAGGGAGATGAAGGGTAACTGTGACTTTGATTCTTCTTTACAAACCTTTATTAAATATTAACGCATTGCAGCGGTGGTATGCCGCCTTCATCAGGTGTCTGATCATCACCTGATGAAGGCAGCAAACCGCCGAAATGTGTTAATAAAGGTTTATAAAGAAGAATCAAGTATCACAAGTCCCTGTTAACCTTCATCTCCTTCTTCTACACCCATCGCTCCAATAGACCACACTACATTCTCTTCCTTGCTTCGTATCCCTCTCTGAGGGTTTTCGGCAGGAGCAGCTACAGAGATTGTAGATCTACAATCGTGGACCTGTGATGAGTTTGCTCCAGTGACGTGACTTCTGGGAGCCAGCATTCCTCGCGGACCAGCAGTCCCCGACATGCGCTCATTGTCTAGGCTCTCTGATGTTGTGTAGGGGTTCACAACCTGGTAAGGTTAGTCAGAATTGCTACCAATTACATTACCCCACTGGACCACCATGTATAACCCAGAAGCGCCCATTTTGTCTTAATTGTGTCAATATCAATGACCTGGCAGGTGTGTCAGCAGTCGTAAACCAGAAAAAAAATGACGTACCATGTTTTGCTTGACTAGAAACGCATCAATGAAGCTTCTCTGATCATTCACATCCAACTCATTAAGATGATTCATAAATATGCACTGAATGAAAGATCGCAACTCCTCGACGTTCTTCTGAACCTTTCTGTGGCTTCCTGGTAAGATTCCCAGAATTGGATATAAATTATATAACTAGAATAAAGTGTAGAAAAAAAACGTATGAAGGAAAACCATAGTTGAGTGTAAATAACACCAAATGTGGACACCCATTACTCATATATGCATCCTGGAATTACTGATCTGCTAAACCACCTTTGGTCACTTGTAAGAGGTATTATAGTGAAGTGTCTAGGAGTAACAACAGCCTAGACAGGATTTTCTATACTAAAAACATTTTGAGATCTCATTGGCCTGTATCATCCATTTTCAACTTGTTTAACATCTATTTTATATTTTTACAATATTGATGGCTCACTTCTACATAAATGCATACTCAATTGGTAACCAAATATATGAAGCTCTATAATCTTCTATGTAAATCAAGCAGCCGTTATGTGTCCCTCTCTTGTCCTGACTTTCCAACCTCCTTCACAACAATGAAATCTATATTATATTACTATTTTGCTCACATACTAATTAGTGATGGGCAAACCCAAACTGTAAAGTTCAGGGTCGGTATCGAACACAGTGTTGCATTCCTGATAATGGAGCGGCGACACACTCTGAAACGCGTTGAACAAAAGCACCATTATTATTATTATTATTATTATTATTTATTTATATAGCGCCATTAGGTTCCATGGCGCTTTACATGAGGATGAGGGAGACAAGAACAAGTACACTAAATCTAGGCGATCAGGACGTACAGGTACAGGAGGGGCAGGGACCCTGTCCACGAGGGCTCACAGTCTATGAGGGGTGGGTTAGGATACAGTAGGATGGGTGAATGTTAGGTATGGGGCGTTCGCCTGGGTCTCATGGCAGGTTGTAGGCTTGACGGAACAAGTGAGTCTTCAGGTGACACTTGAAGCTTCTCAGGGTAGGAGAGTGTCTGACGTGTTCGGGTAGGGAGTTCCAGAGTAAGGCAGATGCCCGGGAGAAGTCCTGGACTCGGTTGTGCGAAGAGGTGATGAGGGGGGAGCAGAGGAGGAGTTCTTGGGAGGAGCGGAGGTTGCGTGAGGGTAGGTATCGGGAGACCAGGTCGGAGATGTATGGTGGGGCCAGGTTGTGTATGGCTTTGTACGCCATGGTTAGTGTTTTGAATTGGGATCTCTTGGAGACGGGAGACCAGTGAAGGGCTTGGCAGAGGGGGGAGACAGGGGAGTAGCGGGAGGACATATAGATGAGTCGGGCAGCGGAGTTGAGGATAGACTGGAGAGATGTGAGGGAGTTAGCCGGGAGGCCATTGAGAAGGAGGTTGCAGTAGTCAAGGCGGGAGATGATAAGAGCATGGATGAGTGTTTTAGCGGTGTCGTGGGTGAGGAAGGAGCGGATCCGTTATTCCACTGAGGTCTTTTTTGCACAAACAGCTTGCGCGGATTGACGAGCACTGTCCATTTGGATTCATATTAATCTCCACAGAGGTAACGTTGAGTGTGGATCCAGCGGCAGCTGTACTATATGCATATACTGGTTGTGGATCCCACAACCAAACCATGTGGCAGTAACTTAGCAATCTATGCATTGTTTTTAAAAAAGGATAAGACCCTATTGCGCTTTTGTTTCCTCCATTTCAGCCACAACACAGTGTTTGGGCACAGATCTTGAACACGGACTTCCTTAGGATGTACTCGTTACAGTTTGGGTTTGGGAGCTGGCAGGGCTGTTAAAAAAACAGTGATTAAACAGCATCCTACTTATCGCGTCCCGCTACTTCTACTTCCGGGGCTGCTCATTAACTTCTGGGATATTCACTGCATTTGCTACAACAGTCAATCACAGATGCGGTCAGAGAATAGGCATCTGTGATGGCTGTTGGAGTAATCTGGAAACTGTTCACATATTCTAGATGCTAGAATGTATGGGCAGTTTCCAAGTTACTCCAGAAAATCACAGACATCCATTCTGTGACATCATCTGTGATTGGCTGTTGAAGCAAGTGCAGTGATTATCCCAGACGTTAATGGAAGTAGAAGCGGTAGGATGTGGGATTCGGTAAGTATAATGCTGTTTAATAACTTTATGCTTTATTTTACAGCCCCCGCCGCTTCCCATAACTTTAAAATCCAAGTTTGGGGTTCAGGCTCTTGTTTAAGTCATGTTAAGCCCCGAAGCCGGCTTTTTTTTCATAAAGTCTAGGTGAGTCCGCCGAACTCGCCCCTCACTAATACGTATCTTCTTCACCACTATCTGTACTATTTGGTCACAGTTTCATGACTTCCGACCTTATCTCTAAGCTGTGAGCTTTGACATCTTCTCACTATCCAGATTTACTAGAGAATTGCCACCGCCTTTCCTGCTTCTGCTTTTATACAGGCTATGGTAATAACTCATGTATGAATGGGATAGGTGCAAATTATTGAGATTCACAGGTCAAGTTTACTGGCTACACTAAACTCTTTTAAAGAGACCTGATTGACAAATTATTTTGTTCATCTCTAGTTATTCCAAAGATTGAAAGTTTTGAAATATCCACAGAATAAGTTTTAGGTTACAGAGGTCTTTCCATTCTGAAAACATGCTCCAATCTGATGGGTCCTCCTTCTCTGATTCGGTGGTGGTTCAAGTGGTGAGACCACCACCTACTCTACAATTCTAACCCTATTTGCTGGTTTCCAAGCCAACATCTTACAGAATGATAATCCATCCTAAAATGCCCCTAGATATAACTGTCCATTGCCATAAAAAAAGAAATCTATGGTAAATATTACAAGGAAAAAGGGTAAATTAAAAAGAGTAACCTAACTAAAATCATTCTGTTTCCCAGGAGCTGAACATTTTCATTAATTAACTCCAAAAGCCTGATAAATTGAGGATCTTCATAATCCATTCGGTTCCCAAGTAACATTGAGACGATGATATTGGCAACTGCTAAGTACATTGTCTTGGTAATATCAAACGGCTCCCCTGTAAAGACAAAACTCTATATTAAAAATTATGTTTATGCTCCCATAAAACATATTTTAGCTCATTCTAAATTAGGTAGTTAGCCTCTTGTTAACATCCAGACCCAGTAATGGATATTTTCTACGCTAAATGCATCAAACCTGTGGTTCAACTGTTGTGAAAACGAGAACCAAGACGTCCAAATTTTGTATTTGGAGACAAAAATAAGAGGAGAGAGGGTGCTGCTAAAGTATTGTTCGGTGGTCAAGTAGAGGATACTTTAGTTATAGCCCAACTAATCTTGCATAACCAAGATTTAGAGCCTTCGGTGACAACACTCACCATGCATTGCTCTCGCTTCTAGGTCCAGAAAGCCATGGGTCATTTGAGTGATCACGCAGGCGGTGACATTAGCAAAGGTCCTCAAGCCCCAGATCCTGCCAGTCTATTGCCAAAAATTTTGTGCAGCACTGACAACTTACCCTTACAGGGAAAAGCTGAATTAGAAACTTACAGAAGCAGTTAGGTCTGGCCCTCAAAATCAAAGGCAGGGGGCAAAGATTACAAGATGAAATCTTCTTTAATGGTAATTCATCACAGAGCCATTTCATTACTATGTGTTATGGCAGTGAACTCTGCCTTCCTGACCTGAGGAAGGCGGGGTTTA